>ML790469.1:69135-92527 GCA_009831015.1 Picea engelmannii | reverse complement strand
CTGTATAATCAAACATGTACCATAACAAGTGCATCAACTATACCAAATATCAATCATGTACCATACCATCTGCCAACCACACACGTCAACCATTTACATAAATCATGCACATCAAATAACTATCACAACTTGTAACATCAACTTATCACAACATGTACCAACAACCTATCACAATAATATCCTCAACCAATCACATCTGATCACATACCCACTGTCACAGGTTTATAGCTCAAATAATGTACAACTATATTTCCCTAATCATGTTCCATACATATACAAACAACAATAAACCAAGTGTAGTGAATCCTCGCATCAACCATGCATGAAACCCTCATTGTTATGCAGCCTCAATCTGTACCAATAACTTCATAAACACTCCTCAACCAAAATCCATCAAACATGTACCATTCATAGGCCAATCATATATCAATACCACTATCAAATGCCTCTCACAATGCACCACAATATATGCCAATAAATCAAACTAAGTGCACCAACAATATACTTCAATAGATCTGCCTCAGAAAATTCACTACAACAAGAACCATACAACTAATAGTACATCTATGTGAACACCCAAGTTCAGAAGATCATACCTCAACCATGTACAAGCATATGCCTCAAATATATCCCAATATGTGCTTCTAACAGAGAACCATAAAATACATAGACCAAATACCATGGATATGTATGTACCATACAACCAATAGTCCCTTCAGGGAAAATGCTCAATCTCCCATGACCATATCCCACAAAATCATTGACATCCAACTACAAACAAGCACATAACATACTTTTTGATGGTGTGGATATATGTGTTGTACCTTACCAGTATCAAACTTCTTGTAGTCTCACCTCCACCTATGTAACCTGAACCACCTCTCATCCTTTAGATATGGAACTAACTCACGTGACGAAAGGGGCTATCTAGTGGGGCCTTGCATGACAATCTGTAGGCATTGTTATCCCCATTTTGTGGGATAACTAAAGATATTGTGTCTCGAGGCCCTCGGGTTGCAGATATGGAGTATCCTTTTGCATAGATGGAGACCCTTCTCACCACCACATAGGTCGTAGATTTTTAGATGGAACTCACCACACCAGCTGGCTTTCGAAAGGAAATGGGCCTTGCTGCATGAGGTACAAGTCAGGTATTATGACAAGTGTCAGTTCAATATTTGAGGAATTTGAGTATGTTGTATCTTAGACTGCTTTAGATTTCATGACATATTCTTGGACATTATACCTTTTTCCCTGCTTCACCTTGGTGGTTGATATTTTTCCCTAGTAAGTGGTCTTCCTTGGGGATGGGTTTGCTACTAGGAAATACCTTAAAGAGATATTGTAATGTTCCTGACCATACTTACCACTTTCCATCATTATTTCCCCCCATTTCCTTATCTTTTGAGATTTTAGGGTGTATTGAACTAACAAGGGGTTGTCCCTCATTCTATGTGAAGAAGGGGTTGAATTCCTAGAGGGATTGTTGTTGGGTAAAATATAAAATCCTATGTATAAAGCTTCTAGATTATATTCCCAGGGATCCCCCAAGAAAGAAATGAAACACTTATCCGTAAGAAAAAGGGTACCCACAAGAAATATGATTATGAATGCTTAAAAGGTTAGTTGTATGATATGAGGTCTCATCATGATTCAGCCTAACATGTTCATGGATATCTAGTGGTATGACATTACCATCATCTAGTCACCAAGCTAGGGTAATGGCTCTCAGTTGCATGGATGAGAGAAAGGGGGTCTCATCATGAGATGACTTTCTCATTTCCACTATGTGTTTGTGAGTGACACTGTCATTATCTGGACACCATGCCAGGATAGTGGCCTTCAACTTGTCCTTAAATTTTGAAAAAAAAAAAGAATCGAAAACATATGGGCTTAGAAAAATTGCATTGCAAATGAAGGTTCCACATACCCTCTACAAAGGCACCAATGAATGAGACACTACAACCCATTTTATGTCATGAACCCCATTCCCATTGAGTATTGACTCTTGATTTCTTCATCCACTCTACATGTCTTAGAGAGGGATCTCTTGGAAACACTTCTTGACCTAGGGAAAGATCTACCCAATAAGACACCTTGTCAAACCTTCCATATCCAAGTGTTAAGAACCAAAGATCTGAATACAAAATACACCAGAATAGATCCAAGAAGAATATATGAAAACCACACTTTATTATATCAAAACCCTTGAGGTAGGGTAACACCATACAATGGATACTATTATGGAAGGGTTCCTCTCCTGTTCGCTTGCCTCTTCCAGGGGGCTTCCTCCTATTGAGCTATCGCTACAAATACAAAACTTATCTTCATATCCAATTACATTTCTTGAACCCCTTTATATAGTGCTACCAACAACCTAAGATCATTCTAGAGGAAAAACCTTCTAGTAAGTCATCTTACATTTATTATATATAACTACCGTAGTGGACCTTATTTAATAATATAGTGGATCTAGCCCACCTTACATTGAGTGACCTCCACTATTATCACTATGGGCCCTTCGAGCCCCCCACTTCCTCTATAGATACCTAACATTCCATCCCCATTATGAAAGTGTTGTCCTCAATTCTTGTTATGAGGATGTACAACCATATACGAGGGTCCCATGGATAAGTGTGGACCATAGTGCTGAAGTAGAGTAGAGAACTAGGGTCCCATGTAGAAGTGAAAGACACCATGATGAAGTAGTCCAACCACCATTTTAAACTAGGGTCCCATGTCCGAGTGCTCATGTGAACTCCATGAAGAAGGTATCAAAACCCAATAACCAACTGAAAAATGATGCTACAAAGACTAACATTTGTCATGTGGATTTAAAGAAGAAGAACCATCCACATAGTTGGAAAGGGTCATAGTTGAATCTTGAAGGAATAATACCAATGTAGAATATGCAGGATGGACACTAGTAATCATAATCGGCTCTGGATTTGTCACATTGAGGTTCTCTACAAAAGTTGGAGTTGAGTCATCAAATAAAATATGAAAGTGGTTGTCATTGCAAAAATAAGAACTATCCATATATCAAGCATCATAGTTGGCCTAAAAATCATACAAAGAATATACTTATTAATTATATTCATCCCTAATGTCTTCCATAAGATATCCATCTTGTAGGAGATCCAATGACCATTGAATATTGTGATAATTGTCTATTTGGCTGTGTAGACTAGCCTTGATGCCTTGCAGGTGGTCATGCATATCAGCTTTGAGGGCTTCAACCTTTCGTAGAATTTCCATGAGTTGAGAGTGAATATACATTGGAAACACCACATATAATGTACAAACCTAAAAAAATTAAAATAATGTATCCAATGGAATTTATCTAGTAGAAATCTGAATACCTTGTGCAAAGTTATGAACTCTGCAATCTTGTTGTCATCACAACCCCCCCCCCCCCCCAAAAAAAAAAAAATAAAAAAAAAATGATTGATTTTAAATCAATGATATATTCACTTTAGCAGCTCTGATTTGGGTGATTGTTTTTTGAAATCAACTATTTTGGAAAGAAGAACTCATATCTGTAATTTTTTTAGCAAATACGGCCTCCAGGTGCTACAGAAAAAAAAAATAAAAAAATCGTGCCGCCGTCTACAGAAAAACCCTAAAAATTTGCAGATTTTAAAACCTTAATAAATTTACTTCCCAGACTTCGTTTCAAACAATTTTTTTTTTTTAAATTGGGTGTTTTTCTGAGAGGAACTCAGATATACATCATGTTTTTGTAATTTGTTCACATAAATACACATAAATCATCTGGAATATTGTAGCCCTCTTTGGTTTCTCCGAAAGAGAAACTGCAAAAATTGTAAACAATTTGCCCACAATTCTTTCCAAGGAAAGTGCTCTGATGCCACTTGTTAAGAACCAAATATATAAATACAAAATACACGAAAATAGATCCAAGAAGAATATATGAAAACCACACTTTATTATATCAAAACCCTTGAGGTAGGGCAACACCATACAATGGATCCTATTATGGAAGGGATCCTGTCCTATTTACTTTCCTCTTCAAGGGGGATTCCTCCTATTGAGCTACCGCTCCAAATAAAAAACTTCTCTTCATATCTCATTACATTTCTTGAACCCCTTTATATAGTTCTACCAACAACCTAAGATCATTCTAGAGGAGGAACCTTCTATAAGTAGAACCTTCTAGTAAGTCATCTTACATTGATTATATCTAACTACCATAGTGGGCCTTATTTAATAATATAGCAGATCTAGTCCACCTTACATTGAGTGTCCTCCACTATTATCACTATGGGCCCTCCAGTAACCCCACTACCTCTCTAGATACCTAACACCAAGCTTGACAAGTCCCATAATGTATTTGAGCACTTAATTGTTTGAAAAGGTAATATTTGATGCACATGCTTCGGTGTCTCATTTATTGACTTGATTTACTTATCATGATATTTTGACTTGAGATAGTTGGAAGGTGTGCTTAATTGTCTTTGTAGGACCTAGTTGGTGGATAGTTTTGGAGGGAAATGCCTAGCTTGGGCTTGAAACCCATAGGTGGATGCTAGAGGCCTGCATGCCGAATGAGAGAGATGAAACTTCAAAGGCCTAGAATGTGACTTGGACGACATAACCTAGCCCCTACTTGCCAAACATTTTTCCTAGGAGAGGAAAAATATCATATTTAGGAGCATGATGTCATCCATGGGGCTAGGGTTTGGTGGTGAGGTTGATATGCATTGGAACAATGAATTTTTCAGGAGTTTGAGGCGTTGACCATGAAGGAAGTGAGTTGGATGCTTGACATGTGGATTTGGGAAGCCTTCCTACACTCCTCCATCACCAACAACCTGCTCCTTGTGCCAAAACATCCCCTAAAAAGAGGTGACGTTACTCTAAATTAGGGTTTCTTTTTGTGTAAAAGTAAAATTTAAGTGGATTGTTTAATGTTATTTTGTAAAAGGGGAAATTTTATGGTTGTTGACCCCTAGTCTTGTTGTTTACGCTAATATTATGTGGACAAACTATTTTAGAGACATTTTGTATAAATAAGAGATCATAAGAGATCATTTTAACATAATTCTCCAATTGTGAGAAGTACATGGTTGGACTTTTAACTACCTTTGGATTTCTTTTTGTCTCTTGTGCTATGAAATGGTTTCTTTGATTATGGCGATGATGATAATGATGATGCGCTATCTCTTGGAGGTCACTTATAACTTATTGTGGTGTTTCACATTGGCATGTTAAAGGATTTTCTTGGATTGATATGGTTCTTTACTTTGTTATTATCATTGGTAATTCAATTTAAGGTTTTTTTGGATAAGGATAGATAAGGAGTATAAGCACATACACCCCTATCCTAGTTTCCACCGTAATTGTTAAGCTTTAAAATTATTTGCAAAGGTTTTGGTTTAGGAAGTATAAGGATATACACCCCTTAATTTCAAAACCTAGCTAGGTCACTTGCCTTGGGGAATAAGAGGATTTATACCCCCAAGGATATAGTATCCCTAGCTCTTTCTCTAAGACCCCATTAACCCATAACTAAAGGAACTAATCGTTGAATTGGAGACATAAATGATTGCATTGGTAAATGTGAAATTTAAAGATTTTCGTTTTCTCTCACTTGAAGTTTGTTCCCCTAGCCTTGAGATACCTTGCCTCTTTGAGGCATCCCTTTTCAACTAAAATATATTTCTGTTGTAGTAAAACTCACTTACAACCACTAGGGTTGCAGTAACCCTAGGTAACTAACCCTAAGTAGCTCCTAAACTAGCCCTAGACCATCCCTAAAAATCTACCTTAACCTCCTACTAACCTAGACACACTTATTGAGCTAACTAGGAGCTGATTTGATTGGGTAAGTTTTATGTTATAGAACTTGGTTTTATACATCCATAAGGCTGGTACATTTATTGCAGAAACCCTAAACATAACTTTACTCATAACTTACCTTTCTACCATCAATATTTTCTAAAAGTTTGACACTTTATTCTACTTATTTAAATACAATTTTTGGGTGGATTATTTTTGGATTTTGGTAGCTAGATTCATTGTTGTCACAAAAAGTTTTATAAGGACATAAGGATGAAAAATACTTCTGCATACATATTTTATGACAACCATAACTCATTGCTAAAGTCTCATGCTATAGACCATGAAATTCTCTAGTGTTTATCTACTTTGTTTCAATCACATTTTATTGGAATTTTAGAAACTTGTTAAAAACTATAATGCTTATTTCTTCATTGATATATACTGTTATTTTTTTCTTCAAATTAGGGATATAAATCCTAACTTGTTGATCCAACTAACATATTATACTGTAGTGGTTTTCATTGTGTCTCGAGCATGTATTGATTTCTCGGAAATTTATCCAAGTCTTTTGAAACCTCAAGACAACCTAAGACTCATTATAAACCTTTTGTTTCCATATAGAATATTGACCTTTATGGGATTCACTCTTTTCATCTCCATTTTCACACCCCTTTCCCCCTAGGGTCACCAGGATCTCCTCCTAAGAGTGACCTAGTCCCCCTTGAATTGCAGGACCTATATCGTGGTGACATTAGGTATAGTGTACCATAGTTATCGCCATCTTCATGGTTGGGTTAGGATTTTACCAACCTACAACTTGTGCGATAACATTTTTGCATCATTGTCGGGGAGGATTTTGAATCCTCTTCGGAACCCTAATGATACTTTGGAAAGATATCCCAAAGACTTTCCCCTTAGATTTCCTAGTGACTCCACCTAAGGGACATTCCCTTTCCACCTTTCTTGATGAGCTCTTCTTGAAGCTCATCTAGCGACTGCAGCTTCCTAGAACCCTTCCTTTTCCAAACCTTTTCCCCCTGGGAGGTTCTAGCCTTTCAAATTTTACCAAAGAAGGCCTCCTCTCAAATCTACCATTGTCAAAACCCTTTTTCACGGTACCCTTCCTTTTTCTCCAATGGCTCACCCTTGGGAAAAGGACCTCTACAAACCCCTTGACATGTCCACTATCCAGGGATACCCTAATATAACGACAAAAGAGGTCAACAAGTGGTTTCCAAAGTTCCCAGGAAACAATGTAATAAATGTTGAGGACCATATTTATGTCATGGGACGAGCCATGGACAATGTAGGTATTGAGCATGAAGATGTGGCCATGAAATTATTCGCCTCATCATTGACTGAAGAAGCTCTTGATTGTTTCAAAGGCCTCCCTGACAATCATCTCACGTCCTATGAATATTTTTCCAACTTGTTTAAGAGAATATGGTCAACAAAAAAAGATGGTGGGACACTTAGAGCTCAGTTCAACTAGATAAAGAAAAAAGACAATGAAACAGTGATGGAATTCAACACTAGATTTGACAGGTTGTACAACCATATTCCAACAAAATTTCATCCTACAACATCATCAATTCGTCTCCTTTATATGAACGCTTTTGAAGGGAAATTCCGCTTCATTCTGAAGGATAAGAAGCCCACAACATTGGAGTAGGCCAAAGAGTACAGTGATTTCATTGAATAAAATATCCTTGATTCAAGGATGGAACCTTTTTAGTACCCTCGTGTCAAGGCAGAAGAAAAAATTAAGGTTTCCAACAACAATGCCTTTGATTAGATTTCCCTATTGACTCGGAAAATAGATCAGATGAGTACTCAGTTCACCCAGGTGTAGAATCATATTATGGTCCATTTGACTACTATGGAGAGAAATCAATATGATCCTAGACCTCAATTTACCAGACAGTGGAGAGATTCTGCAGGTTGGAAACCAAGGCCTCAACAAGAGGAAAAGGCCCCAGATACTTTGAAACCAGTTGGGACAGTTGACATAGAATCTTGGTGTCTTCCATGACAAGAACCTCACAAAGAAGATGAATGCCCCAAACGAGATGGAGACTCTCCCAAGGATATGAAATTCATAGATATGATATATGTTTTCCAAGAGGAACAAGTCACTCAAAAGAAGATCAATGCAGCTAGAAGAAGAGGATAAAGAGAGGGGAGTCTCTAATAAGCCTTGAATCAACTGACAGATGATCATAAGAAGGAATTAGGGAGGAGGGAATATCTAACCTACACTACAAGAAATAAAGCTTCAGCCCCTCTATCACAGCCTAACACTCCTCTTCCATCAACAAAGAAGGTGGCTTCACCGCCTCCACCTCCGATACCTAAGTTTCTTCCTAATCCAACTCCTACAGACGATATTCAATTAAATATAGATGTTGCAAGTATGTTTGGAAAACTAAATATGATAGTCCCAATGACATATATGTGTAAGATCCCTTCCGTGAAAAGGGAAATTTTGAAAGTGTTACATATGCCAACTAAGAAGGAAGATCCTCCCATCACCTTGAACACTATTTATCTTGATCGACCAAGGGAAATGAATCCTCCCTTATACCTATCATTTGGAATGAATGGCCTTCTTTGAATAGTTGTATGCTTGAGTCTGGAGCCTCAAGAAATCTCATGTCTTTGAAAGTTATGGAACAACTTGGTTTGAAGAAAACCAGATCCTATGGAAATTTATGTGGTATTGATTCAAGAAGGGTCAAGGTATTTGGGGTGTGTGAGGACATTGAGGTTTTTCTGATTGATTTTCAACATATCATCCTTCTCATGGACATATTGGTGATCAATGTTCCATATGCTTGGGGGATGCTCTTATCAAGGACTTGGTCCTCTACCCTTAGGGGTTTTCTTAGGATTAGCCTTACGCATAAATACATTCCCATGGGCGACGACACATATGAAATATTACACAATAGGGAAAATAATGATAAACATGTGATGGATCAAAGTGGCCCCAATTATGTCAGTGAAAAAACTATGGTGTTCCCCCACATATTATTGAGTATGATCCATACAAGCTACCCTTCATGTAGGAAGACTCCATAGATATATTTCTCCCATAAAAAAACAAAGGGAAAATTGCAAAATGCCATGGGAAGGATCTAGGGTATATCCATGTTTTGAAGAAATATGATGAGAAACATGAAGAAATCATCAAAGAGACGGTCTTCACAGAGACTCCTTCACATCCATGCATTGAGAATACACCTTGAAACAATTTTAATGAAGGAAGTAGTGTGATCATGTGGGAAAAGAGTAAAGGAAAGACCAGGTATGACCAACGAGATAATAACTCATATCTTGGTCCTTACATCATCAAGAATAATTCGGATAAATAAAGGTACTATCTAACATCCTTAGACGAGAGAAAGATGTCATTACTAGTGTATGGATCTCTTTTCCAATCTTATGTTCAGGTCACATGACTTCTTCAGGGCCCGTGCCTCAGGTAAGTAGGTAGGTCATCTTTCTTTCCTTGCATTTGGATCTTGATTAATCATATTAGTTTAGATGAATTTCATATTTCATTTTTCTCTACTTTCATATTGATTTCATGCTTAGTTTAGATATTTTTGAAAAAACGTCAATTTTTTTTCTTTTCTAGATTAGTTTTCATTTTGGATTTTATATATGGATAAAAGGGTGATAGAACCAACCTAGATGCTCTTATCCCTTTTCCTGAGTTTTGGAAGGAACAGGTCTACCAGGAGATGTTGTGGTTCTCATGCACTCTATGGTGAGCACATGTCCCCAAGTAGGAGCTATATGTTATCCCCATTTTGTTGGATAAATAGGGATATTATGTCTCGAGGCCCTCAGGGTGCAGATATGGAGTATCGAGAGACTACATGACTAGAAGTATCCTTTTGATTAGATGGAGATCCTTCTCAACACCAAAGAGGTTGTATATTTTCATATGGAATCCACCACACCAGTTGTCTTCCGAGAGAAATGGGCCTTGCTCCATGAGGTACAAGTAAGGTATTATGGTAAGTTTCATTTCAATATTTGAGGAATTTGAGTATGTTGTATCTTAGATTGCTTTAGATTTCATGACACATGCTTGTACATTATGCCTTTTCCCCTTCTTCACCTTGGTGGTTGACATTGTTCCCTAGTAAGTGGTCTTCCTTGGGGATGGGTTTGCTACCAGGAACTCCCTTGAAGAGCTATTGTATTGTTCCTGACCATACTTACCACTTTCCATCATTATTTCCCCCCATTTCCTTATCTTTTGGGATTTTAGTGTGGATTGACCCAAGAAGGGGTTTTCCCTCATTCTATGGGAAGAAGGGTTTGAAGGCCAAGAGGGATTGTTGTTGGGTAAAAGATAAAATCCTATGTATAAACATTCCATTTGTTTTTCCCAAGGATCCCCAAAGAAAGCAATGAAACACTTATCTGCAAGAAAAAGGGGACCCACAAGAAATCTGATTATGAATGCTTAAAATGTTATTTGGAGGATAGGAGGTCTCATCATGAGCTGACCTATCATGTTCATGGATATCTAGTGGTATGAAATTACCATCATATGGTCACCAAGGCTGGGTAATGGCTCACAGTTGCATGGATGAGAGAAAGGGGGTCTCATCACGAGCCAACCTTCTCATTTCTACTAGGTGTTTGTGAGTGACATTGTCATTATCTAGACACCATGCCAGTACAATGGCCTTCAACTTTGTTGGGCCCGAGATATAATCAATTTTATGACAGTTATTAGACACTTTTGCCGAATGTACATATGTGTTTTTCATGTTTTGGAGGAGCTTTTTGAAGAATTTTATGTTAAAACGGTATGATCTACACCAGGTATGTATGATTCATGTTTGATGTCAATATTGAGTATAATTCATCATGTTTTATGATTCCAAACATCTAATTCACGTTTTTCTTGTGTTACAGGGGAAAAACACACCACGTTTCTATTTCCGGCACTCAGTCCGACACTCCTTCTAGCACTCGATCCGGCACTGCGTCCAGCACCACGTCTTGCACAAAAACGGAGGGTGACTTGGTGGTTATAGTATTGGTGGCCAGTGATGGGTGAATCGAGAACGTGGGTTTTGTTCATGCCTGCCCCCTCCAACTACTGAACTCCCGACAACTCAATTTTGGTTGTTAAACATGGTGATTATTGGTCCGCTCTGTTTCAGCAGTTGGGGCATCATTTAATGTAAATTGCCAAATTTAGAAGTGGTTCGACCCTCCTGTGCTCGACCACTTGGTCTGTAAACTTATAAATACCACTAGGATGTTCAAACAATAGGTTAAGAAGAAATAGAGTAGTGTATTGGAGAAAAACATGTCTCTATCTTATTTTTGTCATTTTCCATTGCCGAAGTTATATAAAACTGTGTTTCTGCGTTTTAATGGTGAAGTCGACTTGTTGAGTTCATGGTGTGATTTTATAAAGTGATCACAACTTGTTGGGGGGCCCACCAGTAGTGTGGTAAATGTTCTTTATGTTGTTTATGCATTTTATAGTTTAGTTGTTCTCTTTATTTCCTGTACATGCATTATCATTGTGTTAATTAGTTTTTTGTTATAATTTAATTTCTTTGATTCTCTTTTGGAGGTTAGTATGACAGATTGTGTTAGCATGCATTGATCTTGTAGTTAGGAACGAATTTGCAAATTCATAGACTAACCCCATGTCCAATTAGATATTAGACTGCGTTTTATTTTATGCTGCTAGAATTAAATTTAAAATAGAGTTTTTAATAGAGTAGAACAAAGTTTTAATTTGGGTTTTCTTTAACAAGGATTTGGTGGATGGATAAGGTTAATTTCAGTTTTTTTATTGTAGAATTTTCTTAACCAGTTGTTATCCAATACATGCATTAGTTTACTTTTTATATGTCATGATTTAATTCTGTTTTCAAGCATTTTTCTTATCGTATTTTGAATTGTTAGAATAGATATAGCATAGTTTCATTTTATGTAATTTCCTTCCTAGAATTAGATTGTAATTGTATTTCTTAGTTAATGATTGATTTTAAGTATGAATTTTGCTTACATAGTGTAGAAGTACAATTATGATCTCATTATATTGTTGATGGTTAATAAATGAATATGCAGGGTAATTGACGATTGTTTATGTCATGGCTAAATTCTCATTGGATTGTTTAATCCATACCTTTCACTTTGCTATTGAGATCAATGTTGAGCTTATACCACTTGAATTATCCTTTGTTGTCAAGTGCCATCGAGATATCATATGACACCGAAGGCATTCACACAACCACCAACACTATATTTGAGTTTTCATAGGTTAAAAGATAGTTTTCCTGTTTTCATAGGTTAAAGGATAGTTTTCTTGCTTTCATAGGTTAAAAGATCTAGTTTCATGCTTTCATAGATCAAAAGATATAGTTTCTTGCTTTCATATATTAGAATATAGTTTTATTGTTGTTGTAGGATAGATAGTCTTTTGCTTTGATAGGTTAGAGAACAATTTGCTTATCATAGATTAAAGGTTAGTTGCTAGTCTTTCTTTCTTTCAATTAAATAGATTTCCTTTCATGAATTAGAAATAGTTTTGAAGTTTTAAGATTATAGTCCACTTGCCTCTTAGGTTAGATAGTTGTTCAATGAGAAGTTTTAATTTGATTACTTGTAATAAAAGCTATCTTAGAGTAGTTAGTTTCTTACTTTCTTTAATAGGTTAGTTAGTTGTTTTGTTTACTTTCTTTAATAGGTTAGCTAGTTGTTCTTGTTTGCTTTCTTTAATAGAATAGTTGTTTGTTTGTTTATTTACTTGATTTCATAGGGTATTTTCTCATTCAATGTAGGTTGGCAAGTTAAAGTAGTTTGATTTGGTTATTTTCTTATTATTATGCTTAATAGTTGTTTTTGCTTATTGTTATGAACTAGTTTTCTTTACATAGCATTTTTACTTTCTTTCTTAGAATTATCCATCAATCCTTGGCCCAAAAGTACTTAGGTTACATAGTTTCAAGTTTCTTAGTAAGGTTTTCTCATTAGATATCTTTTCTTGAAAAGATTAGCCCTTAGATAACTACCTTCCTTAGTTGGACTATACTACTACTAGCCCTTCTACCTTTGGCATATATTTTGCTACAACTCTAAGTTCACTTACCCCGAGTTCACAATTTAATTGAGGGTTTTTAGTGTTTTTTTAGTGCATATACAACACCCATCAAACTTGTCCCTAAATTTTGAAAGAAACAAAGAATGTAAAGACGATGGGATTGGAAAAAGTTCATTGCAAATGAAGATGCCACACACCCTCTACAAAGGAAGCCATGAATGAGACATCACAACCTCTTGTATGTCATGAAACCCATGCCCATTGAGTCTTGAACCTTGATCTCTTCATCCATTTTACATGGATTAGAGAGAGATATCATGGAAACACTCCTTGACCTAGGGAAAG
Organism: Picea engelmannii; assembly: GCA_009831015.1. Taxonomy (NCBI): domain Eukaryota; kingdom Viridiplantae; phylum Streptophyta; class Pinopsida; order Pinales; family Pinaceae; genus Picea; species Picea engelmannii. The sequence continues at coordinate 79,290 of ML790469.1, read as the reverse complement.
TTGTATAATGCCTTTGAGCACTTAATTGTTTGACGGGGTAATATTTGATGCACATGCTTAGGTGGCTCATTTATTGACTTGATTTAATTATCATGATATTTTTACTTGAGATCCTTGGAGGGAATTCTTAATTGTCTTTGCAGGACCTAGTTGGTGGGTAGTTTTGGAGGTACACACCTAGCTTGGGATTCCATAGGGCTTGAAGCCCACATGTGGATTTCAGGGGCCCGCATGCCGGATGAGAGAGATGAAACTTTGGAGGCATAGAAGATGACTTGGAAGACATAACTTGGCCCCTACTTGCCAAACATTTTTCCTAGGAGACGTAAAACGTCATCTTTAGGAGCATGACCTCATCCATGTGGATAGGGTTTGGTGGTGAGGTTGGTATCCATTGGCACAAGGATATTTTGAGGACTTTTAGTCTTTGACCATGAAGGAAGTGACTTGGATGCTTGAAATGTGGCTTTAGGAATCCTTCCTACACTCCTCCATCACCAATGACTTTATCCTAGTGCCAAAACGTCCCCTAAAGGGGTGACATCACTCTATATTAAGGTTTCTTTTTGTCTAAAAGTAAAATTTAAGTGAATTGTTTAATGTTATTTTGTAACAGGGTAAATATTAGGGTTTTTTACCCTTATTCTTGTGGTTGACCCTAATATTATGTGGAAAAACTATTTTAGAGACATTTGGTATAAATAAGAGATCATAAGATCTCATTTTAACATAACTCTCCCATTGTGAGAAGTACATTGATGAAATTTTCGCTACCTTTGGAGTTCTTCTTGTCTCTTGTGCTATGGAATGGTTTCTTTGATTATGGTGATGATGATGATGATGATTCACTATCTCTTGGAGGTCACTTCTAGATTATAATGGTGGTTTACATTGGCATGTTAAAGGATTTTCTTAGATCAGTATAGATCTTTACTTTGTTATTATCATTGGTAATTCAAGTTAAGGTTTTTTTTGGCTAATGATAGATAGGGATTATAAAAACATACAAACCTATCCTATTTTCCACCATAATTGTTAAGCTTTAAAATTATTTGCAAAGGTTTTGGTTAAGGAAGTATAAGGATATACACCCCTTAATTTGAAACCCTAGCTAGGTCACTTTCCTTGGGGATTAAGAGGATTTATACCCCCAAGGATATAGTATCCCTAACTCTTTCTATAAGAATCCATTAAACCATAAATAAAGGCACTAATCATTGCATTGGTGTTAAGTTACAAAGACCTGAATACAAAATACCTCAATAGTACCAAAGATATTTGAATAAAATCACCACACAAGATATATGGAACAATATAGAAAACCACCACTTTATTATTTCAAAACCCTTGGGGTAGGGAAACACCATACAATGGATCCTATTATGGAAGGGATCCTCTCCTGTTCACTTTCCTCTTCGAGGGGGATTCCTCCTAATGATCTTCAACACCAAATACAACACTTCTCTTCATATCCCATTACATTGCTTTAACCCCTTTATATAGTGGTACCATCACCTAAAAAATTCTACAGGATGAATCTTCTAGAAGAATAACCTTCTAAGAATTCCTCTTACATTTATTATATCTAAATACCCATTTATTATATCTAACTTCCATAATGGGCCTTATTTAATAATATAGTGGACCTAGTCCACCTTACATTAAATGTCCTCCACTACCTCTCTAGCTACCTAACATTCCATCCTCCTTATGAAAGAGGTGTGCTCAACAGTTGTTATGAGGGTGTACAACCATATACCAGGGTCCCATGGATAAGTCTAGACCATAGTGTTGAAGTATACTAGAGAACCATGGTCCCATGTAGAAAGGAAATCCACCATGTCGAAGTAGTCCAACCGCCATTATAAACCAGGGTCCCATGTCCAAGTGCTCATGTGAATTCCCGGTGGAAGATTTTGGAACCCAATAACCAACTGAAAATGATGCTCCAAAGACTGACACCTTTCATGTGGATCCAAATAAGAAGATCCATCCACATAGTGGAAAAGAGTCATAGCAGAATCTGTAAGGAATTATACCATTGTAGAATATGAAGGATGGACACTGGTAATAATCATCGGCTCCCGATTTTTCACATTGATTTTCTCTACAGAAGGTGGATTAGAGTCATGAAATAAAATATGAAAGTGATTGTCATCCCAAAAATGACAACTATCCATATACCAATCATCACAATCAACCTCAAAATCATACCAAACATATACTTCTTGATTATATTCATCCTTGATGCCCGCCATAATATATATCTTTTGCATGCTATCCAATGAATATTGAATACTACGAAAAATATCCTTGAGGCCATATGCAAGGAGACGCAATGTGAGGCTATCTGCAAGGTCATGCAATGTGTCATACAATTGGGATTTGAATGCTTCAGTCATCTATAGAATTTATTCGAGGGTTTGAGAGGTAATAACCATTGGAAACAAAACATAAAATATACCAAAATAAATCTCTTAAAATTATTTATCCAATGGAATTGATTTGGTAGCAATCTGAGAACACTATGAAAAGTTATGAACTCTGCAGTCCTATCGCCGTCATGAAACCCCCCCCCAAAATAGTTGATTTTAAATCAACGATATCTTCACTTCCAGAGATCTGATTTGGACGATTAGTTTTTTGAAATTGGGTGAAATTGTGAGAGGAACTAATACATGCAATTTTTTTTTAAGAATTCATCCCCAGATTCTACAAAAATCATAAAAATCACGCGGTCGTCCGTTGAAAAAACCCTTAAAATTGCAGATTTTAAAATGCAAATAACTTGACTTCCCAGACTCTGTTTTAGACGATTTTTTTTAAATTGGATGTTTTTCTAAGAGGAATTGAGATATAAAACCAGTTTTTCCAAAATTTTCACCAAAACCTATAGAAATCATCTGGAATGTCGTGACCCTCTTTTTTTCCGAAAAAATAAATCTCCAAAAAATAAAAATATTTGTCCACACTTCCTGCAAAGGAAAGTGCTCTGATACCAATTGTTAAGATCCTGAATAATCTGAAAATATACTTCAGCAATACACCAATAATAAACACCAAACCATTCACCAGAACACTCAACACAAGAATGTAGACAAAACCCTTGAGGTAGGGAAACACCATATATTATTCCTTAAGGAAGGATAACACTCCTTAAACAATGCTTGATACATTCACAATATTCTTCACTATGCCTCAATATATTGCTTACACTTCTTTATATATCTCTCTCTATCTCTTAATAACCTTCTAGACATATTTCTCACATTTATTATATCTAACTACCATAATGGTCTTATTTAATAATATAGCGGACCTTTTCCACCTTACATTGAATATACATAACCAAATTCCCATTTGGTACCTCCCTAGGTATACTACAATTGGAGACATAAATGATTGCATTGGTAAATGTGAAATTGCAAGATTTTCGTTTTCTTTCACTTGAGGTTTGTTCCCCTAGCCTTGAGTTACCTTTCCTCATTGAGGCATCCCCTTTCAACCAAAATATATTTTCGTTGTAGTAAAAATCACTTACAACCACTAGGGATGCACTAACCCTAGGTAAATAACCTTAACTAGTGTGGGATTACTGGGAGGGGGGTGAATCAATAATAGAGCAATTTAATCCTTTTTCACCATAAAATGCAAGTGTTATATCAATGTAGCATTATCATCCAATATTTGCAGAGTAAATAAACAATGAATAAATGAACAATCACACACATACATAGTACACCAATGTTTTACGTGGAAACCCAAAGTGGGAGAAAACCATAAAATGTTTTTTCTTATATGTATTTAAGAATTACATTCATTGGAAACACCAACTTCTTTTGTTTTCCAACTGTAACTGGAAGGAGGATCCAACCCCCTAGTTTCTCAGGCTACAACCCAAGGGAAGCTCCAACTCCCCAATTCTCTGGCTACAACCAGAAGGAGGCTACAACCCTCTATGTTCTCCAACTAAAACTGGAAAGTGGCTAAAACCACCTGTCCTTGCCTCATCCAACCTTTCCTGAAGTATAAGTAGAATGATGGAACCACTGTCACACTATCACTGTGAGATATGCTATTGTAAACTTGTACTAATCAACTTGCACCAAACAACTTGTACGGATAACCTGAACCATGCATCAACCTGTAACTCAACTTGTACCTCAACTTATAATCAACTTGTACCATAAACAAGTGCATCACCAACACACCAACCTATACCTCAACCTGTACCATGAAAAAGTGCATCAACCATGCACCAAACCTATACAAATACCTGTCACAACAACCTATCCAAACAACCTATCACAACAAACTGTCTCATCAATATTATTAACCAAATTATATCTACTCACCAAGATCATTCACCAAGACAACTCTCAAATATGTGCATCAATGAAGCATAACACAACAACTCATAATCTTCACCAATATCAATATGTGCTTCTAATAATATACCAATACCAATATGATACATCGTCCATAAACCATGTGTCAACAATACTACTAACAAGTGCCTCCAACCATGTACCAAGTATGTACCAATCATGTGTCAACTACTCATCAACTATGCCTCATCAATATGTACCAACATCATCAACTATACACCTCATGTATGTGCCAACTCATCAACTACTTGTCTCAACCATGTACCCAACATGTACCTTAACCAAAAGCCCTCATCAATTTCATCACCCAAATCTAATTTGTAACTTTGTAATAGACCTATTTTATATGATCACATACCTACAAACCTTCCCTAACTTTAACAACAAGAGACTAGGATTTTCATCAAACTTTACTTTAGTCTCACATGACTAGTTTTGGATTAGTGAACAACCCTAACTTGAAATAATCATAACTATATATCTGTAATGAATAAATATATGAAAATAGTACACAATGTTCTTCAATGTGTTTTATGAAATTCCTCCAGGTGTCACTACTTGAAAACTCTCAGAAAATGAGTTATATCAAAAATGACATACCTTGTTGAATTTTGGCTTATTCTAGAGAGCGAACTTGTAGAGCGTGCCCCACATGGAATATTTGTTGTATGGATCTAAAAATTGTACAAAAAATACTACAGACTGTATTCTAACCAACACATTTGTTCTTACTGAATTTGTATTTGTTATGAAAAAGTTATGATGTTTTTACCCGAAACACATGTTTTAGACTAGTTTCAGGACTAGCCACAAACCCTATTTTCCACGGAGTGTAACTCCAAATATACAACGACCCACAAGCTGAAATTTGTACCAAAACTACTTGGATATGTTTCTTCAATGACCTCCCAATTTCACGGTCTGAAAAATTCTACAAAAAATGTTATTGCGAAAATTGTGAGATGACCCATAAATAACATACCTTAGAAAGCATTATCAAAAGAATTTATCCTCCCTTGAATTTCAACCTTCTTTACTTCACCTTCCCTCTAAAATTTGCCTTAGATATCCTTTGGTTACCTCATTCACCTATAGATATTCAATATGCTCAAGTGTGATTAAAATGAGAGAGCCTTGCCTCTTATTTATACTTTCATGTAGCTTCCTCAAGGGGTTACCTTTTAACCATCTTAACCCACTTTCCTTATTTTAGGGTTAACCAACTTCTAACCACTTGTCCAAGTAGTAATTTCTTCATTAAATTTATTATTTAAATAATTTATTTTGTATCCACTTTGACTTATAGTACACTCTTCACTTCACTTTACCTCAATGGGTTACTTTCTAACCATCTTAAACCACTTTCCTTATTTTAGGGCTAACCCACTTCTAACCACTTGTCAAATTAGTAATTTATCCATTGACTTTATTATCTAAATAATTTATTTTGTATTCAATTTGAATTATAGTACACTCATCACTTCACTTTATTATTTACCTTCTAAAATCTCTTAAACCACTTTGACTACTTTGATCTTTTGGGGCTTCTAGATGACTCATGAGGGTTCTCCAACTTGACATGGCCATAACTCTCTAACCATGAGGATTTACGTGACATTCCACATACCAATGGAAATGGAATGACATGTAATATCCATCTATAATATTCTTACCTGCAAATATATCAAAACTCACACAATTATCCATCAAACAAACTTGGTTCCATTACCCAAACCTTTCTCCAACTTCGCATGGCCAAAACTCTCTAACCATGAGGATTTATGTGACGTTCCACATACCACCGGAAATTGAATGACATGTAATACCCATATAGAATATTTTTACCTTCAAATATATTAAAAATCATACCGTTATACATCAAACAAACTTGGGTCCATTACCCAAACCTTTGTGCTACCAGAATTCACTACTCGAATTTCTCCAAGGGTTGAAATAAATCACTAAGGGTTTAAATAAATCTACAATATCACTCTCCAATGGTTGAAATCAATGAAAACCAACAATCCATACCAACTATCCATCAACCTAAGCCAATTTTCTGACAACTAGCTCCTAAACTATCCCTAGACTAGCCCTAAAAATCTGCCCTAACCTCCTACTAACCTAGGTGCACTTATTGAGATAACTAGGAGCTGATTTGATTGGGTAAGTTTTATGTTATAGACCTTGGTTTTATACATCCAAAAGGCTGGTACATTTACCGCAGAAACCCTAAACATAGCTTCACTCATAACTTACCTTTCTACCGTCAATATTTTCTAAAAGTTTGCCATTTTATTCTACTTGTTTAAATACAATTTTTGGGTGGATTCTTTTTGTATTTTGGTGGATAGATTCATTGTTGTCACAACAATTTTTATACAACCTTAAGGATGAAAATACTTCTGCATACATATTTATGACAACCATAACTCATTTCTAAAGTCTCATGCTATAGACTATGAAATTCTCTAGTGTTTATCTACTTTGTTTCAAGAACATTTCATTGGACTTTTAGCAACTTGCTAGCAACTCTAATACGTTTTTCTTTGCTAATATATAATTTTATCTGTTTCTGCAAATTATGGATAAGAAGCCTAACTTGCTAATCCAACTAACATATTATACTGCATAGTAGTTGTCATTGTGTCTCGAGAAGGTACTAATTTCTTGACAATTCATCCAAGGCTTTGGAAACCTCAAGACAACCTAAGAATCATTATAAACCTTCTGTTTCCATATATAATATTGACCTTTAGGGGATTCACTCTTTTCATCTCCATTTTCACACCCCTTTCCCCATAAGGTCATTGAGATCACCTCCTAAGAGTGACCTAGTCACCCTTGAAGTGCGGGACCTATATTATGATGACATTGGGTATAGTGTCCCATAGTTCTCGTCATCTTGGTGGTTGGGTCGGGCTAACCCACTTTCTTGTTGCAACTACTTTACCCATAATCAATATACTCACGACTTCTTGTTGCAACTAATTGATTTTTAAATAATTTCTTATCTCAACAATTTTACCCATGATTAACTCCTAGTTACAACCACTTTGACTAGTAAAATCCTTGATGACTTTCTAGGAGCTTCTAGAATAATTGACTTCTTTGTTGACTTTCTAGGGGATTCTAGAATATTCATGAGGGTCCTCCAACTTCACAAAGCCATATCTCCCCAACCGTGAGGAACCACACGATGTACTACATATCACCGGAAATGCCATAACATGTAATATCCATATATGATAGTATTACCTATAAATTCAATGATCTTCATGTTTTTATTCCTTATACAAACTCAGGTTCCTTAAACACACCTCCGGGGATACCATAATTTTCTACCGGACTTGCTTCAAGGGTTGACATCAATCTCTAAGGGTTGAAATCAATCTACAAGATCAACCTCCAAGGGTTGACATCAATGACAACCAACTGTCCAAATCAGTTGTCCAACATGTTACCCATGTTCTAGAGCATGCAAAAATTGTACATGTATTGAATATGTGTAGGCATTACTTTCTAGGAAGAAGGTTTTTCCTAATGACATACCAATGTGGTCAAATTATTTATTCGACCAACCAAGGTTAAATGCCAGACAGGTCCGATGGATGGAACTAATCAATTATTTTGATTTTGAAATCAACAACATCAAACGAAAGGAAAAAAAAGTGATAGATGCACTCAGCTGAAGTGTACAAACAATACACTTAGAAACCGCACATGTGGGGAGTATGATATCAATCAGATAATTAAAACCCTCTTGCAATAATATGAGTTCTTCGATCAGGTGAGAAAAGGATTGTAACAAGAACCTAGAGAGAAGATATATGAAGAATATCATCTTACAATTGATGAGTTTTTGTTGTATAAAAACAAGACGTATGTTCCTAATTCAATAGATTTGAGATATCTGATTATCGATGAGTTCCATAAGAGACCTTATGGAGGTCACCCTAGTTACCAAAATATGGTAACAACGGTAATACAATTGTATTAATAGCCTAGAATGAAGCATGCCATTGTTGAATACATGGAAAAGTGTCTAGAGTGTCAACAAGTGAAGGTTGAGCACAAGCATCCTGTAGGATTGCTCCTTTGAAAATTCCAGAGTGGAAATGGGAGACAATCTCCATGGATTTTATTACTAGTTTTCCAAGAAAAATTAAGAAACATGATGAAATCATGGTAGTGGTGGATAAACTAAGATAGGTAGCTCAATTCATCCCTATTAAATCTACTTTCAAGGCCATATACGTTCCTAACATTTTTATGAAGGAAATTTTTAGATTACATGGTCTACCCAAGACCATAATCTCGGACGAAGATGATAAGTTCACTTAAAGGCTTTGGAAAATATTTTTTGCAAGCCCGAGAACACAATTGGCATTTAGCATGGCCTACCATCCTCAGAAAAATGGTCATACTGAAAGAGTGAACATAGTATTAGAGGACATGTTGAGGATGCATGTTATGCATCATCCCAAGAAATGGGAAGAGTACCTAACTCCGATAGTATTCTCCTATAACAATGGTTGTCATGAATCATTGAAAATGAGCCCATTTGAGGTTTAATATGGTCAGAAATGTAGAGTTCCAATTTGTTGGGATGCTCTAGTGGAAAAACTCACACTTATACCTGAGCTATTAAAATAAATGGAATATGCAATGATTAAGATGAGGCAGAATTTGAAAACAATCTGAGATAGGCAAAAGAGCTATGCAGACAACAAAAGAACTCATAAAGAGTTCAAAGTGGGAGAAAATGTATATCTTTGGGTAAATATCAAAAGGAGTTCGCTCAGAATGGGGACATGTGCTAAGTTGGCACCCCGCCATTGTGGACCATTTGAATTCCTTGAAAGAGTGGGGCCAATGGCATACATAATTACATTAACACCTATTGTTAAATTTCATAATGTATTCCACATATCCTTGTTGAATAAATATATTCATGATTCTAATCATGTTTGTAAAAACCCTCCTAGTTAAGGACAACTACTCTGTCAATCACATCATAATCAAATATAATAGGTCGAACATCAAAAAGGGTCCAGATCACTTGCGAGCAAGTGTCCTCAAATAATAAGTGTTCTCAGTGGGCCAGAGAGGGATGTTACATACACCCCCTCTTGGTCTAAACTTCGTCCCGAAGTTTCTCAGTATACATGCAAAAATAAAGTATCACAGTATCATAAGTCTATCTATCAAACAAAAATGGAAACTGCTGACGCATATCATCTGCGTCCTCCCAGGTCACCGAGTGTGGACTATAACTGTCCCACTGGACCTTGACCTGATATACCATTCGACGTCGTAATTGTCGAACACGATGATCTAATATGCGGACCGACTCAGCCATGAGCGCTCCCTCGTCTGATACCTGCAAGGAACTCAGGTCAATCACATGCGTAGGATCACTAATATAATGTCTCAAAATAGATACATGAAAGACATCGTTCATACGCCTCAAAGAATCAGGTAAGGCTAGTCGATAGGCCACGGGCCCCTTTCTCTCCACAATCTCGAAAGGTCCCACGAACCTAGGAGAGAGTTTAGCTCCCTTTCCAAACTTGATCGAACTCTTATGCGGTTTAACCCGTAAGAAGACTCGATCGCCGACCTCGTAACTACAGTCGACTCGGTGCGCATCGGCATAACTCTTCTGTCGATCCTGCGCTTCTTTTATCCTTTGTCTTATGGTTTTCATTTGCTCTTCCATTTCTTGGATCGCTTTTGGTCCCACCAGGACCCTATCCTCAAGCCG
>ML790469.1:27899-60000 GCA_009831015.1 Picea engelmannii | reverse complement strand
AGATAGAAGTCTGATATGTTCTCGGGAGATAGGCTCCTAAGTTTAGCTTTCAGACTGTTTGATGCTCTATTTTGAAGACACTATTTAAATATGAATTAAAAAATCATGGATATCTATACTTTGGCGAGCGTATTGGTTTCCATTTTGGTAGGCCTTCCCCAGCTCTCTAATTTTTTCTATTTATAAACAGAATTACAAAGGCACGTTTTAGATTTTTTTTTTTTTGAATTACACTTGTAGGTACTAACTCTTACAACTATTCACTTGCTTTAATCCTTTTCGGATCAATTTTCATACCATTCATGATATGTTTTTGATCAATAACTAATTTCTAAGAAAAAAATATAATTATTATCAACATTTTATACAAAAAAAATATTGTGATAAGTTATGTCAATATAGTAATATTGGCACACTAGATATATTATTTAGTGATAGAAAAATGATTAAATTAATAATAAAATTACAACTTCTACTAATAATCAATGATAGTGGTTTTGAATTTTTTTGACCAATGAGCCATCTTTGGATGGAGCCCGAGATGATTAAGAAAAGAACACAAAATTGTTTCTATACTTTTATCTCTTTCATATGAACCGTCAACTGTCCAACTTAATGCTAATTTGAAGCAATTTCCCTCACTATTGTCTTTTGAATGGTATTGACCTTCATTTGTAAACAATAGTTATATTTTTTATAACAATCTCCATACTAAGCAAGGTTGCATGCCGACAGAGTCCCTGCCAGGTTGGGATGGGAGTAAATGCGACCTAGTACAAACACGTGGCTAGAAAGTTGAAATACATTGAAATACTTTTACACATAGGAAATATGTACTTTTGTAATGGATCACGGGTTGTCGGGATGGAGATATACAAAAAGCACCGACAGTTCTGTGATACATAAATTGGGCCTCTGATGTTCTCTGCAATACATAAATCAAGGAGTGGAGTTGTGGACTATAGAAATTCATCACAAATAAAAAAATTATACATACGAAATATGTACTTGTATAAAGTAGATATTTAGTTTTATACATACGAAATTTCTACTTTTATAAAGTATGGGGAAGAGATTTTATAGAGGATGTAGGGAGCCCTCATTGCATACTTAGCCAGTTTTTGGATCGCGGGTTCTCGGGCTGGCGGGTTCAAAATTGGGTCTCTGATGTTCTGTGGCCTACAAATAGCAACGACAGTTCCGCGATATACAAAATGACAGGCGGAGTTTAGTTTTCTATAAAACTAAGGATTTTCTTGGACAAAAAGATATAGCATTGCCGAATTAGTTTTCTTTGCACATGTTATATAGAGCATGCAGGGAGCAGTCATTCCATACTTTACTAGTTTTTGGATCGCGGGTTCTCGGGATGGTGGTTTCAAAAATGGGTCTCTGTTGTTCCGTGCCCTACAAACAACATCGAGACTTCCACGATATATAAATTGACAAGCGGCGTTGCATGTCTGTTACATATCTCTGGAAATTACATCAACATTTAAAACATCCACGTCATTGAAGACCAAAAAATTAGCATACAATAGGAGACAAGAAATGTAGCATATCCGAATTAGTTTTATTTGGAACAAACAAGAAAGGTTCCTGGAAACCCAAAATTTAGTATACAATAAGGGAATTATCGAATCAGTTTTCTTTGTAATTTATCAAAAATTAATAATGTCTATTACAGGTTTCTGGAAATTGGCGGGTTCAAAATTGAGTCTCTGATGTTCTGTGGCCTACAAATAGCACCGACAGTTCTGTGATATACAAAATGACAGGCGAAGTTGCAGACTATAGAAATTTACAAAAAATTAATGTCTGTTATACAATAGAATAGTAATAACGTTTTCCCGAATTAGCTTTCTTTAAAACTAAGGATTTTCTTGGACAAAAAAGATATAGCATTGTCGAATTAGTTTTCTTTGTACACATTTTATAGAGCATGCAGGGAGCGGTCATTCCATACTTTGCCAGTTTTTGGATCACGGGTTATCGGGCTGGTGGTTTAAAAAATGGGTCTCTTTTGTTCTGTTCCCTACAAACAACATCGAGAGTTCCGCGATATAAAAATTGAGAAGCGACATTGCGAACTATACAAACTTTTTATAAAATAAATAATGTCTGTTACATATCTCTGGAAATTACATAAACATTTAAAACATCAATGTCGTTGAAGACCAAAAAATTAGCATACAATAGGAGACAATAAATGTAGCATATCCGAATTAGTTTTATTTGGAACAAACAAGAAAGGTTCCTGGAAATTTAGTTTACAATAAGGGCATTGTCGAATTAGTTTTCTTTGGAATTTATCAAAAAATAATAATGTTTATTACATGTTTCTAGAAATTTAAATGCGTTTGTCATATAGACTGGGATTGGGGCTCCCGTGGACCATAAAAAGAAATAAGTACAAGAATTAGGAACGTTGAAAGAAGTGTGCGGCGATAGAGAGGAAGACCTGAAAAGAAGAAATTGGAAGTTAAGAGTGTTTGGTTACAGTTTTCTATTGAAAGAGGACATAAGTGGATTGATAAAGAAGAGAAGATGACAGCATAGACTTAAACTGGATTGATAAACAAAAAAATATGGCAGTATAAACTTACTATGAATCCTCTATGTTTTTGTTGCTGTGGTCGATGGGAATTATAGTCCTATTGACCGATTGTTGCATTTCCTGGACAAGGCTGTCCATTTTCTCTTGGAACCATTCTTCGATGTAGTATTTCATGGGGCTTGTGTCGGTTTCTCCCATATTTCTATGTCGTAAAGGTCGTTTTCTAATTTCCTTAGATCCATTGAAATACTATGCAGAGTCTGTTCAATTTCTTCATTGTGTGAGGCATAATCCACTACCCAGCGCTCGTGCTCATCTAGACAATGTTCAAGTATGTTGTAAAACTTTTTGAAAGACAACCCCTTTAAAATATCAACTTGTTCCTTGAAGGCTTCTTTGGTGACTGACAAGGATTTGAGAATTAAGTTAGGATCTTAAACCTCATTGGTAGTTTCGGCTAAGTCCAGCTAGAGAAGACTTGTGAATAACTCTTCCTTTTCTGATATGACTTTTTTACATGACTTGACAATGAGCTGCAGGTTGTAAACTTTCTTTTGCCAGCATGCTTTTACTTTTTTGGTGCACTTTGGCGAGGGGAGTTTCTCCTGTATTATTTTCAGTTCTGATGTGTTGTCGACATATTTGGCAAAAGGGACTAGTACCTGATCATAGAAAAATTGTTCATTTTTTAAATTCGTCTCCAATTCTTCCAGCAAATCATTGGCCTTATTTCCGAAGGAAACTAAATTTTGTGATGTTTCCAAGGCTTTAGTGACTACTTGCATTCTTTGTTGATGTTATTCTCTACAAGGGCTCTAGAGAATGAAAGGAGGGAAGAGGATACTTTCATCTTCACTACAGTGGAAGCAGGCATGATTTTTGCCAAAGGACTGGAAAATTCTGGAGTTGCAAGGAAAGCCTGCTCAAATTCGTTGAGGTGTTGTTTCATATTGGCATTTTTTGTCTCAATTACTCCAATGGAATCACGAAGAATGTCATTGGTTCCTTGGTGAAATTGGCAGACTTGGGACGGTGACATTTCTCTAAAGTTAATCTCTGCACGAGATTTTCCTTTCCTGTTTGTTACGTCTCTCTTTTCAATGACCAGACTTTTAGATTGGCTGTTAAAAATAGCGCTCTGGATTATGAAGGATTCATCTATGTCAAAAAATTCGGTGTCTGATATTTCCACCCCGGATGACCCAATTTTCTGCATGTGCTCAGCTTCAATTTCAAGTTACAGTTTTCCACTTTCAATATGGGGTTCCTCTGCCTGCCTTGCATTGACTTTTCTCTTCTTCGTCAGTGGAATTTTGTGAGAACTATCAATATTTATGCAAGGAGGGTTCTTATCTCCTCCTCCATTCAAAGATTTATGGGTTGCTTTCTTACTGGGGTGGACCATTGAAGCGATGCTCCATGATGTCGTGATCTTGGGAGTGATGGCGGGGCACTGGGTACTCTTCTCACCAGATACTTTTCCATGTTGTCTATACAATTCAGTGGCGCTTTGAAATCTCTCTGCGTCGCAATCGACAGAAGAAGGGTTTTTGTTGACACTGTTCCTGTCTTGGGTCAGGTGTGTATGGATAAAAGAGGTGTTAAAGCCAACACCCATTAAATGTTCTCAAAAAATTCCATTAGGTTCGAACCCTTTTAGCCTTTCAACATACATTAGGTTCAATTTCTTGAAATGGGCAACAAACTCATCAATCTTGTTGATGTTTCTGCACACGAAGTCTCCGACTTTCCAAGGCAGAGGAATGAACTGTTTTTTTTTCTTATCATGGCAAAAATGAAACCAGTGGTTGTATTGCCTTTCTATTTCTGCAACAAACATCTTGTCCTTGATGTGGCATGGAAGGAAGGTAAGATTTTCCTTAGAGCCAAAGACCATGAGGACACTGTGATTTTCCTCTTTCTCAAGTGTGCCCTTCCTATTAAAAAACTTGGTTTCCTGGCCAGACATCCGCGAAGCATCCTTGCCTAACAATAAATCTTTGAAAACTGAGACAAAGCCATTAAAAACTTCATAAAAATAATGGGAGGCCTTGTGTCTCCATAGGGCCTCATGCCAAAATGTTACTGGGTCAAATCCACAGTTTATTTTATTGGAAAGAGAAAGTTTTGGAAACGGACAACAATACACAATTGCGAAAATCAAGTAGGATGACATATAAAATTTATTTGATTCTTTGAATCGTGACAATTGGGAGCAGAGCTCAATCAAAATTAGCTTCCCCCAATAGAAAATGTATTGTTCCTTGACTATGAAATACAAAATATAAATAATTATATGGGAAATGATTGCTATGGATGCATGTCCTGTTATTCTTGTAACCAGCCAAGCAATTTCCCGGAATGGATTTCTAAAGGAACTTACCTACAGCCTTGTGATATCTTCAGGAACTATTGTCAAGTCTTCGAGGAAGTCCTCTGTCACACACCTACTATGACAACCTAGATTTTTCTTCTTTTTCTTTGAGGGACAGAATCCCCGAATTTCTATGGGGCCTAGCGCAGACCATCTCCCTTCCCTTATCCTCCTCTAAACAACCACAACCCAGCCTTAGCACAAGCGCCTCTCGCAACTCGCAAGTTGGAGATTCAAGACTCTTGACTCCTTTTTCTCCAGACGTCGATACCCGAGATGCGATACGAGTATGGATCCCTCCTCACTAGCACCTGCTACATATAACCGTAGGATAGGCTAAACACTAACACTACTCACAACTCATGACTTCGCTAGTTGGAGTGTTGAGACCTCGTGATCCTCCTTTGCGAATCCCTGAGACACGAGAGGTCAACGTTACATGGAATCTGCCAAGTGATGCATACATGCCACTTGTCTCCTCCGATGTACTCTACTTACGAGCTGTGTCATTGCCGCTCGTTACACGAGACCTCGACCCTTGGCGTTTCATGACCTTAGCAATCAAGGTGCAACTTCTTCATTCTACGAAACCCCAAGCCACGATAAGTCAACAATGGGTTGACTCTTTCCCAGGCAACATGTGTCCACCACCTGTCACCCACTCCCACCTTTCTCTGGGTGCTTGTTGTTACGCCACCTGTCAACCACGTGGTCCCCACCTAAAGGATGTGCCATGTGTTTGCACGAGCCCTCGGTGCCTGGCACTTCACGACTTCTACAACTGAAAGGAAGTTCTTTCAACCTTTCAACCCCCGATACGGGATACCACGCAGAGGTTCTGATCCAACGGTTCTCCCGTGGCTTGGATCCAACGAACACGATCACGTCATGATTTCGCGAATCGTGAGTTTGTGCAGTCCTACCCTTGACCACTCCAAGTCGCGAGTCAGCAAAATGCTACCCAACTGCCACGCATCTTGTTTTGATGGACGGTTTTGAATACTTCAAGACTTTTAGGACATTGTCGAGTCCATTCTCCTACCTATGCAAAGGTTAAGATCTATGGTCAATAGAGCTTCGACAGATCCTTGGATCTATGGTCTTGGATCCCATCGCTACTTATGAAGGTTGAGAGGGTCGAGGTGTTAACGCCTGCAGTCCTCCTCTAGATCCATTGGTCTTGATAGATCTAGAGTATTTCCGAAAGGATTCCGACCGTTCATCTACCAAATGATGGGGTATTCTCTTTCGATCATTGGACTCGCTATCCTTTCTGAGCTTGAATCACGAAATTCAACCTCTCGGAGCTTCAAACTCTCATGACTCCGAGACCTTATAGAGATACTCTTTCTTGCATAAGGTTTCCATACCTGGATCGCATGAACCTTCAGATGGTTCTTGGGCAATTGTCCCTGATCTTAGTCGAGTATATGGGTAAAGGTTCGGTACGGTTCCAAGGTTTATGGGGTAATTCCCAGGGAAGAGTACTCACGAGGAGCCTTCCTAGAATATTACGAGAATCAAGAAAACAAGACGATTATCGGTGGAGCAAACTCATGCCCTAGACTTAATCATTTGTACAGAAACCAACTATGGCATGTAAGTATACACATGCATCCATTATTTCCAGTCTAAAACACCAGGCAATCATTCCACACAGAAATCATTATGGGCATATAAACATGACCATGTATTCATGATAATCGAGATCCACTAGGCGTGATGCAACTGTTGAGAGGGGTGCTCGTTTCCACCCAACCATAGGCTCAGTGACTCCAAAAGGATTTACCACTAGCCACCCCTAAGCTAGACCACGATGCTTTGAGATTCAGTCTCCTACTTCTATCTAAACGAAATTCAAGGACGAAGGTTACTCTCCTTCTCCTGATACAAAAAATAATCCAAGACGAAGGTTACTCTCTTTCTCCTATCTTCATAACTCCCTGTGTTTCCAGATTTTATCCAATTATCTTTCGCGATCCTTGTCACGCGCACTCTCTCTCTACCCTTTACCACACTTCCTCTCTTGCCTTTTCTCTGCCAGATTGCATGTGGCGCGAATTTCCCCATTCGTGGTCAGGTATGGGAGCTTTTATGGATGGGCGGTTCACGCCCATCCCCTCATTAACTCTTGAGGAGCCTCCCCATCTACCAATCTGACGAAAAATCCATTCCATGGTCAGAGAGTTGCTTTGGTCTTTGAGCAAGTAAAAACCAGTACAGTACTAGCTAGGTGGAAGTTAACACAACCATTCCAGGTCCCTTCCACCACCTCTCATTATCCATCGTGGTCTCTTTTAGCACATCCTCCTCCCAGTAGTCATGCAACACATATTCATAACATAATTTACATTCATCGACCTTTTATACAAAGGTCCGTCAAATAAAACATTCACATATTTGAGTTTGCCATAATTCTTGGCCAATATAGTTATTTTTACAGACTGGGGGAAAGTTACAATTCCCTCCCCCTTAAAGGAACATCATCCTCAATGTTCTATCTATCAATATGACGTGTATGTACAAAAGTAAACAAAATCAGATATGCATGTTTCATGGCATCTTCCATTTCCCACGTAGCCTCATCTGGGCCAAAATGTTTCCACTGCACCTTGACCTGTGCAATGGTTCGGTTCCTGAGTGGGGTTTCCTTTCTGTCCAATATGCATTGAGGTTTTGGAAGGAATTCTCCCTCTGGTTCCACCTGGATCATAGACCAATAAATTATATGATTAGAATCGTGTACACATTTCTTCAATAATGAAACATGGAAAACATTATGTGCTTTTACTGTGGGAGGAAGTGCTAGCCTATAGGCTACAGGTCCCACTCTTTCTAGGACTTCAAAGGGTCCACAATACCGAGGTTCCAACTTGGCACAAGCTCCCATCCTCAAGGAACTCTTCCTGGGCCTAACTCTGAGATATATGTGGTCTCCCGTCTTGAATTCTCTTGGAGTTCTCTTTCGGTCGTCATAACTTTTCTGTCTATTCTGAGCGACCTTTAGATTTTTTTTTATCTGAATCACTTGTTGTTCCATTTATTTCAACATGTTGGGTCCAATAGTAATTTTGTTTACAATATTACTCCAACTGACTGGAGTGTTGCACGACCTACCGTAGAGGACTTTGAAAGGACTCGTCTTCAGGGATTCTTGGTAGCCGCTGTTGTAAGCGAATTCCACCAGTGGTAGGAAATCTTCCCACTTTTTGGGTTGATGCATTACATGCATCCATAACATGTCTTCTAATGTTTGGTTCACTCTTTCCATCTGTCCATCAGTTTGAGGATGATAGGTTGTGTTGAATATTAATTTTGTCTCTAGACCATCCATCAAGGATTTCCAAAAGTTGGAAGTAAATTTCGTGTCTCTGTCAGACACGATCTCTTTAGGAATACCATGTAGTCCACATATCTCCTTCATGAATACGTTGGCGATGTCTATTGCATTGCAAGTCGACTTGAAAGGGATAAAATGAGCGGACTTGCTCAATTTATCCACCACTACCATGATGGCGTCATTCTGTTTGGTCGAGGTTGGTAATTCTGTGATGAAATCCATGGAGATGGTTTCCCATTTCCATTCTAGGATTGGTAGAGGTTGTAATAATCTTACTGGGTGTTGGTGTTCTACTTTAACCTATTGGCATTCTATGCATTTGGCTAAGTACTCAGCTATGTCTTTCTTCAATCAAGGCCAATAGAATTGTTTCTTGGTGGTTGTGATCATCTTCTGGTATCCTAGATGACCAGTATATGGTCTTTTATGTAGTTCATCCATTATGAACCTCTTCAAGTGATCACAATCTGGAAAATACAATCTATTTTTGTAAGTTAGAAGACCTCCATCTATCATCTGGTAGCCTTCATACTTTATCCGTGTGGGTTCTTACTCCAGGTACGAGGTCACGGTCTGGAAGAATGTGTCTATTTCCTGTGCATTCCTGACTCTCTCCCTGACGTTGGTCTCGCAGGTGCTCACCGCTGCCAGATGAATTGTTTTCATACTTCTTCTAAGGGCATCGACCACCTTATTTTCCTTTCCTTTAATATGTTTGATTTCAAAATCAAACTCGCTAAGGAAGGCCATCCACCTAGCTTGTTTGGCATTGAGCTTTAGTTGGTCAAACAGATATCGCAATCCATAGTGGTCTGTCATACGTACAAATTTCCTTCCCATGAGGTAATGTCTCCACATTTTTAAGGCGTGCACTATGGCGGCTAGTTCTAGATCATGGGTCACATAGTTGACTTTGTGCTCATTCAATTTTCAAGATTCATAGCAGACTACACTTCCTCCTTGCATAAGGACTCCTCCGAGCCCTTCCTTGTAGGCATCTGTGCACACAAGGAAGTCAACTTCAGGATCGACGATCTTCAACACAGGTGTGTGGGTCAGTAGATGTTTTAGGGATTGAAATCTTTCTTCACATTCTTGTGTCCATGTGAATTTATCTCCCTTCTTCCGGAGGGCAGTGATTGGACAAACAATCTTGGAGAATCCTTTTATAAATCTCCTATAGTATCCTGCTAAGCCCATAAAGGATCTGATATCTGAAACGTCCTTTGGGGTAGGCCATTCCATGATAGACCTGATCTTGTTAGGGTCTACTGCTACTCCTTCTTCAGATATGACATGGCCCAAGTAATGTATTTGCTTCTGGAAAAAGTCGCACTTGCTAAATTTGGCATAGAGACGATGTTCTCTTAGGACTTGAAGCACAAGTCTAAGATGTTCCTCATGTTCCTCTCTATTCTTCGAGTAAATTAATATATCGTCAATAAGAGAACGTAAATTAATATATCGTCATTGTTCATCAAGCACATAAAAGTGGCAAGGGCATTGGTTAATCCAAACAATACTAACACAAACTCATAGTGACCATATCTCGTCCTGAAGGCAGTTTTGTGGATGTCTTCACCCTTGATTCGGACTTGATGGTATCTAGATCTCAAGTCAATCTTTGAGAAGACGAAATCACCTCCCAATTGATCGAACAGGTCATTGATCCTGGGTAAGGGGTACTTGTTCTTTATGGTTACCTTATTGAGTTGTCTATAATCTATGCAAAGTCGGAGGGTACCATCTTTCTTCTTTACAAATAGGACTGGTGCTCCCCATGGAGACACGCTAGGATGGATATAGCCTTTGTCCATCATTTCTTTTAGTTTTAATTTAAGCTCAACTAGCTCAGGTGTGCTCATCCTATAGGGTGTCCTAGACACTGGCATTGTTCCTGGTGCAAGTTCTATCAGAAGTCAATGTACCTTCTCGGAGGTAGACCCGGTACCTCTTTCGGAAATACATCTCTATATTCTCTTAGTGTGGGGTGGTCTTTGAGGCTTGGTTTCTCATCTTCAACCGATTCCAACACCTGTATCGCATATAGTGGACATCCCTTTCTGCAATACTTTCTCATTTGAAGGGCTGATATTTGTCTCACCAAGACAGGTTTTTGGATCCCTTGAAGGGTTATCCTTCTTCCTTCTTCACTTACACATTATAAGGCTTTATGGTAACAGTCTAGTCTGGCTTTATATGTGGCTAGCTAGTCCATACCAATCAATAGGTCATATGATCCTAGGGGTAGTATGTTAAGGGTTGCTTGGGTGGGGAATTCACCCATAGTGAATTGGAAAGATGGTATGAACTCCTTTACCTTTCTTTTGGTGCTAGTGGATAACTGTACCAACCATGGCTTGGCATGTTTATGTGGCTATAATTTACACTTATCAATAGCCTTAGGAGATATATAACTCAAATTTGAACCAGGGTCAATTAGAATAGACACTAGATGTTTGGTGATCATACCTTCCATCTCCACCACTAAAGCTTGGTGGTCAACTTGTTTATTATCCAAGGCTGCATAAAATTGCGGCACACTCCTGGCCACGTCATTGATGGTGGTAGCTTCTTGAACATTGTAAATTCTTCGACTATTCTGTTGTCGGTGTAGGAAGTCCCTCAGTAGATGTTCTTCTCCACAACCCCAACATTTCAAGGGTTCTTTCTTTGGGTTATCAATATTTCCTGGGGTAGATCCATAAGGTTTATTTCCACTCTGGGAGGGGAAATTCTGTTGATGTACACTTCGGGTTGGGAAGCTAATCCTTGAGTCCTTTTTATAGTTTTTAAATCTTGGGGATTTAAACCCCTTTTTCTGGAATCCCGAACTATTCTTCTGCTTCCAGCCTTCGTGAGGTTTTGTTCGATGCCCAAGATGTTCATAACAATATCTTGCCTTTCAGATAGTGTCTTCTAGGGTATTTGGCTCGTCAAACTCAATCTTGTTCTGATAGTCCTTAGGTAGGCCACTGATGAATCATTTCACATTTGCCTTTTCTTCTTTTATATAGGGTACATACCTCAACAACTCGAGAAATCCGCTGACATATTCCTCTATGGTGTGTTACCCCAGCTTGAGTTCATAGAATTATTTAGTCTTTTCGTCGAAATACTTTTCCAACAGGTACTTCTTCCCGAAGTATTTCTCAAACCATTCCCAAGATAGGTCCTCTTCGTGAATCCCTTTTACATTCTTAAGGTCTTCCCACCAAATGGAAGCCTTTCCATTCAAGTTGAAAGTGGATACTCGGGCCTTCAAGTTTTCTAAGAAGTCATGGACTTTGAAATACTTCTTTAGTCCAAGCAGCCAGGCCTCCGCTTCCTCCCCCTTCTTTATTTCACCGTTGAAAGAGGGTGGTTTGGCCTTCTTGAATTCTTCGAGATTATGACTTTTGGAATGCTTTCACTTCTTTTGTTTTCTTCGGGAATAAGAACTAGTTCTACTACTAGAAGATCCCTCCAAGTCGCCAGTTTCCTTTCCAGAGGAATCGTCTGATGCTTGTCCCTTATCTCTGGGGTGGATCTTTCTCGAGGTTCTCTTCCCAGTGTGGCCACTTAAAAGACCACATTTATGTATTTCAGGTGGACTTTGACTTTTCTTTTTCTGTCGTCGGTCCGCATGACTGGTGTCAGGTCCATGTTGCAATTGTCTTTGTATGTTGGATAAAATCTGTAGCAAGACTGCATTAATTTCCATTTGATTCTCTTTCTCTTTTATCAACCTCTCATTGTCATCCTTGTAGCTCTGTAGTTCGACCTTGAGGCTTCTCACAGTCTCAGCTAGATCTGGAGGGGTCTTTGTCGCCCTCCTTTCGTCAAACTCTTCGTCTCTATTGTGGGAGACATCCCCCACTTCGTGGTGCGTCACCATTTTATGCGCCTATAGTTCCCCGCGGTTGATCGTCTTCTTGTGTGCAGGAAAAACACTTGTTGTTAGTCAATATTTATATTCATTTATAACCGACGCATAATTCATATTTTTCAAATGCATACACACAATAGTAATTTTCATTCTTAACTTCCAATTTTGATAAAAGGGGCTAAGACAGAGGGTTACTCCTTTTAAGAGTACTTCAAATGGAGTTTCTGCACAACTCATTTATGAACCCAAGAAGTCCAAGTGTTGTAACCATGTTCTGATACCAATTTGTCCCACACCTACTACGACAACCTAGATTTTTTGTCTTTTTCTTCGAGGGGTAGAATCCCTGAATTTCTATGGGGCCTAGCGTAGACCATCTCCCTTCCCTTATCCTCCTCCAAGAGACCACAACCTAGCCTTAGAACAAGCGCCTCTCACAACTCGCGAGTTGGAGAGTCAAGGCTCTCGACTCCTTTTTCTCCAAACACCAATACCTGAGATGCGATACTAGTATGGCTCCCTCCTCACTAGTGCTTGCTACATATAATCATAGGCTAGGCTAAACACTAGCACTACTCGCAACTCGCGACTTTGCTAGTTGGAGTGTTGAGCCCTCATCCTCCTCCTTTGCAAATCCCCGAGACACGAGAGGTCAACGTTATGTGGACTCTGCCAAGCAACGCATACACGCCACTTGTCTCCTCCGCTTTACTCTGCTTACGAGTTGTGTCGTTGTCGCCTGTCGCACGAGACCTCGGCTCTCAACATTTTGCGACCTTAGAGATCAAGGTGAAACTTATTCATCCTGCGAAACCCCGACCCACGATAAGTCAACAATGGGTTAACTCTTTCCCAGGCGAAATGTGTCCACCACCTGTCACCCGCTCCCACCTTTCTCTAGGCGTTTCTTGTTACACCACCTGTCAACCACATGGTCCCCACCTAAAGGACGTGCCACGTGTTCGCACGAGCCCTCAGTGCTCGACACTTCACGACTTCTGCAGTCAAAAGGAATTTCTTTCAACCTTTGAACCCCTGATACGCGATACCACGCAGAGGTTCTGATCCAATGGTTCTCCCGTGGCTTGGATCCAACGAACACGATCACGTTGTGATTTCATGAATTGTGAGTTCATGCAGTCCTACCCTTGACCACTCCAATTCGCGAGTCAGCGAAATGCTACCCAACTACCATGCGTCCTGTGTCGATGGACAGTTCTGAACACTTTGGGACTTTCAAGACGTTGTCGAGTTTATTCTCCTGCCTATGCAAAGGTTAAGATCGATGGTCAATAGAGCTCCGACATATCCTTGGATCTATGGTCCTGGATCCCATCGCTACTTGCGAAGGCTGAGAGGGTCGAGGTGTTAATGCCTATGCTCCTCCTTTAGATCCATCGGTCTTGATATATCTAGGGTATTTCAAAAAGGATTCCGACCGTTCGTCTACCAAATGATGGGGTATTCTCTTTCGATCATTGGAATCGCTATCCTTTCTGATCTTGAATCATGAAATTCAACCTCTTGGAGCTTCAAACTCTCACGAATCCGAGACCATAGAGAGCTACTCTTTCTTGCATAAGGTTTCCAAACCCATATTGCATGAACCTTCAGACGGTTCTTGGGAAATTATCCCTGATATTAGTTGAGTATCTGGGTAAAGATTTGGTATGGTTCCAAGTTTTATGGGGTAATTCTCGGGGAAGAGTAATCGCGAGGAGACTTCCTAGAATATTACGAGAATCAAACAAATAAGACGATTCTCGATGGAGCGAAATCATGCCCCAGACTTAATCATTTGTACAGAAACCAACTATGGCATGTAAGTATACACATGCATTCATTATTTCTAGTCTAAAACACCAGACAATCATTCCACACATGAATCATTATGGGCATATAAACATGAGCATGTATTCATGATAATCAATTCGAAATACAAGGCATAAAGCACTTATCAGATCCACCAGGCATGATGCAACTGCTGAGAGGGGTACTCGTTTCCACCCAACCGTAGGCTCAGTGACTCCAAACGGATTTACCACTAGCCACCCTCGAGATAGACCACGATGCTTCGAGATTCAGTCTCCTACTTCCAGCTCAATGGAAGTCAAGGACAAAGTTACTCTCCTTCTCCTGATACAGAAAAATAATCCAGGACAAAGGTTACTCTCCTTCTCCTATGTTCAGAACTCCCTATCTTTCCAGAGTTTCTACAGTTCTCTTCCACGATCCTTGTCGCATGCACTCTCTCTCTACCCTTTACCACACTTCCTCTCTTCCCTTTTCTCTGCTATATTGCGTGTGGCATGAATTTCCCCATCCATGGTCAGGTCTGGGAGATTTTACGGATGGGTGGTTCACCCCCATCCCCTCATTAACTCTTGAGGAGCCTCCCCACCTACCAATCTGATGGAAAATAGATTCCATGGTAAGAGAGTTGCTTTGGTCTTTGAGCAAGTAAAAACCAGTACAGTACCGGTTAGGTGGAAGTTAACGCAACCATTCCAGGTCCCTTCCACCACCTCTCATTATCCATCGTGGTCTCTTTTAGCACATCCCCCTCCCAACAGTCATGCAACACATATTCATAACACAATTTACATTCATCGACCTTTTATACAAAGGTCCGTCAAATCAAACATTCACATCTTTGAGTTTTCCATAGTTCTTGGCCAATATAGTTATTTTTACAGACTGGGGGAAACATGGTGTTACATTGAGTCAGCCACTCCACAGGTTTGCTTGTCAATTTGTATATCGCGGAATTGTGGGTGCTATTTGTAGGCCATGGAACAATGGATGTCCAAGTTTGAGCACGCCTGCCCGAGAACCCGCGATCCAAAATGTCGCTAGATATCGAATGCGAAATTTGTACATGCTCTATAAAATATCATGGGAATTAGTACATTCTCTATAAGATATCATGTCCATACTTTATAGTCCCATAATACACGAGAGTTAAAAAAAGGGAAAAAGAACGGAGTAGTTAGCAGTGGAATTGTAGATCACAAAAATTTAGAGTGGAAGATGTATATAAAGAAGAAACATATCGAAAGCATCGAAAGCAACATCGGTCAGTCAGATTCATTGTCTGATTATGTATATGGAGATAAACATATGTCAACTCGCCAACACTGGAGATGCATATTTCGTGAACCGGGAAACATGAGGATCAAAAACAGGATGAGAAAGTGTCTGCAAAGGAGGCGAGGTCCGAACCTTCTAATTGTATCACTCCAAACATTGGAATGCATAATCTGTAACATGGAAGAGAGGATGATGTCAGAATCCGATAGTCAATTTGTATATTGTAGAGAGTGCAATCCCAATTGATTCGTACCTCTGTGTCTAGTTGTCACTACTAAGAGCTATTTTAGTATTCAAAATAATTTTTTAGATACTGTTATATAGGGAAAAAATAAAAACTAAAATAATTTTTTAGATACTGTTATATAGGGAAAAAATAAAAACTAAAATAATTTTTTAGATACTATTAGATACTTCATAGGGATTAGCATATATAAACAATGGCAATATCCACCCCGTCAATCCTGCACTCCGTGTTTCAATTTCTATATCGCGGAGCTGGGAGCATTGTTTGGAAGACACAGAACAATAGAAGTGCAATGTTGAGTTATCCAGTCCGCAGGTGCGCTTGTTAATTTGTATATCGTGGAACTCGGTGTGCTATTTGTAGGGCACAGAACAATGGAGGCCCAATTTTGAGCCCACCCGCTCGGCCGAGAACCCGCGATCCAAAATGTCGTTAGGTATGGAATGAAAAATGTGTACATGTTCTATAAAATATCATGTCCATATTTTATAATCCCATAATACATAGGAAGAAAATAAGGAAAAAAGGACAGAGAAGTTCGCAGTGGAATTCTAGATAATACACGGGAAGAAGAGAAGGGAAAAAGAACCAAGTATCTCACAAAAGAACATCTAGTGTTTTCTTATTAATGCAAATGCTTGCAAATACCTATTGATTTCTCACCAGTTAACGCATAAAGTGCAGATCACAGAAGTATCTTTCGTACCACTATGTCCACTTGCCATTAGTAAGAGCATTGCTGATGTATATCAGGAAGGATGTGAAGTTGCTGGGGATGGAAAGAAACAACAGATACTTTGAACGAACTTAATGTATAAAAGGAACTCATGGTGAAATTTTAGATCATAGATGTTTTGAGTGCAAGATGTAGATAGCAAAACAATAAGAAGCTCGTTTCGCAAGAGCCATCCCCCCAGTGGCGGGAATAAAATTGGCTAAGTATGAAAAGGAACAGCGGTCAGTCGGATCCATCGTGCGAGGTTATATATGGAGATGTTAAGGCATGAATTTCATATCACAGAAGTATCTTTCATACCACTATGTCCACTTGTCATTGGTAAGACCATTGTTGATGTATGTCAGGAAGGACGTGAAGTTGCTAGGGATGAAAATCAACAACAAATACTTTGAACGAAGTTAATGTATACGAGGAACCTGCAGTAGAATTGTAGATCACAGATGTTTTCAGTGCAAGATGTATATAGAAGAACGATAAGAATCTAGGCTTGCAAGCGCTGGCCCCACAATGGTGAGCATAAAATTGGATAAGTATGGAATGGAACAATGGTCGGTCAGATCCGTCTTGCGAGGATATAGATGGAGATGAAGACATGTCATCCCGCCATACATAGAAAGACGATTAATTATAAAACCAGAAAGCCATAATGGACGAGAAAAGAAAAATGGGAAAAGAGATAACTATCTGAGAGTGGGGAAAACCTTTTTTTTCCGTTTATTAATGGCAATGTTTTCGAACCACTTCTAGCTTTTCACTAGTAAAATCATTAAGTGCACATCACTGAAGTTCTTTGCCTACAACATGTATATGACAAAGCAGGGGACATAGGTGTTGGATACTGTGAACCCGGGGCCTAGTGTCTAGATAAATGGCTAAGTATTCGCCAAGACAAATTTTTTATATCTATTTCAATAGTATTCATACTAGTATATATCAATGGAGAAAGTTTTCATATTTATCTGAATAGTATTCATACTAATATATATTAATGGATTGTTTCTATTTCAAATGCAAATGATCTCCCAATTTGCAAGATGCTCTTAGGCTCGCAAATTTTGTTGAAACCAAGAAAAATTTGACTGTAAGATGTACATAGCACAACAAGAAACATGAATTTGCATTGTGGTCTCAACGAGATAAATTCCATATCATCTATTCATATCATATTCGTTGCAATGACATCAACAAACGATGACTCTTCATAAACATCAATATCTAAATTAAATTAAAGGCAATCAAAATTTGCTGTGACTTTAAGTAATTAAAGAATAAATTGCAAACTACGGAAGTTCCTAGGTTACAAGATGTATATGACGAAACAGTGGACATATTTTTTTAATACCGCAAACCCAAACATAACTGCCTAAGCTTTTCCGAAGAGGAAGGTTTCTGTATTTTTTCCAATAGTATTGATATTAGTATATATGCACGGATATTATCAAATAGAACAAGCTGCAATATATTCAACATACTTTACATGAACATTGCATCAACAGTTTAGCTTCCTTGTTGTAACTCATGAATTCATTCTATTTACGGAACCCGGAGAATGGGAGCAGAACGAGTCCTCCAATTTCTTTCTTTAAATATAGAGTCGGCGCCACATAAGTATGGCCTATGAAAAAGTATTTCTAAATGTAAAATGTAAAGAAAGAACAGACCAAGTTTTATTTAGATTGAAGTAGTGAGAAACATAAAAAAAATCTTTTCCTTCATGTTTAACGACACAGGGGAAGAAGGTACAAAATACAATTAAAACAAATACCATAAATTGGAAAATACTATTAAGAAATAAACTGAAATTATTCTATATTCAAATAAGATGTGTTACAAAATACAACTGAGGCTATTTGCGACAACGATTGTTATTTCCCCTGTCGTTGACCAATTAAAGAAATGTACATCGATGAAGCTTCTTCACACTTTTCTTGACGTTCAAAATCTTTATTCGTAAAAAAAGAGTTGAATATCAATTTTGGGTTTTGTACTTAATCAGTGCTGTGAAGTACATCTATCCCAGTTTTTTGAATACCTTATTTCTTCCAAATATGGCATGCTTGCAATGGCTGCTTATTCAACATTCCATTCTTTGTCAAGTATTAATTTCCTCCCGTCGTCGAAAAGTTGGGGTTTAAGGTGTTTTCTTTGCAATGTTCCTGAGCATTCACATCCGAGACAACTTAGAAATGTGATTGAGGCCGATTTCAAAGTGAACAGAGTCATTTTATGTCACAATAGTTAAGGCAGGGGAAACAAATTCAAGTATATAGTGACTGGTATTCTCCCTGTATTCGATCGTCTGTTTGGTTGAGAAGCCTTCCTAAGGATTTGTATGTGGAACTTCTTTTCTTTATTACAGTAAATTGGAAGAAACATACAACCCATATTCAAAATGAAAATCTGTTGAGGTACATAACTTCTTTGGGTAGCTGAGGTGTGGCAAGTGCATCAAATGCTGCAGAATGCACCAACACAGGTCTGGAAAGTGTATCAAATGTTGCAGATGGCATCGAAATATATCTTTCCTCATAGCGGGGGAGGTATGGTGGCCCACAGAAAGATCTGGAATGTTTGGAGGTGACACCAAATATGTGGAATCTGCAACTACATCCAGAGGAAACCAAACAAACTTTGACAAAGAACATGACTTTCTGTCAAGTCGGCTACCAAATCCACATGCAGGTCATCAAACTATGAAATAGAAACACTTGTAGTGATAATATGTTGTTTAATCCACCCATACAGATTCTGTTACCAGCCTCCGAGGAAGACAAATACTTGTTCGATCT
The DNA here is from genome assembly GCA_009831015.1 of Picea engelmannii. Taxonomy (NCBI): domain Eukaryota; kingdom Viridiplantae; phylum Streptophyta; class Pinopsida; order Pinales; family Pinaceae; genus Picea; species Picea engelmannii. Next base: position 40,996 of record ML790469.1, on the reverse strand, counting down.
CTACAATTTTATACAGTGGCCAAATCTGTGTTGTTGGAAGAGGCTATATACTTAAACGAAGAACTATCTTGCAGGTGACCTAAAAATCCATTACAATTCCCAGCAAGAAAACAAATAATTTCAACAAACAAATCTCTAGGCAGCCTTTTCAACCAACCAAAGCATCGAACATAGGGAGAACACGAACCATAACATACTTGTTCTTTTGTTTTCGTCCTCTCTGAGTTTCTCTTGTATAACATATTTTTTTTTTTACTCAAAGCTCACGTCACATAAAACTAGTCTCTCTTCTTTCATCTGCCCCTCAATCGCATCTCTAATTTGTCTTACATGTCCATGACCAGGAACACTAGAATGAAGGCTCCCTAAAGTGAAACTCTTTGATGATAGAGAGAAATGGCAATAAGTATTTAAAAGCAAGGTTGGATGGTCTTCCGTAAATTTTGTGTTGATTTGTTTTAATGACATATGTTCTCGATATTTTCAGTTATTAATGCCAATCTTTTTGAATATGTACATTGAGCAGTGACTAGCAACACATATTAAAATTCCCATATCCAAGCAGATTCTCAAATCTGACATCTAAGATATGCACAATATTAAAGAGAGACATGACGTCAAGGCCTCTGTAGGTCACACATTCGTGAACTATGCTGAAGCTTTTAAGAAAACTAAAATTGCACAAGCAAAAAAAATAAAATAAAAAATATTTTCACAAATTCAAAATGCAGGCAAAAAGAAATTACCAGATCCCATAATATTCGAATGTCTATTCATTTTAATGGTAGATGTCCTCGAGCTTTTCAGTTATCAAAGCCCATCATTTCAAAATGAACAATATTAAAGAGGGACATGACGTGAACGCCTCTATGGACGACATGTTCGTGAATTATGCTGAAGCTTTTAAGAAAACTAAAACTACATAAATAAAACAAAAAAAAAACAAAAAAAAACAAAAACTATTTTCGCAAATTCAAAATGCAGGCAAAAAGAAATTACCAGATCCCATAATATTCGTCTGTCTATTCATTTTAATGGGAAATGTCCTCGAGCTTTTCAATTATTAAAGCCCATCATTTCGAAATGCACAATATTAAAGAGGGACATGACGTTAAGCCCTCTGTGGGCGACACATTCGTGAACTATGCTGAAGCTTTTAAGAAAACTAAAACTGCAGAAGCAAAAATAAATAAATAAATAAAATTTTCCCAAATTCAAAATGCAGGCAAAAAGGCACTTTCATAGGTAAGGCACTTTAGTACTCAATGTTCTTCAAATTCAATGACATTTTTATTATTTGAGTAAAGGGGAAAAAACATCTGACAACCTAGAAGGAAGGTCATATATGATGGACAACTCATTGGCAGAAGCCATAGCGAGAATGCAAATTGAGTATCTAATAACTGCAAAACTATGTTGCATTTGAGTCTTCAACTTTCCCTGCGTGTTCAAAATAAAAAACAAAGAAGGGTTGAATATTATCCTATCTATTTATTTTAATGGGAAATGTCCTCGAGCTTTCCAGTTATTAAAGCCCATCTTTTCGAACCTGTCTGGTCGGTTCTGACTTTTGAAATCATATTTAATTTGTATTGGGAAGAGATGAATGTAGCAGGGATGGAGCCCTATGTAACAGACATTACTACTATTTTTCTGTTTTTGTCGACGAGCGTATGTAGAACGTACGTAAAGAAAAGTAATTTGAGAATGCTATTTTTTTTTCACATGAGCCCTTCAAATTCAAATAGTCCGCAAGTTCGATTGTCTATGTGTATATCATGGAAATATCCGTTCTATTTGTAGGACATGGAACAACAGTGGTCGGAGTTAGAGCCCGCCACCTCAAGAACTCGCAATCCAAAAAATGCTTACTATTTTCTTTTTGTGTTTTTTTGTCCACGAGGGTATGTAAAACGACGTACGTAAAGTAAACTATTTCGACAATGCTAATTTTTTTGGACATGACGGTCTTCAAATTCAAATAGTCCGCAAGTCCGATGGTCAATTTGTGTATCGGGGAACTCTCCGATTGTCAATTTTCAGCCGCCCACCCCAAGAACCCGCGATGCAAAAACTGGCTAAGTATGGGACGAGGGCTCTGTGCATGCTTTATATATCTACTTTATAAAATTACATATTTCCTATGTTTAATTTATGTTGTCCAGGAAACCTATAATTTGATAAATTTCAATGTCTTCTATCGAGGAGCCCTTCCTTTAAAGAAAACTAATTCGGAAATGCTAATGTATACACCATAGTTTGATACTACCTATCCGCCAAGCCACGTCCATAATACTGACTAAGTATGCAACTGAACAACGACGGGTCAGAATGATCGCGAAACTCTCTGTGCTATTTGCAGGGTACAGAACAACAGAAGCCCAATTTTCATCCCGCCACCCCGAGAACCCGCAATCATTAACCTATGTTGTCCAGGAAACCTATAATTTCATAAATTGCATTCTCTTTTGTCTAGGAGGCTTTTTTTTAAAGAAAACTATTTCGAGAAAGCTAATGTATACACCACACACGTCCTGTCATAGTATGCAACTGAACTGCAGTCGCTTGGAATGACCACAGAAGCGTGAGAAACTAGAGTCAAACACAGTTTACTATAGGAAAGTAAAAGGGAGAGAACAATTATATCTCCCACACAGCAAAAGGAAATTTCATAACTATGAACCCGTAGTAACACAAAATCCATGGAAAAAACATCGACAGCTATGAAATATATTTTGAGCTCGACAAACTCTGCTTCAAAGCGTAACAAATACAATTGACATTGTCTGCAATTCTTTACTCTGTTATTTTATCTTAATAAACCCAATTTTCAGCCCGCCACCCCCAGAAGCCGCAATCATTAACCTATGTTGTCCAAGAAACCTATAATTTCATAAATTGCATTCTCTTCTATCCAGGAGGCCTTGTTTTAAAGAAAACTAATTCGGCAAAGCTAATGTATACACTGAACATGACCTGCCATAGTTCAATAGAACCTATTCGCGAAGCCGCGTCCATAAAACTGGCTAAGTATGCAACCGAACAACGGTTGCTCAGAATGACCACAGAAACGTGACAAACTAGAGTCAAACACAGTTTTGAACAGGAAAGTAAAATGCAAAGAACAACTATATCTCCCACACAGCAAAAGGCACTCTCATAACTATGAAACCATAGTAGCACGAAATCCATGGAAAACACATCAGAAGCTATGAAATATATTTTGAGGCTGACAAACTCCGTTTCAACGTGTAACAGATGCAATTTACATCGCCTACAATTCTTTAGTCTGTTATTTTATCTTAATAGTATTATATGCAAATGGAAGTGAAAAAAAATGTAACCAAAGATCCAACCACAGATGTAGCATCCCAACATTGCAAACCCTAGGAAAACAAGAAAAAGCACCAAATAAGAACCCATCCAAGAAGCACCAAAAGGCCCAAGTGCAGGCACAGGACCAGGTTCGCAACAATAAACAACATACAACGAAGAAAGGAACAAGCAACAACCAACCCCCCAGGAATGAGGCTCTTCCAATTGCGACTACAGAAACCCAAACGTGCAAACTGCAACAACACGAAAATGCAAGCAAGAACAGCGAGAACATGCAAATAAGAAATCAGTGCCATGAAAAAGGAAAGCATGGACCAGTGAACCAACAATGTTGTTGAAGCATATAAATTTTAAAAACGGAAGAAAATGTCTTGTAGCAAGCCTGTTAAGTAACCATTCAACACTACCAAGCCTGTTAGGTAAACATTTAAGTCTGTCAGAAATGCACTGTAAACATTTAAGAAAAAAATTCAATCTAGCAGGTCTCTGATGTATCCCAAATAAATTCATATATTTTTTGTAACAATAGTTCGAACACCAGAGAATGTATTGCAAAGCCAAACTTTGGATATGCCACCATATCAAGCATTGCCATAAATTTACCTAGCATAAAATGCTAAACCAAACATTCGAATTAATGGTAGCATTAACCCAACTTCGACGAAGGCATAACAAAATTTATGATTCAAAAAAGACCATATACTACCAAATACTTTGGAAATGCAAACATATTTTACATTGGGAATAGCGAAAACGACAATAAGACCTCCAATCCTTTGTCCAATCAGATCTTGACAAACATGATACTTTTTATTATATAAAAATCGATGTTTTCACTTCCCCTGTTCCAACAATATACAATAGGGAAATATTTATGGTCAATGCATAAGCTAATGCTAGATTAACGATTTATCGATCACTATAATCCCTCTATGCGTACGACAGAAACTAATAAATACACATTACAAATATTTCTTGTAAATATGCAGTACCCTCCAATATATATATATTGGTGAATAATAAAAGATATGTATACATTGTTAGACATAAAACTTTTAGGGAATAAATTTCAACCATATACTAAATTAGGGTTTCAAAATTTGATTAGGAAAATTAAAAATTATTTGTAAAATAATACTTTAATATGATTAGACACAAATTAATAAGAAATAATTATGGATATAACCCTTTGTCCACTTATGAGGGATATCAATGAGAATAGTATTTTCCTTATGAAATTCATGCAATAGTCTCCCATTAACCCCAATTTCCAAGAATGAATTAACCCCAATTTCCAAGAATCCAATAATGGTGAGTTCTTGTAGCTATTTCACTCTTAAAATTTCATGTGAATCAATCCTCGAGTTCCCACTCACCTTGATTTCGTGGAATGAAGAATATTTTTATACCTATATGACCTAGATTTACAGGAACGAGGGGTAACAGGGGAATGCTTTATCCTTATATAAGGTTCTTTCTTTTTGAGGGATTTTTGCATATCTTTTTCTTAGTCATCTTAGAATTTTTCACGCTTACTCAACGACCCACCTAAAGATGCATGTGTGAGTCATTTGTAAGATTCCTAACTATATCACGTAGAAGGAAATTTCTAAATTTTAATTGAAAAACATATATATTCAACGTACATAACAATTAGCAAAATCCTTTACTATAAAGGTGGGGCATGAGTAATCTAATGGAGCATCAATGGATGATTGAATAATCTGTTACTAATATCCTTGTATGTATTTGAAATGGTTTTAATGGAGGCAACACTTCTCTCTTTGAAGTGACATGATGACATGGTTGGTAACTTCCTTGAATATGATTACATGATTGATTGCACAATTTTCCATGGAAAAAGGTGATGGTAACTTTTGCATTCTACTAAAAGCCTTGTTATTTACATTGATGGTTTTATTTGATTAACTCACATGGTGGAGGTAATTTTATTCCACCAACGTATGTGTTCTTCCACGTGATGGAGGTCGCAGGCATGGAAAAGCGTCAACAAATATGTGGATACCTTGGTTGACTTCCCAACGGAAGAGGCCCAAGAAAGTGTCTTCATCATTGGGTTAGTTATGTTGCTTTGTGATCTCGACGTGTAGTTACAAAGTTTGTCATGAATATGAGATTGATTGTGTTGAGAGATGTATTTTTTCATTATTAGGTTGATATGTGATTTAGTGTTTAAATTTAATGTGGAGTTAATACTTGTCACTTTTAAATAATAAAAAAAATTAAGTAAATAAAAATTGTATAGGTAGGTTCTAATATATATATATATATATAAAATTAAACTAACTTAATTAAATCAAGATAAAGGAAGATTAATGCCCGATATCTTAGATTTTGAAAAGAAGAAATGCCCATCAACATATACTTTTTTTTTTGCACTCTAAAATGGGTTAAGGAGGAAGGGTTTGCACCTCGAGAGATTTGATCCCTCTGGGTGGTTTGTAGAACCGAAGTTAAGATGGGTGTATGCTGGTGTATATGAAGCCATGGTGAACTAGGACCTCATGGAAGCTGTAGTCCAAGCTAGGATTCAGGCCTAGACTATGATTCAAAGCCACTCCACCATTGTAGTAGTCATTGATGAGCTCCAAGAAGTGGGAGATGGAGAGCACACTGATGGATGAAAAGGTTGATTAGAGATCGTACATGGAGAATTCATGAAGACTCCAATGGGCATCCCTTCTTGTTGTGCAAAGTCTTGTCTCCGCTCACATCGATGATGTGATTGTCGTTTATTGAGTTGATCTCTTGTTGGATCATGTGTGCAATATCTTTAACAACTTCAATATGGGGATTGGGCTAGCACAGGGAGGTTCTAAATCGATTACTGAGAAGGAGGTGGCTAGGATGAGCTAGGTGGAGGCGGAGGTGGAGGTTAAAGCTAGAATAAAAAGGTGAAGAAAATTGGTGTGGAGGTGGATGTCAAAGCGAGACAATGGAGATAACTAGTGGAACAAGTACATATACAAGGTGGTTTGGACAATAGGTTTTGAGGGGTTAACAAGTTAGGAATATCGAACAAAATTTGTCCCCTTATGCATAATTTCAACATAACAAGGTGGTGAGAAAACACAATATATTAATATATGTACATAGGTGTTCGATCAGTCTCGTACAATCATAATGACAACATCCCACTCATGAAAAAATTGTTCTTCTATCCAACATTAGAGCCAACATTAGAGCTGCCTAGCTTGAAAAAAATTTGTATATAATTGTCATAGGCATTGACTATGTGGAGAGTATTATACTTCAATATATTTATTACAAATGTCAAACACATTAATATATGTATATAGTTTTCATAGGCATTGACTATGTGGAGAGTGCTATAGTTCAATACATTTATTACAAATGTTAGACACATTAATATATGTATATAGTTGTCATAGCCATTGACTATGTGGAGAGTGCTATAGTTAAATATATTTATTACAAATGTAAGAGACATTAACTCCGCGGGCCGAGAGTGCTTCAGTTATAAGAAGGTATTTATTAGGTTTCACAATATTATAGGGTTGGCACATCTGAAATGTATAGATTTATGATTAAGTATGGTTCTTATTTGATTAAAAATATATGCGTAGTTAATGTTATGATTTGGATTTTTTTTATTTTTATTTTTCCATTTTTATTTGGCATTGTTTTTATTTGATTAAAAAACATGGGAGTAGTTATTGGTATGATTTTGATTTTTTTGTTTTGTAGTTAAATATTTAGAAGATTTTTTGGAATTACAAATATTAATGGTTGAAATTGTAAAATTTTAATTTAAAAAAATTGTTGGAATCACATATATTAATTGTCAAGTTTGCTTAAGCAACAGTGTGCCAACATCACGATATGGTAAGGAAACCCTAATCGTCTTCCCCTTGGCCCTCTTGGCTGCCCCTCAACTCCCCTTTCCAGCATCCCTCCATTCTCCAGTCGCTCCTCGGCCTCCCTCTCAACCCTTGGAATCGGAATGGAAAACCCGGATCCGTATCCTCCCGATTCCTTAGAAAAAGTTGTGGATTTCAAAGTCCTTGTTGGCTCTCTTCCTCCCCCCCTGACCCGACAAAGCACCTCCCAATTTGTCAATAAATTGGATCAGATACCTGAGATTTCAATCCCCGGTACGATAGCGAGACAAAAAGCTCTCTCTTTTTCATCACGAGCCCTAGTTGGACAGTTTATGGGGCTTTGTCCTTCACTGCGACAAATAGATATGTGGATTTAGAAGAAATGGCATCCTCTGGTTCAAGGAAGGATGAATCACTTCTTCTATAGTAAGGGATTCTACATTTTCTATTTTGAACTTAAATCAGATAGAGACTTAATTTTCAGAAATGGAACATATTTTTTTGGCCCTGGAGGTCTCTACCTAAACAACTGGACACCAGAGTTTGACCTTGAAAATGACATTCCCTCAATAGTACTAGTTTGGGTACGGCTTCCGCATCTACCCTTTCACTGCTGGGGAGATGAAGTACTAAAAATCATAGGAGATTCTCTAGAGAAGTACATCAACAGGGTGGAACCCAAATCCAACCTATACTCCTGCGCATGAATCTATGTAGAAGTAGATCTGGAAAAATGGCTCCTAGAAGAAATCAAGTTGAAGCTAGATGATTGGACCCACATCCAAAAACTTGACTACTAACAACTACCTTTCAAGTGAAAATCCTGCTACAAATACGACCATTTCGCAAGAAATTTCCCAAGCACTAAGCAATCCTTAGAAACCAAAATCCCACCCCAGGAAGATGGTTGGCAGAAAATGCGTAAAAAAAATGCCACTGGCAAAACAAATGGATCTCGTGCAAGACCCTAAGGCTCCCAAACACTAGTAGAGACAAGGCAAGCCCCAACCACTAAATATCCTCCCAAAAAGGCCCTTCCACCGCATAATAACCTCCCTCCAAGTAGCAACTCCTTTGAAATCTTTGGCGAGCCCTCCTCCAGGAAGAATCCCTCACCATCTACACTCCCTTCCTTGCCCCTTGACCCTCCACTCACCAACAACTTTCTTGACCCCGATACAGAGGACCCCTCTGTGGAAGTTTTAGATCCACCAGTGCAACAAGAAGTCTCTAGATCAAATCTAGATGTGCAAAATCTGCAAGAGAGAGAAGAAGGAGAACTTACACCAGAGAAACCCAAGAAATCAGGATGACGATCGAATAAAGAGGTCAGAGAAGAAGAAGAAGCCAAAGAAAAAGCACAAGGCAGGCAAGAATCTATAGAACACAACTTTCATATGTCAACACAAAAAATGAGAGTCAGAGGAATGGAGCACTTGGGTCTAGGAAGCCAAGCCTCCTCAATCCCCCCCCCAATGATTTTTCTCTCTTGGAATTGTAGGGGTTTTGGTAGTAAACTAAAATCTGAAGCTGCTCTAAAATATCTAAAAGGAATGGTCAATCCTTCGATCATTCTCCTCCAAGAAAATAAACTAGAAGGAAAATCCATCCTGGAAGCAACAAGTAAGCTCTACAAAAGCACCGACGGGGTAGCAGTCAACTCTCATGGGGCATCCAATGGTATTGCAACGATTTGGAATGAGCAAATATGGAACTCTGAGGTAACTTCTGAAACCCACAACTAGATCTTTACAACCCTAAAACATAAAGACGACAACAACATTATCACGGTAATTAATATCTATATGCCAAATTCCTATAAAGATAAGTTGGCAGCCTGGGCCTCCCTCTCAAATCTTCGAAACACAGTGGATCTCTCCTCTTGCATAATTGGAGGTAATCTAAACACTCATCTCAGTCTAGGGGAAAAAAAAGGAGGAAGTAAAGCAGAGACCCATTCTATGAAAATCTGGTTGACCTTATGTCAGTCTGGGATATGCAAGATATTAAACCAACCAAAGGGCATTACACCTGGAACAATAGAAGAGTAGGCCTCCAACACATTGCTGCTCACCTGGACTGTTTCCTTATCAACAACAACTTTCTACTCTCCCCCCTAGACATCTCCTCCCAAATCCTTCCCTCATCCATCTCTGACCACAAACCCATCACTCTTTCCTTTTGTCCCTCTCGGAATTTGGCCCCCCTCCCATTCTGGTTCAACGAGTTGTGGATAGATAATTCAGACATCCCCTTTCTTGTTGCTGCAGCCTGGAAATTTTTCAATTCTGGATCCCCCAATTTTGTTTGGGAAAGCAAGCTAAAAACAATCAAGTTGGCGCTTAAAGATTGGGAAAAAGCATCCTATTCAGCCCCTCATCAAGAGAAGTAAGACAGACTTGAGAAAATTAGACAGATTAAGCATAAAATTGAATCAGATCCAATGACAGAAGATCTAGTAAATCAAGATAAAGAAGCGCAACAACACTTGCAGACCATGCTACATAGAGAAGAGGAGCACTGGCAACTGAAATCCAGGAATCTCTAGATAAAGGATGGAGACTCTAATACCTCCTTTTTCCACAAACAAGCCTAATCCCGAAGGAAAAAGAATACTATTACAACAATCACCTCTAGCACAGGGCAACAAATTGATTCCTATGACAAGATAAAAGAGGAAGCCTACCACCATTATAGCAACCTTTATCAGCAACCAAGAGAGGACTCAACGCAAGGGGAGGATAACAAGTTGCTGGAAAATATTCCCAGCTTGGTCTCAAATGAAGAAACCATCTATCTTATCCAAGAAATCACTGAGGAAGAAATACACAAAGCCATATGGAGCTTTGAACCTGACAAGGCGTCGGGGCCTAACGGTTTTCCAATCAGATTTTTTCAGCATTTATGGGACGTTATTAAAAGGGATCTGAGGAAAATGCTAAATTACACTCTACGAAAGCAGAGAATAGGTGGCTCCACAAAATCCACTTTTCTTGCGCTCATCTTCAAAGATTCTAACCCCTCAAATTTCACTTGTTTCCACCCAATCTCTCTCTGCAACTCCTCCTACAAAATTCTCACCAAAATCATTGCAAATTGTCTCAATCCCTTACTTGCTAAGATAATCTCAGAAAATCAGACTGGCTTCCTTAGGGACAAGAAAATAACGGATAACATCATCTTGGTGCAGGAAGCCATACATTCAAGCAAGAAAACCAAAACCCCTGGAATAGTTGTAAAGCTAGACATGGCAAACGCCTTTGATAGGGTAAAACATAACTTCCTCCTTTCAGTCTTAAAGGCCTATGGATTCTCAGAGAATTTCAATAGCTGAATTAAATCTTGCATCAGCAATCCTTGGATCTCCCCTCTACTCAATGGGTGCCTAACAAAGTTCTTCAAAGCAAGAAGAGGTCTCCGGAAGGGAGACCCTCTATCCCCCTCTCTCTACATACTTCTAGAGGATTCCCTTAGCCGAAAGATGGAAGTGGAAAGAAGAACTGGAAAACTCTCAGGCCTCCACATAGCCAGAGGAGTCAAGGAAATAAACCACTCACAATTTGTTGATGACACTCTTTTGCTAGGAGCAGCCATAGTGTGCACTGCAACTTGCTTCCAAAAGATATTGAACTCCTTCCTCGCAGCTTCCGGAGGTAAGATGAACCTTATCAAATGCAGGATTTATGGATGGCATGTCCTGAGACACATAAAGGATTAGATAGAAAGAATCTTCGGCTTCCCCATAATCACCTCTTGGAATCATTTCAAGTATCTGGGTATGCCTATTTTCCTTAATCGCTACAATTCTTCAGCCTGGTTTGAAATAGTTGATAAAATCACATCAAGGATCCGAAGCTGGGGTGGTCAATGGATCAAACCTGCAGGGAAAACAATATTAGTCAAATCAGTTCTCTCCTCTCTTTCGATTTTCCAATGCTCAGGACTCCTAGCACCTAAAATCATTCTAGAGAAAATCAGCAAATCCATAAGATGTTTTTTGTGGGCAGGAGGCAAGACGAATACAAAGAAATTCCATCTCGTTAATTGGAAGCAAGTCTATCAACCTTATAATAAGGGAGGATTGGCGATCAAATATCCAATCATTATGAACATATCTATGAGAGAAAAAATAGCATGGCGGCGTGTAACATGAAATTCAGATTGGTGGAAGAAAGCCTTAGTGGGAAAATACTTTCAATCACCCAGACTCAGATGCCTAGAGGTAACAATGCCCACTACTCCAGGATCCCCAATTTGGTGCCTCCTAAAAAATGCAGCTTCTTTAATACAGGCAAAACTTTCTTGGGCTCCCAGCAATGGAGAGACAATAAACATATGGATGGACCGAATCCTCAACCACGAGCCTTTAAATTCCTTAAAGATATTACAACCTCTAAAAAAATGGTGTTGCATGAATGACCTTACTAAACTACAAGACTTATGTCTTTGGAATAATGAAGGGGAATGGGTTAGTTGAAAACCAACCAACCCCCCTGAGAATCTCACCCCCCTTCTCCTTGTTCTCTTTAATAATCTGGTTGGTTGTGCACCTCTCAACCACTATACTGCGGACTCCCGAAGCTTGGGAGGAAAACCCTTTTATATCAAAGAGGGATACTCCCATATCTTCTCGAACCTCCATGGGCTTCCCACCTCCAAAATCTGGAAGGAAATCTGGCTTGGACCCTCTCTCCCCAAAGTCAATGCCTTCAGTTGGATTCTCGCTCATGGAAAAATTCTAACCACTAAAAACTTACTAAAGCAGGGCATCTAGGGGCCCTCTAGATGTTCCCTCTATCTTGAATATTCCGAAACCATAACCCATCTCTTCCTAGACTGCAACTTCGCCCTTCAGCTTTGGATCCTTATCTACCTTCGCTTCCCTAACACCCCACCCCCCCCTCCCGACAACTGGATCAACCTTCTTACTCACTGGAAACAAAGACATGCTGGCAGCTTCAAAAATGAAAAGGGGTTCACCCTCCTTTGGAAACAAATCCCTAAATTCATTGCGTGGGAGATATGGCTAGCATGCAACCAGGCTATCTTTCGTGGAAAGTCTCCCTCAGTACGCAACACCTTTACAAATATATGTGGAATAACTTCTGAGGTTTTTAGAACTAAAGCAGTAGATTTCGATCCCCGTGGTATCTTGGATTCAAGTGAAGAAGACGGGTTACATATGTTCGAGGGCCATTGAAGAACAAAGAAAGACTCCCAGTACAAGTCTCCAGGCAACCAGACTGGCAACTATGCATTGACAATTGCAGCTTCTCCTCCTAGCAGAGTCAGCAACATTCCTATCTTCTTTTCTTCGATGGTGCAACAACAAGAAACCCAGGGGCGACAGGTGCGGGGGGGGGCGTCCATCTATGATTCTGAGGGAAATAAGATAACCGACTACTCTTGGGGGCTTGAAAAAACAACAAACAACAAAGTAGAAGTCCTAGCAGCTTACATGGGACTCAAGCTAGCGCAGGATCTGTGCATACAGGCCCTAACAGTTTTGGGGGATTATGAAATTATCATTAAAGAACTGAGAGGGATACCCAATTCGGCAAAAGCCCCACTCAAAAGAATATGCACAATCATAAATTCACTTAAGAAAAGGTTTGTGCGTCTGAGATTTTTCCACATCCTCCGAAAACAAAATATGGAGGCTGACAAAATGGCCAAAGCGGCTAAAACTCTAGAACAAAGTAGCCTTCTCACCAACCAAGCCTTCTCCAATGTTTGGTTTCCCTAAGCACAATTGTCCCATAGCCCCCCTCTCACTTTTAGGAATAAGTCCTTTCTCCCACGTCACTCTTCCCCCTTCCCCACTCACCTTTCAACTTTTCCTAGACCTCGCCTGCCTCAGCCTCCCACATCACATTCCCCCCTCTCATTCACACATTC
>ML790469.1:7244-19419 GCA_009831015.1 Picea engelmannii | reverse complement strand
CTTTACATTTTTCTACCCTCGTTCCCTCCCTTCCTCCCTCCCTGCCGCCCCCTTCTTCTCAATCTCTCTCTCTCTATCCCCTTTATTTTTCTCCCTCTCCCTCCCTCTCACAGAGTCAAACTCTCCCTATCACACCTCCCTCTCTTTATTTCTCTCTACCCCTCTCACACTCACATACACACACACACTCTACCCCCCTCCTCCCTCTCTCTCTCCCACTCCCTCCAACTATCTCTCCTAAATCTACCACCTCTTCCTCTCTCTACTCATTGTTAGTCTCACTCACACTCTCTCTCTCTTCCCCTGTCCCTCCCCCTGTCTTTCTCTTTTCCCCTTGTTCTACCTCCCTCTCTCTTTTTCCATCTCACTCTCGACCTCTCTTCTAATATTTTTTTCTCTCTCCATCCTCCCATTCTCTCCCTCCTCCCTCTCTCTTTACCCCCCTCCCTCTCTCTCTCCATCTCATTGTCAACATCTCTTTTTCTCTACCCCCTTTCTCTCTTTACCTCTTGCATCTAAACCTCACTTTCTCTCCCCCACTCTCCCCCCTTGCTCTATTTTTCTCTATCTAACCCCCTTCCCTCTCTTCCCCCTTCCTCTCTCTTTCTCTCTTTATATCCCTCTCCCTCACTCTCACACACTCTCTTTGTCTTCCTCTCTCCTCCCCTCACACTCTCTTTCTTCCTTTATCTCCAAACCCCTCTCTGTATTCCTCTCTCTCAAACTCACACTCTCATACACTCTCTCTCTCTACCCCCCCCCCGCCCCCTCTATGTATTCCTCTCTCTCCCTCTCAGACTCTCACACACTATAGCTAGTTTTTTACATCACAAAGAAAGAATTTCCCTCAGCCTAGATATGTCAATACCTTGACATGGACCTAGAAATAACAAGACCTAGACCTAGACCATAGACCATGACCTAAACCTATATGATGACCATGACGTGGTCCATGACATAAACCTAGAGTTAGACCTATACCATGACCTAGATCACCACATAGACCTAGAGCTAGACATAGACCATGACATATACTTATACCATGAACATGACCATGACCTAGAGCTTGACCTATACCATGACCTAGACCCCCCTAGCTCAATCTAATCCTAGGAATAACCTATACTCGGCCCTTAACCTCCTCCACACTCAATCCCTAAGTGCACTATGCATATACCTCTTGTTAAATGACCCACAACCCTTGCACCCACATCTTGGTGCTATAACCATTTCTCTACGCTTTAAAACATTTTCAATCATAATCCTTTAGGTTGGATTCTCATTGTTTCCCAGAAGGAACGTCTGCACGTTCCTATAAAGTGCAAGTGATTTAGCGCACACAAATTATAGGAACATGTGCATATTCCTTCTAGGTAGTTTTATGTGCCCAACACACTCCTCAACCTCTTCTATCTCAAAGGAAAGGAATGGCATGGAATGGAATGGAATGGAATGGAAAGTCAAGGAAAGGAAAGGCATTCCATGACATGACATGGAAATCCAAGGCAAGGCACGGTACGAAAAATCTAGGTGTGTGCCAACAATGTTGTTAAAAATGAAAAATGGTAGGGATGGGACTTGAGAGTGGGAGGAAAAAGTTTGTTCTTAAAATAAAAATTAAATTAATTTGAATTCGGACGAGTGGGTGAAAAAAGGACATAAAATAAAATAGGAAAGAGGATAGAGAAGAAAATGACATAGGAGAGAGGATATAAGAGCATTGGTTCTATGTTCTAGGAGAAAGAGAGGAGAAAGACAATCAAGCAAAGAGGAGAATAGAGCGTTGGTTCGCTAGGTGGTGGAGGTAGGTAGGTATCATAATTTGTTATATTTCTTGATAAAATATTTTACCAGAAATATAAGTGAGTTCTATTTTATTATTTCATTCATAGATGTCGAAGAAATACAAACATGTTCTAAAGGCAAGGTAGGGCTCACAACGAATAAATGATATATGCAATCGAGAAATGTAGCCTCACTTGTAAGGAGAGTGTCAAGTTTTTCTTCTTCTTCCAATGGAGTGCTTATATGAGTACTTATATGAACATGACCATGACCTAGACAATGAACTAGACCTAGACCATGATCTAGAGCTTGATTTAGACCATGACCTACACCTCCCTAGCTCCATCTAACCCTATGCATAACCTATACTCTACCCTTAACCCCCTCAAAATCCAAGTCCTAAGTGCAACATGCCTACACCTATTTTTTAATAATGATATTTTATGGATATGATCGTTCACCTACTATTTAATAATGATGATTATGGTACATTGATTCTTCTTTTTTATTTCAATATAAACATAATATTTTAGTGGATTCAATATTCTTTATATAGAATATTTATCCTTCTTTGAATGTTTTTCTTAATTCGTTTTTAAATAGTTTTATCTTTCACATTTCTTACCTTTTTAGTGATTCGATTTGATTTCATTGTCATGTTTTCTCATGTCTCTATGGGATTTCCCATTGTTTGATTTTATATTATCAAAAATCCATGATTGATATTTTTTCTTATGAGATTGGCATAGATTATGTATTAATAGAACATATATATATATATATATATATATATGTGTGTGTGTGTGTGTGTGTGTGTGTGTGTGTGTGTGTGTGTGTGTGTACGTTATTCAATATTAGATTTTTGTCATTATCCATTTACATCCTAGTAACTCGCATAAAAGGTTAAATTTCGTTCATTTTATATTGTTTGCAACCAATGTTCGACATTGATCTGAAAATGAAAGGATTGAGTCTCTTTAAAATTGCAAGTGAAAATTTGTATGTGCTTGGGTAATAGGATCAATTTACAAACAAATAAATATTAATGATCTTTTACTTAATCATGATCAACATAAAAATTCATAAAAAACTATCCAAATACACACATTAGCACAACAAAATGATAAAGGAGTTAACCCCTCTCTTGGGCTACATCTCCTAGTCCAACTTCCAATGGATCATTTTCATTAATGATAAAAGTATCAGAATCAGTTCTTTACAGTGCTCAAAATGAGAAATGGACGGCTTCAATGGCTCTAGACCGCCCAAAAACCCCTAGTTGGGCTCTTCCTCCCCTAGTTTGGCCAAAAACTTAGTTGGAATCACTCCCTAGAAGTTTTCCTAATTCTTTTTTGTCTCTGGTCCTCCAAAACACACCCAGAACGTTTACTTGGCTTCTAGGTGTTTCTCATGCCTAAACCGATCTCCTGCAATATCCTGAGCGTGTGGGAAAAAATGGCGCATCGTTAGTGCGTTAGCCCCTTTTTACCGGCAGAGTACCTTGGCGTATGCCCCCCATATTCCCATGTCCCGGGAGCTAAACTCGGGACTCGTTGGCTAACTATTACACAAATTATGCGTTGTGGTCATGACAAGTGTCTCTGGAGACCGTTGGATCCTGCGCCAAGTGGTGAGACACTGTGTTGAAACCCCGTGTTAGTGGATGTGGTAAGGTCATGTTATAATGGATAAGACCAAGGGCTGGGGATAATCCCCATCATAGACGTTGCTTGACCAAACTCCAATGCAAATTTAAATATAAATTTTAATGTTATAGGTTAAGAAACAAAGTGTGGGGGGGCTGGTAGCCCGAACCTTGCCAAAATGCTTGCCACTTGTCCCCAGAGGTCACGGGTTCGACCCTCGCGAGAAACAACCAACTTTTATGCAATGGAGGGGGTGCCACATGGCACCAAAACATTGGCCCACCTACATGCCATGTGTCGCACTATGATAGGTCCAACTCACATGCCAGTCACCTGCCACATCATCACCAGCCACGTGTCAGTACAACCACCTTCCACGTGTCAGTATGGTTAGTTGCCACATCAGTAGTACAAACCTACCACGTCAGTAGTATGACCCTGCCATGTCAATAGCACGACCCTGCCACGTCAGGACTGTATAGACTGTACTGTCAGCAAATTTTTCTTTGTTTGTCAAAGCAGACAGAACGTGATATATCTCTCATACGATGTTCGTTTGAACTCATTCAAGTTGAGTTGGAATCGTGAGGACAATACCTACACATGATTCTGTTTTGAAGCAATTCTAGGCACTTTGATTTTTGAGCATATTTTGATCCCCTGGATCACTCTTCCCCATTGGGAAGCTTTTGGACCTCCAAAAGACTACTTTCACTCAATATGAAGATGAGAGTACAGTTCCCTCACCTTTCCAACCTTAATCAACTTGGTCTTTCTTGGATTTGTGCATTTAATACCAACTTGAAGGTATTCCACATTCCCTTGTTTGAAGTTCTCATCCTCCTGTTAAGGATTGTATCTTCATGCAATTTTGAAAGATATTCTGGTGAGAAATCATTTATAGAAGGAATATGAACATGCTCTCCTTGATAATCAATCAAAGGAGGCTCATACTGATCCAGGTGGATATCAGTGGCCACCCACCTGTTCCAGCTAGCTCAAAACAACTTTCTGACAAATTTGGTAATTTACTATTTTTAGCAGTTTTTCGGGTCCTGAACTTCCGGAGCCGTTTTGAGGCCCTAAACGACATTTTTTTTGGTATGTTATTGTCATAAGATTTTGTTCAAATTTTGTAGGCCTCGGATAGATCTTTCCAATGGGATATCATACGCCTAAAATGGAGATCGTATGCAAAAGTTACGACCCCAAGAAGTTGATGTACTGACTTACCCAAATGGGGCCCACATGACTTTTGGTGCTTCATCTCCTAGGGTTAGGTTTTTGGATATTTAGGGTTTTTGAAACTCTTGTTGATTGTAAAAAGGCCTTGAGAGCCTCATTGTAATATTCTTCTTGCGAATGAGCACAGTCGTCACATATCTTCTCAGAGATAAGCCGCCACCATTCCAGCAAGCTTGTTTTTCGTTGCATTTTACAGTTTCAACTTATTTCCTTATTGAATAGAAAACCAGTTTTACTGTATCTCTGTTATTCCGTGTTAAGCATCTGTTAATAATCTGTAGTCATTTCGTTCTGCTCATAAAATCCGGATCACATACAATCTCAAATTCTCAACATTGACAACTGCATACATTTTCATACAAGGAGGCAAATCCAAACGAAAGGCATTGTTACAAATCTATTCAAGAATATTGAAAGGTCCATATCTAATTGGTTTCAGTTTTTTGTCTTCTCCTTTAAGCATCTTTTTGTTAATGTAAAACCAAACTTCATCTCCAACTTGGAAACTGGTATCAACACAATGATTGTCATGTCTTGTCTTATACTTGGCTTGGCTCTTTTCCAATTGTTCTTGTACCATTTGATGCACCAACTAAATTTGTTCAATGAACTTATTTTCTCTATCAATGTCATATTGACCATCAATAGCAATATATTTTCCAAAGATAAAATCTAAAGGAGATTTTGGAAAATAACTAAAACATGCCTCAAATGGAGATGTTTGAGTTGAAGAGTGCTTAGCCTAGTTGTAAGAATGATGAATGTAGTGTAGGTGTTCATCCCAAATATTAGGATGCTTGCTGCAATAACCAAGAAGAAGATGCACTACTGTTCTATTAACCACTTCTATTTGACCATCGGTTTGTGGATGAAAAGTTGTGCTCTTTTTCATCTTGGTGTCCATGAGTGCCCATAAACTTGACCAAAAGTTCCCAATAAATCGAGAATATCGATAAAAAATAATGGATTTAGGCAACTCAAAATGTACCCAAACATACTGAAAGAATATTTATGTCGTTTTCTCATCTATAACCTGCTCCTAACAAGGCATCAAAATACACTTTTTCCTGAAACGATCAACCACAACATAAAGATAATCATGATTCTTTTTAGACTTAGGTAGACCTCCTACAAAGTCCATGGACATTCTTTCACAAGGATGAGAAGGAACCGAAAGTGGATTATACAAACCCAACTTTCTATTGCTAAGATTTCTTGTAGCACATAAAGAACATCCTCTTACATATCTTGAAACACTTGCATTCATTTTAGGCCAATAGCAATACCTTTGCAAATTATCCATTGTCTTTCCTACACCGAAGTGGCCAACAATAAGAGAAGAATAAGATTCCCTTATGATGTTTACTCTTTCACCCTATGGAATACAAAGCTTGCCAAGATGATAGAAAGGCTTATCATGCACATGGTAATCCAATTCCTCAACTTGGTTAGAATAACACAAAGTTGCATAAGCCTCTTTAAAATCAACATCTAAAGCATATTGTTCAACATAGCTCTCATGCATGGTATAATTATTCTTAAGAATAACTGAAGTACTAACAATAGGCCTAGACAACATATCAACAACTTGTTATAAATTCCTTTCTTATACCTTATAACCAAGTGGAATTGTTGTAGAGAATCCATCCATATGAAGTGCCTTGCTTGTTGTAGATTTTTTTTTATTGTAAGTATTGCAATGGTTGATGATCAGTGTGAATGATAGTTTCTTTTCCCAACAAATAATGTTTCCATTTTTTCACACTTTGCACCAATGGATACAACTCTTTATCATAAGTAGGATAATTAATCACAACACCATTAAAAGTTTAAGAATGAAAACAAATGGGCTTACCATGTTGTAACAAGACTGCTCCCATTGCATAATTGCTTGCATCTATTTGGATCTCAAATGGTTGTCTCAAGTTAGGAAGTGCGAGAACAAGAGTTGAACTGATATTCTCCTTCAATTCATAAAAATCTTTTTGTTTCTTTCCTCCCCATTGGAAAACTTGTTTGATGTTTGTCACTTCATGTAATGGAGCTATAATTGAAATAAGTTAGCAATAAACTTTCTCCAATATTGGGTTGCTCTCAAAAATATTATTACCTCTGTCACATTGTTGGGCTTGGGCCAATCCAAAATGACTTTGACCTTGGAAGGATCAATTTCCAATTCTCCTCCTCTAACAATATGTCCCAAGTAAACAAGTGAGGTCTTTCCAAACTCACATTTAGACATCTTCAAAAATAAATTTTCTTTGTTTAAGACATCCAAAACTTGCTTTACATGCATAAAATCCTCTTCACAAGATTTTCTAAATATCAAAATGTCATTGAAGTAGACAATCACACAGTCATCAAGAAAAGGCCTTAAAACATAATTCATGACTCTCATGAATGTAGTATGAGAATTGCAAAGTCCAAATGGCATTACCATCCACTCAAACAAACCTTTCTTTTGTTTTGAAAATTGTCTTCCAAGTGTCTCCTTCAACAATCCTAATATGATGATATCCACTTCTCAAATCCAATTTAGTAAAATATGAAGCATCTTTCAATTGATCAAGAAAATCATCAATTCTAGGAAGAACATAACGATTATTTACCGTAATCTTGTTCAAGGCCCTGAAATCTACAAACATGCACCATGTACCATATTTATTTGGCACTAAAACAATTGGTGACACACATGACGATGTGCTTGGCATGATGACCCCTTCGTCAAGCAACTCTTGGATTTGTTTTTTAATTTCAGCATTCTCCATGACTGAAATCCTATACATACCAATTTTTGGAAGAGGACAATCTTGTTGCAATTGTATCTCATGTTGGATATCCCTTTCTGGCGACAATCATTTTGGTTCCTAAAATATCTCATTATATTGGTTAACAACTTCATATAAATCAGATTTCAACTTTGAATCACAACCTTGGAAAACTTCTTTTTCAACATTGTCTGTTGGTTTGATCATCAAAAGGACAATATTCTTACTAGCATTGACTAATCTCTTCATTTGTCTAGTATTTACAAGTGAAAAATTCATCTTCTTTGTATGTGCTCTAAAAATGTACTCAACTCCATTTTTAAACAAATGACACTTCTTCTCATGACAATGAAATATGGCTCTCCTATCATATACGTATGGGCTTCCCAACACAATACCACACATATCCAAAGGAATAACATCAAGCTATACCTCATCTATAAAATTTGCAGTGATGGCAAATCTAAGTTTACACCTTCTTGTCACATGAAATTTGGAATTGTCACATATCCATACAAGAGGGTATGGTTTAGGATGTGGATTAGTTCCAATTTTAGTTTCTTGACAATGTCTTCATATATGAGGTTTTCTTGAGATCTAGTATAAAAAAGAGTATCTATCTTGGTTTGCTTTGAAATAACCATTATGTGGAAAATCTCTATTCTTTTGTTTTCATGTTGAGTTTCATTGAGGATACTACTACTTGAAGAACTAGTGCTTACAATAGAATCCTTACCTTGAAAACCCATGGTTGTAATCTTTATTTAATCACCCGAATTAGAACCTAAATCATGATGTGTAGTTGCAGTAGTCTTTGGTTTCCCCTTATGGCTGAACTTTTTCAGTCTCATTTTAGGATGATGTTTCCAACAGTGGTATTCATCATGGCCATCCTTTGAACAATGTTTACATGAGAGTTTCTCTCCCTCTTTCTTGACTGAAGCATTCTTTCTTCTATTTCCCTTGAACTTCTTCTTTCCTTTGTCTCCCTTAACATAAGGCTTCATGCTTCCCTCCCACTTGCTTCCAAATGAGTTTCCTGTACACAAACTTCATCTAGACTTGTAGGGTTAAACATAAGTATTGTGTGCCTCATGTAGCTATGCAATCCTCCAATATATTTGATAAAATTTTCTTAAGAAGATAAATCTATACCCAAAAACTCAAAGCTCTTATTCTAAATTCTTGAGTGTAGCTTTGAAAATTTTCCCTTTAGCTTGTCTAAAATTTTTCCAATCCATAATAGCTTTATGAATGTATATTAATGGATAAAATTGTTTTTTAAGTGCAACAATAAAATCATTCCAAGAGGATAAAACTTTACCATGTTTCTTCATGTCCTCTTGCATTTTGGCTTCCCACCAAATGAGTGTTGCACTTTCCAATATAAGAGAAGCAAGTTGAATCTTAGTTTCATCATCTTTGATCCTTTATATCCTAAAATACACTTCAATCTGACAAAGCCAGTTATCCAATTTGTCATCATTTACCTCTCCATTGTACATAGGCAATTCAAACTTAATAACAAGATTAAGAAAAGGAGTTTGTAGAGGAGTTTTACCATGTTCTTTTGGAGAATTTGGAGGTTGTTGTGCAATGGTAGAAGAGGTGGAATATGGAGGTGAAGGAGGTGGAGTATCACCATTCCCTCCATTTCCCTTTGGATTTGTATCACCACTATCTCCATTACCCTTTGAAGGGTTTTAGCTTTCACCTTGCAACCTTGAATTTCTTTCTTCAAATAAAACTTTCACCATCTCTGTCATATCATAGAAATATTTTCTGAAAGTTTCATCCTCTGAAGTAAGAGTTTCATGATTCTCCTCATGAGCCATACTTTGTGAATATCTTCTTGAATATTGAGGTGATTGTATAGTTTTCCTTCTTGACAGTTGAGAACTTGGCTCTACAAGTTGACCTTCTCTTCTTGTGAGATTCAACCTTGTAAGTATCAGAAAACAAACACTTGCAAATAATCAAACCTTCAAACAACTATGCTCTAATACCAACTTGATCTGAAAATGAAAGGCTTGAGTCTCTTTAAAATTGCAAGTGAAAATTTGTATGTGCTTGGGTAATAGGATCAAGTTGTAAACACATAAAGATTAATGATTTTTTACTTAATCATAAGTAGCATAAACAGTCATAAACAACCATCAAAATACACACATTAACATAACAAAATCATAAAGGAGTTTGCCCCTCTATTGGGATACATCTCCTGGTCCAACTTCCAACGGATTATTTTCATTAATTCTCAAAGTGTTAATATCAGTGCTTTACAATGCTCAAAATGAGAAATTGATGGCTTCAATGGCTCCAGAACGTCCAAAAAATGCTAGTTGGGCTCTTACTGCACTTGGTTTGGCCAAAACTTGAGTTGGATTCACTCCCTGGAAATTTTCCCAATTCTTTGTTGTCTTTGATCCTCCAAAACACACCCAGAATGATTGAACCTGGCTTATGGGAGTTTCCCTTGCCTAAACCTATCTCCTGCAACATCCCGGGCATGTGGGAGAAATTGGCACACCGTTAGTGCATTGGCCCCTTTTCCCGGCGGAGTACCTGGGTGTATGCCCCCCATATGCCCATGTCCTAGGCAATGAACCCGAGACCCGTTGGCTAATCGTTGCAAAAACTCCGCACTCTGGTCATGAAAAGTGTCCCTGAGACGAATGAATCCCGCGCCAAGTGGCGAGCTACTGTTTTGAAACCCCGCACTAGTGGGTTTTCTGGTAAGGTCATGTTATAATGGATAAGACCAAGGGCTGGGGCTAAGCCCCAACCCGGACGCCGCCCGACCAAACTCCAATGCAAATTTAAATATAAATTTTAATGTTATAGGTTAAGACACAAAGTGTGGGTGAGTTGGTAGCCCAACCCTTGCCAAAATGCTTGCCACCTGTCCCTAGAGGTCATGGGTTCGACCCCCATGAACAACAACCAAATTTTATGCAATGGAGGGGGTTCCACATGGAAGCCCATGTCTGGTCCACATGGAACGATAACATTGGCCCACCTAAATGCCACGTGCCACAATTTGATAGGTCCAACTCACATGCCAGTCACCTTCCACGTCAACCTATACCACATCATCACCTGCCACGTGTTAGTACAACCACCTGCCATGTGTCAGTACGATCAGCTGCCACATTAGTAGTACGACCCTGCCATGTCAGCAGTATGACCCTCCCACATCAGTAGTACAACCCTACCACGTCAGCACTGTACAGACTGTACTGTCAACAAAATTTCTCAGGTTTGGAAAAGTGGACAAAACGTTATATCTCTCTCATACGACATTCGTTTGAACCCATTCAAGTTGTGTTGGGATCGTGAGGATGAGGCCTACACATGATTCCATTTTGAAGCAATTCCAAGTACTTTGATTTTTTAGCATATTTTGATCCCCTGGATCAGACATGCCCTAGATTACATTTGAATGAACACTTATCTATATGTACTATCACACATATTATCTCTCTAACCCCCTGCTCTCTCCCCCTCTCTCATGTCTCTCTCATGTCTCTCTCCTACATCTACCATATCTCTCCCAACTATCTCTCTCTCTCTACCTCACCCCCCCTCTTGGTCTTCCTCTTCCACTGTAGTGTCCCATCTTGACCAGTATAGTTTTGTGACACCTGAAGAGGGTGATTTTTAATAGATTATGTATGCCAGACCTATATGTTATGGACTTGGTTGGCTCACTTGAATTGTGAACAATAATATATATGCACATATTATATATACATGATTGTATCTTTTCTTATATACATGATTGTATATTTGTTTATGTTTTTGATTATGTGTTGCAGATCAATTTTGATTAAGAACTTGTTCTGTGTATGTTTCTTTTCTACATACGGTTAGCTACATGGATTAGGATATATGATTGTGACGTGGATGATAATTGTTGTGTGGAACAAATAGTTGATTATGATATAGTGATGTTACATTATTTTCATGATTACGTATGCTTAACCTTGCAATGAATAAGATTTGGCAGCGAACTAGTTACTTTCCAAAAAGGATGATCGAATCAGAAACAACTGTGGAAGCATTTACACATTTGGGTAAAATGCGATTAAGTTAATTCATTATCAATTTTAAATTGATGATCTTAAACTATGCATTTATGATGTGTGTGGGTCTAGGGAAACAAGACCTTTCCAACAAGACTATAAGATGTGTATGATATCACAACCAGTGCCTTGAGGTAAACATGGGGTTTCGAGCATAATAGATGAGAAGCCATGGAGGTTAGGGAATGGAGTCCTAAATCCATGGAAGATCAAGACTTAGATTCTTGGATTTATGAAATGATTAGGGCATGGAGTCCTAAATCTACTAAGACATGAAGTCTTAGGTACAAGGAAACGATGTGGATTCCTAAAAAGTTTGGAGATATATACAATAAGGGTTTGAAATCCCTATTATCCAGTAGAAAACTACCACTCACTGGTACAAATCAACCAGGTAAGATAACATAGGTTAAATCTTAGATTAACCTAATTCCAAATTTACTTTAATAAAAAAATGAAATATATAATTTGAAAAAAATGAATAATACAAAAATGACACATGGGGGTGGTGAATATTAAGATAATTGATTATTTGGCTAAAAATTAAAAAAATGTGGGATTTCCACCTATTTTATTTAAAAAGAAAATTAATTTTACACGAGAGTGTGAGGTGTCACCTCTCTCAAAGCCTATAAATTCACAAGGA
>ML790468.1:503051-514945 GCA_009831015.1 Picea engelmannii | reverse complement strand
CCTACATTCTCATCAAGTCTGATTCCAAAATACTTATTAGGATGGATTGGGGAAATGGAGAGGTCCTTTGATTTTGAACAAAGTGAACACCATAGAAGAGTGAAGTTTGCATGTACTAAGTTGAAAGGTCATGCATCCCCATGATAGGATAATTCATATCCAGATAGATAGAAGAAGGGAAAAGATAAGTACACATTTGGGAAAAAATGGTTTCCAAGTTCAAGATTAAGCTATTTCATGTTTGTCATTCCCTAATTATTTTTAGGAAGCTACAAAACCTGAGATAGAAGGACATGGCAATGAAAGAATGCACACAATAATTCCAGAGACTATACATATGTTTTAAACAAAGTGAGGGAAGTGAAGAAGCCATCACTATATGTGAATGATATTACATATGCCATTGAAGATGTGATTAATAATGTGACCATTCAGTCAATTGTCTTAGCATACTAGTTGACCTTGAAGCCTAAAGAGAAACTTTCAAGAAAATAATAGTGCTCTAGAGGATGAGAAACAAAAGGTAAATAGAGAACAATAAATAGAAAAGGACAGACAAGTGGAAGAAATGAAGAAGAGGCCAACACAAATACTACTATGCAAATCATCAAATGAAGTTGAATTCAATTTTGGAGGACAAGAGCACTGGGATTATGAGTGACAAGAGAGTTTGGTTGTTGAGAGAAGGAAATAGGAAAAATTGCATGTAGCTTAAGGAGAAAATTTTTACACAATTTGTTGTTTGAGATAACAAAGATGAAATTTAGCAATAATATGGGTAAAATVTAAYRKTCATGAKAATRAAACYWGTGAAATATATTGAAGAGAWTAGATAAGGAATTGGAGCRGACTATGGTCATCTTCAAAAGTAAATGTAACATCAAGAAGAGGCAGAGCATGCTAAAAAAAAAAGCATGAAAACTTGAAGAGAAAATTGTTGGTCCAAAAACTCCTTTTCCAATCGTTACAAAGTTTATTGTTATGAGGGGGGAGAGAAAAAGGGGTTGATAACAACACTTTGGAGGCTAATTTTTCCTGTGCTTGTTTGAGATGCACTTGTGCTTCTGCAAGATGGAAAGCTAGCACACGCTAGCTTTCCCCCATGTTGGAATGATGTTATTCGAGATGTGGTTGTGCTAGGGAGAAATCTAGCACATGCTAGATTTCCTTGACGAAGGAATGATGTTGCTCAAGATGATCTTATGCTTGTGCAAGAGGGAAGACTAACATGTGAAAGATTTCCTCCATGCTAAAATGATGTTGTTCGAGATGCGCTTCATCTTGTGCAAGAGGGAAAGCTAGCACGCGCTAGCTTTCCCCCATGTTGGAATGATGTTGTTAGATATGTGCTTCTACTTGTGCAAGATGGAAAGCTAGCATGTGCTAGATTTCCCCCATGGTGGAATGTTGTTATTCGATATGTGATCATGCTCGGGGGAAAGCTAGCACATGCTAGATTTCCCCCACATTGAATGATCTTGTTTGAGATGATATTGTTCTTGTGCAAGAGGGAAAACTAGCACGTGCAAACTTACCCCCATGGTGGGATGATTTTCGAGATGCGCTAGTGCTTGTGCAAGAGGGAAATATAGCATGCGCTACCTTCCCCCCCACAGTGGAATATTGTTGTCCGAGATGTGATTGTGATTTTGCAAGAGGGAAATCCAACATAAAATAGCTTTCCCCCATCGTGGAATGATGTTGTTTCAAGATGCACTTGTGCTTGTTGAAGAGGGAAAGCTAGAACACACTAGATTTCCTTGACGGTGGAATGATGTTGTTTAAGATGAGCATATGCTTGTGCAAGAGGCAAAACTAGCATGTGCAAGATTTCCTCGATGCTAAATTGATGTTGTTCGAGATGCAATTGTGATTGTGCAAGAGGGAAAGCTAGCACGTGCTAGATTTCCCCGATGGTGGAATGATGTTGTTCGAGATGCACTTGTGCTTCTGCAAGATGGAAAGCTAGCACGCGCTAGCTTTCCCCCATGTTGGAATGATGTTATTTGAGATATGATTGCGCTAGGGGGAAATCTAGCACATGCTAGCTTTACCCCACATTGAATGATGTTGTTTGAGATGAGCTTGTGCTTGTGCAAGAGGGAAAACTAGCATGCGCTAGCTTAACCCCATGGTGGGATGATTTTCAAGATGCGCTAGTGCTTGTGCAAGAGGAAAAGATAGCATTTTTGAGATGTGCTTGTGCTTTTGCAAGAGGGAAATCGAAAGCTAAACTAGCTTTCCCCCACGATCGAATGATGTTGTTTCAAGATGCACTTGTGCTTGTTCAAGAGGGAAAGCTAGCACACGCTAGATTTACTTGACGGTTGAATGATGTTGTTGAAGATGAGCTTATTCTTGTGCAAGAGGGAAGACTAGCATGTGCAATCTTTCCCCCTTGCTAAAATAATTGTTCGACATGTTCTTGTGCTTGTACAAGAGGGAAAGCTAGCACGCACTAGCTTTCCCCCATGGTGGAATGATGTTGTTCGAGATGCACTTGTGCTTCTGGAAGATGGAAAGCTAGAACGCGCTAGTTGTCCCCCATGTTGGAATGATGTTATTCGAGATGTAATTGTGCTAGTGGGAAAGCTATCACATTGAATGATGTTGATTGAGATGAGATTGTTCTTGTGCAAGAGGGAAAACTAGAATGGACAAGCTTACACCCATGGTGGGATGATTTTCGAGATGCTCTAGTGCTTGTGGAAGAGGGAAAGCTAGCAAACGCTATCTTTCGCCCACGGTGGAATCATGTCGTTCGAGATGTGTTTGTGATTTTGCAAGAGGGAAATCCAACATAAACTAGCTTTCCCCCATGGTGGAATGATGTTGTTTCAAGATGCACTTCTTCTTGTTCAAGAGGGAAAGCTAGCACATGCTAGATTTCCTTGACAAAGGAATTATGTTGTTCAAGATGAGCTTATGCTTGTGCAAGAGGGAAAGCTAGATTTTAGCTTTTCTCCATGCTAAAATGATGTTGTTCGAGATGTGCTTCTACTTGTGCAAGAGGGAAAGCTAGCACATGCTAGCTTTCCCCCATGTTGGAATGATGTTGTTCGAGATGCGCTTCTGCTTGTGCAATATGGAAAGCTAGCACGCGCTAGCTTTCCCCCATGGTGGAATGATATTATTCAAGATGTGATTGCGCTAGGGGGAAAGCTAGCACATGCTAGCTTTCCCCCACATTGAATGATGTTGTTTGAGATGAGCTTGTTCTTCTGCAAGAGGGAAAACTAGCACATGCAATCTTACCCCCATGGTGGGATGATTTTCGAGATGTGCTAGTGCTTGTGCAAGAGGGAAAGCTAGCATGCACTACCTTTCCCCCATGATGGAATCATGTTGTTCGAGATGTGCTTATGATTTTGCAAGAGGAAAATCCAATAGAAAGTAACTTCCCCCCATGGTGGAATGATGTTGTTTAAAGATGCACTTGTGCTTGTTGAAGAGGGAAAGCTAGCACACACTAGATTTCCTTGCTGGTGGAATGATGTTGTTCAAGATGAGCGTATGCTTTTGCAAGAGGCAAAACTAGCATGTGCAAGCTTTGCTCCATACTAAATTGATGTTGTTCGATATGCGCTTGTGCTTGTGCAAGAGGGAAAGCTAGCACGCGCTAGCTTTCCCCCATGGTGGAATGATGTTGTTTGAGATGCACTTGTGCTTTTGCAAGATGGGAAGCTAGCACACGCTAGCTTTCCTCCATGTTAGAATGATGTTATTTGATATGTGATTGCACTAGGGGGAAATATAGCACATGCTAGCTTTCCCCCACATTGAATGATGTTGTTTGAGATGAGCTTGTGCTTCTTCAAAAGGGAAAACTAGCACACGCTAGCTTACCCCCATGGTGGGATGAATTTTGAGATGCGGTAGTGCTTGTGCAAGAGGAAAATCTAGCATTTTCGAGATTCACTTGTGCTTCTGCAAGATTGAAAGCTAGCACACGCTAGCTTTCCCCCATGTTGGAATGATGTTATTCGAGATGTGATTGTGCTAGGAGGAAAGCTAGCACATGCTAGCTTTCCTGCACAATGAATGATGTTGTTTGAGATGAGCTTGTGCTTGTGAAAGAGGGAAAACTAGCACGCGCTAGCTTACCCACATGGTCGGATGAATTTCGAGATGCGCTAGTGCTTGTGCAAGAGGGAAAGCTAGCATCCACTAGCTTTCCCCCACGGTGGAATGATGTTGTTCGATATGTGTTTGTGCTTTTGCAAGAGGGAAATCCAACATAAACTAGCTTTCCCCCACGGTGGAATGATGTTGTTTCAAAATGAACTTGTGCTTGTTCAAGAGGAAAAGCTAGCACACACTAGCTTTCCTTGACGGTGGAATGATGTTGTTCAAGATGAGTTTATGCTTGTGAAAGAGGGAATACTAGCACGTGCAAGCTTTCCTTCATGCCAAAATGATGTTGTTCGAGATGCACTTGTGCTTGTGCAAGAGGGAAAGATAGCACGCGCTAGCTTATCCCCATGGTGGAATAATGTTGTTCGAGATGCACCTGTGTTTGTGCAAGATGCATAGCTAGCACGTGCTAGCTTTCCATCATGGTGGAATAATGTTGTTCGAGATGCACCTGTGTTTGTGCAAGATGGAAAGCTAGCACGTGCTAGCTTTCCCCATGTTGGCATGATGTTATTCGAGATGTGATTGTGGTGGGTGAAAGCTAGCTAATGCTAGATTTCCCCCACATTGAATGATGTTGTTTGAGATGAGATTGTGCTTGTTGAAGAGGGAAAACTAGCATGTGCTAGCTTACCCCCATGGTGGGATGATTTTTGAGATGCGCTAGTGCTTGTGCAAGAGGGAAAGCCAACATGCACTAGCTTTCCCCCACGGTGGAATCATGTTGTTCGAGATGTGCTTGTGCTTCTGCAAGAGGGAAATCCAACATAAACTAGCTTTCTCCCATATTGGAATGATGTTGTTTCAGGATGCACTTGTGCTTGTTCAAGAGGGAAAGCTAGCACATGCTAGATTTCCTTGACAGCGGAATGATGTTGTTCAAGATGAGCTTATGCTTGTGCAAGAGGGAAGACTAGCATGTGCAAGCTTTCCTCCATGATAAAATGATGTTGTTCTAGATGCGCTTGCGCTTGTGCAAGAGGGAAATCTATCATGCGCTAGCTTTCCCCCATGGTGGAATGATGTTGTTTGAGATGCACTTGTGCTTTTGTAAGATTAAACACTAGCACACACTAGCTTTCCCCCATGTTGGAATGATGTTATTCGAGATGTGATTGTGCTAGGGGGAAACCTAGCACATGGTAGATTTCCCCCATATTGAATGATGTTGTTTGAGATGAGCTTGTGCTTGTGTAAGAGTGAAAACTAGAACGCACTAGCTTACTGTCATGGTCAGATGATTTTCGAGATACGCTAGTGCTTGTGCAAGAGGGAAAGCTAGCATGATAGCTTTCCCCATGGTGGAATGATGTTGTTCAAGATGTGCTTGTGCTTTTGCAAGAGGGAAATACAAATCTAAACTAGCTTTCCCCCACGGTGGAATGATGTTGTTTCAAGATGCACTTGTGCTTGTTGAAGAGGGAAAGCTAGCACACACTAGATTTCCTTGACGGTGGAATGATGTTGTTCAAGATGAGCTTATGCTTGTGCAAGAGGGAAGACTAGCATATGCAAGCTTTCCTCCATGCTAAAAGAATTGTTTGACATGCACTTGTGCTTGTTGCAAGAGAGAAAGCTAGCATGCGCTAGCTTTCCCCCATGGTGGAATGATGTTGTTCGAGATGCACTTATACTTCTACAAGATGGAAATCTAGCACGCGCTAGCTATCCCCCATGTTGGAATGATGTTATTCGAGATGTAACTGTGCTAGGGGGAAAGCTAGCACATTGAATGATGTTGTTTGAGACGAGCTTGTGATTGGGAAAGAGAGAAAACTAGCACATGTTAGCTTACCCACATGGTCGAATGATTTTCGAGATGCGCTAGTGCTTGTGCAAGAGGGTAAGCTAGCATCCGCCAGCTTACCCCCACGGTTGAATGATGTTGTCCGATATGTGTTTCTTCTTTTGTAAGAGGGAAATCCAACATAAACTAGCTTTCCCCCTCGGTGGAATAATGTTGTTTCAAGATGCACTTGTGCCTGTTCAAGAAGGAAAGCTAGCAAACACAATATTTCCTCGACGATGGAATGATGTTGTTCAACATGAGATTATTTTTGTGCAAGAGGGAAGACTAACATGTGCAAGCTTTCCTCCATGCTAAAATGATGTTGGTCAAGATGTGTTTCTGCTTGTGCAAGAGGGAAATATAGCACGCGCTAGATTATCCCCACGGTGGAATGATGTTGTTCGAGATGCACTTTTTCTTATTCAAGATGGAAAGATAGCACACGCTGTCTTTCCCCATGTTGGAATGATGTTATTTGAGATGTGATTGTGCTGGGGGAAAGGTAGCACATGCTAGCTTTCCCCCACATTGAATGATGTTGTTTGAGATGACCATGTGCTTGTTGAAGAGGGAAAACTAGCACGCACTAGCTTACCCCCATGGTGGGATGATTTTCGAGATGCACTAGTGCTTGTGCAAGAGGGAAAGACAACCTGCACTAGCTTTCCCCCACGGTGGAATCATGTTGTTCGAGATGTGCTTGTGATTTTGCAAGAGGGAAACCAACATAAACCAGCTTTCTCCCACGGTGGAATGATGTTGTTTCAAGAATCACTTGTGCTTGTTCAAGAGGGAAAGCTAGCACACGCTAGATTTCCTTGATGGTGGAATGATGTTGTTCAAGATGAGCTTATGCTTGTGCAAGAGGGAAGAATAGCATGTGCAAGATTTCCTCCATGATAAACTGATGTTGTTCAAGATGCACTTGCACTTGTGCAAGAGGGAATGCTATCATGCACTAGCTTTCCCCCATGGTGGAATGATGTTGTTTGAGATGCACTTGTGCTTCTGTAATATTGAAAGCTAGCACATGCTAGCTTTCCCCCATGTTGGAATGATGTTATTCCAGATGTGATTGTGCTAGGGGGAAAGCTAGCACATGCTAGCTTTCCCCCACGGTGGAATGATGTTGTTTCAAGATGCACTTGTGCTTTTTCATGAGGAAAGCTATCACATGCTAGATTTCCTTGACGGTGGAATGATGTTGTTCAAGATGAGCTTATTCTTGTGCAAGAGGGAAGACTAGCATGTGGAAGCTTTCCTCCATGCTAAAATAATTGTTCGACATGTGCTTGTGCTTGTGCAAGAGAGAAAACTAGCACGCGCTAGCTTCCCCCCATGGTGGAATGATGTTGTTCGAGATGCACTTGTGCTTCTGCAAGATGGAAAGCTAGCACGCGCTAGCTATCCCCCATGTTGGAATGATGTTATCCAAGATGTAATTGTGATAGGGGGAAAGCTAGCACATTGAATGATAATGTTTGAGATGAGCTTGTGCTTGTGCTAGGGGGAAAGTTAGCACATGATAGATTTCTCCGACATTGAATGATGTTGTTTGAGATGAGCTTGTGCTTGTGCAAGAGTGAAAACTAGCATGCGCTAGCTTACCCTCATGGGCAGATGATTTTCGAGATACGCTAGTTCTTGTGCAAGAGGGAAAGCTAGCATGCACTAGCTTTCCCCCACAATGGAATGATGTTGTTCGAGATGTGCTTGTGCTTTTGTAAGAGGGAAATCCAAAGCTAAACTAGATTTCCCCCACGCTGGAATGATGTTGTTTCAAGATGCACTTGTGCTTGTTCAAGAGGAAAGCTAGCAAACGCTAGATTTCCTTGATGGTGGAATGATGTTGTTCAAGATGAGCTTATGCTTGTGCAAGAGGCAAGACTAGCATGTGCAAGCTTTCCTCCATGCTAAAAGAATTGTTCGACATGCGCTTGTGCTTATGCAAGAGAGAAAGCCAGAACGCGCTAGCTTTCCCCCATGGTGGAATGATGTTGTTCGAGATGCACTTGTGCTTCTGCAAGATGGAAATCTAGCATGCCCTAGCTGTCCCCCATGTTGGAATGATGTTATCCGAGATGTAATTGTGCTAGGGGGAAATCTATCACATTGAATGATGTTGTTTGAGATGAGCTTGTGCTTGTGCAAGAGAGAAAACTAGCACGCGCTAGGTTACCCACATGGTCGAATGATTTTTGAGATGCGCTAGTGCGTGTGCAAGAGGGTAAGATAACATCTGCTAGCTTTCCCCCATGGTGGAATGATGTTGTCCGAGATGTGTTTCTGCTTTTGCAAGAGGAAAATCCAACATAAAATAGCTTTGCCCCACGATGGAATGATGTTGTTTCAAGATGCACTTGTGCCTGTTCAAGAGGGAAAGCTATCACATGCTAGATTTCCTTGACGGTGAATTTATGGTGTTCAACATGAGCTTATGCTTGTGCAAGAGGGAATACTAGCATGTGCAAGCTTTCCTCCATGCTAAAATGATGTTGTTCGAGATGCACTTCTCCTTGTGCAAGAGGGAAAGATAGCACGCATTAGCTTATCCCCATGGTGGAATGTTGTTGTTTGAGATGCACTTCTGCTTATGCAAGATGGAAAGCTAGCACGCGCTAGATTTCCCCATGTTGGAGTGATGTTATTCGATATGTGATTGTGCTGGGGGAAAGCTAGCACATGCTAGCTTTCCCCCACATTGAATGATGTTGTTTGAGATGAGCTTGTGCTTGTTCAAGAGGGAAAACTATTATGCGCTAGCTTACCCCCATGGTGGGATGAGTTGCGAGATGCGCTAGTGCTTGTGCAAGAGGGAAAGCCAGCATGCACTAGCTTTCCCCCACGGTGGAATCATGTTGTTCGAGATGTGCTTGTGCTTTTGCAAAAGAGAAATACAACATAAAATAGCTTTCTCCCACGGTGGATTGATGTTGTTTCAAGATGCACCTGTGCTTGTTCATGAGGGAAAGCTAGCACACACTAGATTTCCTTGATGGTGGAATGACGTTGTTCAAGATGAGCTTATGCTTGTGCAAGAGGCAAGACTAGCATGTGCAAGATTTCCTCCATGCTAAATTGATGTTGTTCGAGATGCGCTTGTGATTGTGCAAGAGGGAAAGCTAGCACACGCTAGCTTTCCCCCATGGTTGAATGATGTTGTTCGAGATGCACTTGTGCTTCTGTAAGATGGAAAACTAGCATGCACTAGCTTTACCCCATGTTGGAATGATGTTATTCGAGATGTGATTGCACTAGGGGGAAATTTAGCACATGCTAGCTTTCCCCCACATTGGATGATGTTGTTTGAGATGAGCTTGTTCTTCTGCAAAAGGGAAAACTAGCACGCGCTAGCCTATCCCCATTGTGGAATGATTTTCGAGATGTGCTCGTGTTTGTGTAAGAGGAAAAGATAGCATTTTCGAGATGCACTTGTGCTTCTGCAAGATTGAAAGCTAGCATGTGGTAGCTTTCCCCCATGTTGGAATGATGTTATTCGAGATGTTATTGTGCTAGGGGGAAAGCTAGCACATGCTAGCTTTCTGGCACATTGAATGATGTCTTTCAAGATGAGCTTATGCTTGTGCAAGAGAGAAGACTATCATGTGCAAGCTTTCCTCCATGTTAAAGTGATGTTGTTCGAGATGGGCTTGTGCTTGTGCAAGAGGGAAAGATAGCACTCTCTATCTTATCCCCATGGTGGAATGATGTTGTTAGAGATGCACTTGTGCTTATGCAAGATGGAAAGCTAGCACGCGCTAGCTTTCTCTATGTTGGAATGATGTTATTTGAGATGTGATTGTGCTGGGGGAAAGCTATCACATGCTAGCTTTCCCCCACATTGAATGGTGTTGTTTGATATGAGCTTGTGCTTGTTGAAGAGGGAAAACTAGCACGTGCTAGCTTACCCCCATGGTGGGATTATTTTCGAGATGTGCTAGTGCTTGTGCAAGAGGGAAAGCTAGCATGCGCTAGCTTTCCCCCATGATAGAATCATGTTGTTTGATATGTGCTTGTTCTTTTGCAAGAGGGAAATACAACATAAACTAGCTTTCTCCCACAGTGGAATGATGTTGTTCGAGATGCGCTTGTGCTTTTTCATGAGGGAAAGCTAGCACACACTAGATTTTCTTGATGGTGGAATGATGTTGTTCAGGATGAGCTTATTCTTGTGCAAGAGGGAAGACTAGCATGTGCAAGCTTTCTTCCATGATAAATTGATGTTGTTTGAGATGCGCTTGCGCTTTTGAAAGAGGCAAAGATATTATGCGCTAGATTTACCCCATGGTTGAATGATGTTGTTCGAGATGCACTTGTGCTTTTGTAAGATTGAAAGCTAGCACACACTAGCTTTCCTCCATGTTGGAATGATGTTGTTTGAGATGTGATTGTGCTAGGGGGAAAGATACGCTAGTGCTTGTGCAAGAGGGAAAGATAGCATGTGCTGGCTTTCCCCCACGGTGGAATCATGTTGTTCGATATGTGCTTGTGCTTCTACAAGAGGTAAATCCAACATAAACTAGCTTTCTCCCACGGTGGAATGATGTTTTTTCAAGATGCACTTGTGATTGTTCATGAGGGAAAGATAGCACACGCTATATTTCCTTGTGCACAAGGGAAAACTAGCACATGCTAGCTTTCAAAATCCCATGGTGAAATGATGTTCTAGATGCATCTATGCTTGTCCAAGAGGGAAAGTTAGCAGACACTAGCTTTTCCTTACAGTGGAATTATGTTGTTTGAGATGTGTTTGTACTTGTGTGAGAGGGAAAGTTAGCACATGTTAACTTTACCCTAGGCTAGAATGATGTTTTATATGCGTTTGTGCTCGTGCAAGAGGGAAATATAACACGTGCTAGCTTTCCCCTACATGTGCATTGTTCCCCATGGTGGAATGATGTTGTTTGAGATGCACTTGTGCTTGTGCAAGAGGGAAATCTAGCACGCACTAGATTTCAACCTAGATGGAATGATATTGTTTGATATGCACTTGTGCTTGTGCAAAAGGGAAAGCTAGTATGCTCTAGATTTCCACCAGTGGAATGATGTTGTTCGAAATGTGCTTATGCTTGTGCAAAAGTGAAAGTTAGCACGTGCTACCTTTTCACCACCATGGAATGGTGTTGTTTGAGACATTGTTTTATTAGCTCTAGAGAGAGCGAATACGATCTATGACTATGAAAGAATAATTGTATTTAAATATGACATTGTCATAAGATTTACACTCATTACTTTCTTAGATGGAAATTGAGTAGTAGTTAGTTTTCTTTCACTATATAATGTTGTTGTTGGCAATGCACTTCTACTAGAAGGAAAGCTAGTGGGTGCTAGTTTTCCTCAATGAACAATCAAAATGATGCAATTTATGTTCTAGCAATATCTTTGTTCAAATGATTGTCATGATTCTTGTTCATTTTGTTACAAGTACAATGTCGCAAGAAATGATAATATTTATAAATTTATGTTGTCTTCAATAATTTCAAGTTGTGGTAATAGTTTTTTATTTTTATTTTCAGAAATCATGGACTATGAAGCGAGTGAAATTTCAAAGGAATTATCCAAGAAAAAAGAAAAATCGTGGAATAAAAAAGAAAAATCACATAATACGCCAACAAAATATTCTTTAAATGGTATGGCAGTTTCAAAATAGGTTTAAACATCGTTACAAATGGTTAGACAATATGCTAGTATATTAATGTTGATTGAAGAATTTGGAGCTATTGTTTTTCTTGTAGTAAGGTTGTGTATGATATGGACTTCCATGTAGTTGTGCATAGGTATGAAATGGGATGTTATAGAAAACAATTGTATTTTTTAATCCTTGTTCCTTTAATTCTTTTGAAATTATTGTAATATTATATTTTACAATATTTTCATATGATAAGAACTACGGTGCAACTGAAATTCAAATGAAAACATCAAGGAAAAAAGTGAATGCAAATATGACACATCACAAGTATTATGTTTGTAT
>ML790468.1:466143-492037 GCA_009831015.1 Picea engelmannii | reverse complement strand
TTTAACTCATCTTAATTTAATATGGAGATTTACAAAAAACTCAATGTTGATGAAGTCTGTGTAATATAATTTTTCCAAATTTAACTTTGAGTGGAGATAGATCAATAGTGCTAGTTACAAACTTCTTCAAATACCTAGATCAACATTAATATACATGAGATAATAATTTAGGCTTAGATGTTTATTTCTGAGACTACCTCCCCCACTTAACACTACTAGAATGATCACCTCCTCCCTGATGCTTCTTAAAGGAAATACGAAGCAGGAAAATTTAACTTCTATTTAGAATTGTACCAAGCCAATGCAAGGGATGCACCCTCCCTCCACTTAGGAAATCCTCACAACATAGGCATTTGATCAACAACTCCCACCCACAACCCCCTCAGTTGTGGCAAGGGGGATGGAGTCATTAGGCACCAAATTCAAACATTGAGTTGGGTTTGTTGTCCATAACAATAATATCTCACTTGGATGCTAAACACACTAAGATGATTTAGCTCAAATCAATTTCTTATAAGAGTTTATTTCACACTCCTATCGTCCATTTATACTATTGTACCTAGAAGTCCCATGTTTGACCTATTCATGGTCACTAACTGGTTTATCTCATCTTAATTTAATATGGCAATTTACAAAAAAATCAATGTTGATGAGGTCCGTGTAATAGAATATTTCCAAATTTAAAGAAATATGTGTTATTAACTAATGGTAGAAACTACCACAACTTCTTTTGAGGAATATAAAAATATAATCAAAGGAAGGAACAATGAGGAGAGAACAAGGAATAATTTCTGATAAAGGTATTCTCTTAAACTTGTGAGATTAATTACATTCCTTCATTCTGAGCTATGATAGAGTCTTAGCATTTCTTTTGATAGTAGGGTCATATTGAAGATAACATGATTCAAATATTTGAGATACATTATTCAACAACTTATTCTAGAAAGGTTGATCAATTAATATTTGGCAGTCTGTGTATTATGATTTTAGTTTTCATTACTGAATGGGAATATTTTGTAGAGTCAATAGATGATACTTTCGTGGCTAAGCTGATCCATATTTCTAGTCTCAGTATTCACTTGTTGTCAGAGTCTTTTATATGATTCCAATTGAAGAATTCCAAATATGATCTTGTTCCTTACCCTCACATGGGTTTGAAAGAAAGATTATGATTGTAACTTGGAGCAAAATCAATAAAATCACTTTTCTGATTTTGATCTCACATGTTTAATACTTGATGTTACTTTAAAAGTTTCATTTCATTTGTTATTTTAAATATCAACATAGTATGTCTATATTTTTATTTTCTTCTTTTGCACAATTTAATTACAAAAAAAGACATCATTGGTTCCTTGTATTTATTACTTGAGAATCAATTGATAATTTTGTCTAAGGCTATAAACCTCAGATGATAATCCCAACTATCTTACCCTATCCAGGTAAGATTTCAAAATGTTGGTGTGAGGTTCTTCATACCTTTTCTTCAACACATACTAGGTTGTTTCTACCATCACCTTACCAGATATGGTGATAACTATCCCTGTATGGTATCTTGAACAACAAACTATGGTACTAGGATTATCTCTCCCACCTTAGCCCATGGTTTAATTTCCTAAATGAGTGGATCAACCACCCACTCTCCTATATGATCATACTGTTTGAGGAAATACTAAAACCACATGAAACTCAAATACTCGCAAGGGGGTTAACACCACCAACCAATGAGTCACCAAGAGGAAGAAAGAACCCACACTCCCTTCTCCTCCATGAATCCAAACCATATGTGAATTTTGCGGTACCTTTGGATACCCTACCCATATTTTCCCTACATTTCTTGTATTACACAATCTCATTCATCTTCCCAAAGAAGCACCTCTATTCCCTACCCCCACAGTGAGACCTACCCCACCAGAATCCTCATCCATGAAGATGAAGGGCCTGCGTACCAACCACACATGTGGCCTATGTGTGGAATAAATTCATTACACACACCATTTCCTGACTATTCCTACCTTCCAAGAGACTTTGAAAGCAGTGAGACAAACACCACTGCCAGAGGCCTCTCACATTAACCACACTACTACTATAACTCAAGCCATTTACTATGTCTCCAAATCAGCAAATGAATGTTTCTGATACCCATGTGCGTTATGTTACCAAATGGATCATTACACATATAGGTTATGACACATTATTGAAGGATGGATGCACTAGAGGGCGTCCACTCCAACCATTGCACCATAGGTTCAACCACCATTAGATCAGGACTTGAAAAATCCCCCTCCTAGCAATCACAACGTACCCCCTCCATGGCCCAACCTCCTTCCTTTGACCCCACTGTCCATTTCCATTCGACCACAATGCTAAGAATTCCCATCGAAGCCCCCAAATTCCCCTACAACTCCCATTTACAAGATTCTCCCTCCCCAAAATCCCCATACACCTAATTTGTGTATGGATATCTGGTTCATGATGTCTAGTGAAGAACTTAAACCTCCCCCCACCATTCCATCCATATTATATTAAAATTATGATATCCAACCATCTTCTCACCCGCCTTCCATAGAGGATCCTTATGTTACTCCCATGATTCTCACTCAAACCATTTCCACATCTACCTCCTCAACCCAACCTACTGCAAACTCATTATACTCCTTCATTTTTCATTCATATGAATACATTGTGGAAGCTCTATGCACACCAGACTACTGATGGGATTCTTTTCACCATGATCCTTCTTATTATCTCACAATACCTTTCAACCACACTCAGACGCTCCTTTCTATTCCCTTGAAGTTAATGGTTTCATCCCCCTCGCTATGTGGAATGGTTAAAAAATACAATACCCACACCTGGTTCTTTTGAAAAATGGAATATGGAAAACATCACCCTCACAATCAAAATAGATATCTTTGTCAAACCTAGTTTCATGGAAGAAATCACTCTAGGTGTTGCATGCTCTACTGAAGAAATCATAGAATTAAGGCCCTCCTCTAGGAATTCCAGGATGTTTTTGCATGATCCTTCACATAGATGCCTAGATTATACCCAACCATTGTGGAACATGATATCAACACATGGCCTAATATAACCCCCATTCGACAAAAGCAATGACTAGTCCACCCTTCTAAAGTTATGGTGATCAAAGCCAAAATCAATAAGATGCATGCGCTAGCTTCATCTACCCGATAACATACACATCATGGGTTTCCAATACTTTTTCAGTGATCCAGGAGGATCTACACATGAAATTATAATTTTACACGCCATGGATAAGATCATTACAATGTTAATTTATGATAGGTGGGAAATAATTTTTAATGCTCATGAATTAATTAATTAAATTGTAAAAATGATTAATACTTAAAATGAGTATGAGAAACTCATGTATTAGTCATGCATATTGGAAAAATGATTAATTCTTGAAGTGAGTTTGAGAATATCATGTATTACTCATTCAATTGTAAAAAGGAAAATTGGTTTTGAGAATCCAACTCACAAATCAGTTTCCTAGATTTAAGGGGAAATTAGTTTCCTAGTCTTAGGGAGGAAGTTAAGGGTCTCATGAATTGGTTTGGACTCTTCTTCACTTTATCAAAAGTGTTTTCCTAGTCTCAAGGAGGAAGTTAAGGGTCTTGTTAGATACTAGTCCTGCACTTCTTCATTCTATTCATCAGACTAGCCCATTCATATGTCAACCTAGATTCTAGTTAGTCTTTCTTCATGGCGTGTTAAGTCATTTCAAATTTTTTTTGGTCATCCCTTATTTTCTTTTTGTTACTTTTTTTCTCTTTATGAGGTCAATTCAAGCATTGATTTGAATTAAATAATTCCTATCACCATGGTTATATCACTATTGGACCACAAAAAGGATAACTTAAGCTTATATGTGCAAAAAGATGTTGATTGCAAGAAAGTCACATTCTTGCAATCAACAGACAGAGTTTATTTTATGAGTTCTTAGGTTTTAAAAAATATTTCAAAGTTCAAATAAAATATCATTGGGGCTGAGATTGTGCTCATATGTTCCTTGTACCCTTGAGATCATGCACATTTGTGTCTTATGAATTTATCATTGTAGGCTTTGTGTAGATTAGCATTGTAGGTTTTGTGATAGTGCACATTTGTGTCTTGTGAAGTTATCATTACAGGTGGTAAGTAAACCCAAAAAAATGCATACTCTTGACCACCATTGTCTGTAGAGATAGCTAAGGAAAAATGGTATCACCCTGAGAAATTTAGCATTTAAAGAGAGCAGCGTCAATCAGTCTCGAATTGTTTGAGGCTATACCTGAGATCAGGGATATTTTTGTCAAGGGATAATGGTTCAAATTCATATGTTCCTTTGAAGGACATCACACAGGAGTTTCCATAATATTCACATAGAAATTTGATGGTTTTCAGTCTAAGATCAAGGACATAACCATCTATATAATAGAGCACTTCATCATTGTATCATGCGCCCTCCTTATCAGTGGTGAGAGGTGATTTAAAAAGGAAAAGTTACTAGCTTAAGTGTGAAATCTATTTCTAGTGCCAGAACATCAAAACCTCGATTGGAGGTAGGGCATCATGATCCCTTGGTTGAAAGAAGAATGGAAGGGAATCATATCTGCAACACGAGATATATCACAAGGGAACGTAGGTTTTCAATTGTTCACTCTTATCACATTAAATTCCTCATGCACTTAAACGATGACAAAGAAATGACTCTCCCCTTATACCTGCTTAAAATCCTAACTAATATCTCTAAAAGGATCCAAAATTACCTAGGAGATGGCCACAAAAGCCTTTATCATAAGAGGTTTATTAAAATATTGTTTATTTTTTCTCTCAATGAAGTGGGTATGCCTTGGACATATTTTCTAGTGTCTTTAGGGTTACAGGAAGACCAGGAAATTAATCAGAAACCAAGAAAAAATAGGTTGAGGTTTCCCAGGAAGGTAGGGATTCTCCTGAACATGGGAGGTAATACAAAGCCACCCAATGTGCTAAATATAATAACATACCTGTAAAAATAAAAACTATACCATTTAAAGAAAAATCCATTACTCTAGAACAGAGGAAATTCCTAGAGGCAATTAAGGTCATCTACATTGAAATAGAGGGAAATGGAGAGTGGTTATGTTTATGTCAGGAATTATATTACAAAGGGAGAAAAATAGGCTAGCCCAACAATCCAATATTCTCTTGAACACCTTGAGGATGAACATGTTCCCATTGCTATGTAGGTAAACAAAAATCCCAAATTAAAAACACACAAACAAAAAAGGAATAAAGAGGCCCGTTCTGATATTTTTACAACTGAATTTGTGTCATTAGACACCTAGATTCAAGATACCCCCATGGAAAACCAGAGAAAAAAGAGAAAGGGGATATAGGTCCAAAAATGACAAGAAAACCCAATATAAATACTAGGCTCTCCATTGATCTAAATAGGTCTGTTGAGGAAGAGAATGAAATAAAAAATTGGAGCAAAGTAAAGGTAGAAATCAAGAAAAAAATTGAACTTGACAGGGACATGGATGACAATAATAAGCAGGTGAAATCTCTCAAGAAATATAATGATAGCATGGGGCATTATATTTAGGATCTACAACAACAAAACCAGGCTCTTGATATGCAACACACAAAGTTACAAAAAAAATATTAGAAGTTGCAGAAGAAACACCAAAAAAGTTGCATGTTACTGAATGAGATTGTCTGAATGTCTACTGCTATAAAAAAAAAAAATGAAGCTTGTGCAATCTTGGTCCACCTGTATTTAAGTTTTTTCTCCAATTATTGGTGGGCATGGAGATCAATGCAAATTCAACAGCTAGTTACAACTTATGAGGACTCTATCTATGCAACTCTTTCATTTTAGTTATCAACAATACCTCAAGTTATGTTGATAGAATATTTTTGGTTTAGTTAGAGATACTACTACCACTTGTAATGAATTTATTCTTTTGATATATATATATTTTTTAATTAAGTTCAAAGTGAT
This sequence comes from Picea engelmannii, assembly GCA_009831015.1. NCBI lineage: Eukaryota > Viridiplantae > Streptophyta > Pinopsida > Pinales > Pinaceae > Picea > Picea engelmannii. Next base: position 486,048 of record ML790468.1, on the reverse strand, counting down.
GGGGATTTATCCCTGTGAACTATAACTTGAACTCAAATTCACTTATTTTAAACTAGTGTTCACAAATTCTAATTATGACTGAGTAAGTGAAGTTATATCCACATGATCTAAATGTAATGCGAAGTGGAACTCTAAAGATTAGATCTGATAGAGGTATTCAAAACCTCTCTATATGGGTATAAATAGATGAATCTATGAATATAAGGGATGGAATTTCTTTGGGTATCAAGCATCAGGATTTTGACTGAGCTTTGAAGTCTAAAATGACTAAGTTTCCCACCTGGTGAATATAATTTATGGTGATAAATTATTTATTCTCCAATATTGTTTGTCTTGCTATCTTATTTGAATGCAAGTGAAATGTATGAAAAGAATTTTTCATTTTGCATTAAGCTATTGTCTCAATAAACCATTTATTCTCATACAACTTGGTTTCAGCTATTGTTTTAGTAAATTGTTTATTGTCATAGAACCTGTTTGGAGAATTTGTGTTTAGGTACTTGTTTTGGATCTGCAATATTATTTCCAGTTTGAAATTCCATAAAACAAGTGACATATTGTATGCTTGTTATTATTTCATCTGCTTTATCCATATATTTTTATCTTATTACCATAATACATGCCACCAGTTGAGGAAGACCTTGTAGTTGATGTTGTTGAAAAATACAACTAGATCCATGTCCTTAACAACTCATTCATCAACTAACCATTAAATAAATCAATCAAACCTATAAAAAAACAATCCTTCCAACAATTGAGGTGGCCTAGCGCTGCCCTCTAGAAATCAGGTGCAAACCTTAGGACCAACATCTTCTAGCACCATTTTTAGGGAATAAAGTAATGAAGCATATTTCTCTGGGAGAACGAAAATGATCATATCTAATATTTTAATGGTGAACAAATATCCTGCAAAAAACCGACTTCCATCTTTTAGCTGATGACTCCAATGAATGAAAAACCATTAAGGAATTTTGGATCCCATGAAGGGATTCAGGAAATCAAATCCTAAGAATTCTAAAGCATAGAAAGTTAACCTTAACCTTAATGGTGACACAACAACTTCTGATCCATAGAGGCAACTAAGGTAGTCCACACTTGCTCAGAGACATCCCTATCCATCCAAAGGCAGGTTTTCATCTAAAAAGGCTTCCCATGTCCTAAACAAGAAGCATCCTGAGATTATTATTTTTTAAAACCCCCTTGTAATAAGGCCTCATATATCTCCTACCTCAACTTATACCTCATTATATTCTCAAGAAACCACACCAACATGTCTTCCTAAACATCAAATCCCAGTTGTACCAAACATGGTTTTCAATAGGATTGAAGCCATCATTACAACCACGTATGGACCTTTATTGTTGCCCCAAAGACTAAATGAATTTCCAACAAGAGACTACATGAAATATTTTCCCTGGTACAATGGGGAAGTATATGTTACTGTTGAGGTTCATTTGGTATCATTTTACAGCTTTGTAGACAATTTTAACATTGAACATGCAAATATTTTGATGAGGTTCTTTGTGAATAGCCTGGATGGAGAGGTAAGGAAGTGGTTTCAAGGTCTAACCCCAGACTCTATCACAAGTATTGAGGCATTGGATGAGGCCTTTATAAAACAATGGGGAAAAAAGAGGGATTACCTATACTACATAACTGAGTTTGGGGATTTAAGGAGGAAGAATGGTGAGTCTGTGTCAAATTTCACTAAAAGGTTCAATAATATGTATAACAAGATCCATGATCAGATCAAGCCAACTAAATCCACAACCAAGATCACATTTTCAAATGCATTTGATGTTGAATTTTCTCTCATATAAGGGAGAGGAGGTACAACACTTCGCTATCTACGGGATATGTATCCATTGAGGTCGAGTCTTACATCCTAGCATGAAAAAAATTGAATAACAAATCAGATAGGGACAAAAATAAGCAAAGGGAAGAGATTCCTTCTTCTCATAACCCAAGAGAATATGACCCAAACTAGATGAGGTGACTTGAAAATTGAAAGGCCTGACTTCAGAAATAGATAAATTGAAATGGTAAGCCAAACAAACCATATAAGGATGTCGCAAACAAGAACACTAATCATTTTAGAATACCTAATGATGTCTCTCAAATCATGCAGATGAAAATGAGGAATTTCGACTATCAAAGGCTTGTTCCCTCTTTTCATAACAATCAAGTTGAGGAGATGGAAGAGAATAATGACATTGGAGATGAATATGCAGTCCTTTGTAATGAAACATACCTTTATCCTAGTCATCTAACCTAGAAATACTATGCAATTTCTCAATTTTCAAACCAATTTGATGATGATGACAAGGGAGAAGAGATTTTTCAAATCCACCCCCAAAATTAGTACAATTTAAGACCTAGGATAGGGGTTCCCAAAATTTTTTTTCCCATTAAGAATAATAAATCATATCTTCCACCCAATCAAGGTCCAACCAAAGACACACCAAATAAAGTAGATCATCAACATCCAACTAAACCTGTTATCTGAGAGGTAAAAGAAGAAGACATACATCCAACTTCTTTTAACATAGAGAATGAGTTAATCAAAATCAAGATTCATGTTCCTTTGACATAGTTACTAAAAAAGGAGCCTTTCAAGAGGTCTGTCATGAATGTTTTTAAGCCACATGATTCCTCTACCTCATCTGATGTGATAATCCCGCATGATGAGAACTCTACTATCACTATTGGCCCACACATTGAATATGGTTCTGATGCTTCTCCACCTATTTACATATCCCTAAATGTCCATGAAAAAATCCTTCACAATTGCCTTATGGACTCTAGGGCCTCTCATAATGTCATTCCTAAGTTTGTCATGGAAGATCTAGGGATATAAATTACCAATCCATACCAGGACCTTTAATCTTTTGATTCCAAAATGGTTAAATGTTTGGGATTAATTAAGGATCTGGTTGTTTCTCTATCTTAGTTGCCCATGAAAAGTGTGTTTATGGATATTGTTGTAGATGATATACCTCCCAATTTTGACAGGATTTTATCCAGGTCTTAAACAAAGAAATTGGGAGGATATCTACACATGGATATCACAAATGCGAGCATCCTTTTTTTGGAGGAGAACATAGAATATTTTACATAGAATTCATAGTATCTTACAATGTGAGTGATCATCATAATCAAGGTAATCATCCAATTTATGTTGTAGAGGATGAAATTGGGTCATCTATTTTTCATATTAACTATGATTCTCTAGATATATTAGTCAACAAATGCATAAACCATCCAGAGGTAGGGAAAGGAAATGAGATATAGAAGATCCATTTTGATGGCTCGTCCTCAAAGGAGGACTCTGGTGCTAGCATAGTCCTCATTTCCGCTTCCAAGGAGGTGGTGTCACTCTCATACAAATTAGAATTTGAAAAAACCAACAACATAGTAGAGTATGAAGCGTTGGTGCTAGGGTTGACAAATTCTAAGGATATAACCATTGGAAAATTTGCAGTCTTTGGTGATTCTAAACTAGTTCTTAATTAGGTGAAGGACATTTATCAAGAAAAATAGTTGAGGCTGAAACAGTACAAAAAGGAGGTATGGGACATAGTTGATAATTCATTTCTATATTTCAATATTTACTTTGTCCCCATAGATGCCAATCAAAGGGAAGACTCTTTATCTATGGATGCTAGTACCTTCAGGCCTCCAATTGGTCCAAATGTTAATTATGAGGTGGAGGTTAGGCATAGAACAAACCTACCAAAAAATGTTAAGCACTAGGAGGTTTTTAGTGACAATCTGGAGCTCAAGATATTTCTGCAAACCATTAAGGAATTCTCAAATATCTCCATTGACGAAGAGAATGGGGATGATGAAACAATAAATAAACAAACACCTCCTTTTCTAAACAAGGTGGCTAGTCAAAATATTGTGGAGCTTAAAACAAATCATATTCCAAGGAGATTAGTCTCACACGAGAGGATTTTTGACATCAATGATGCCTACCATAAATCTTCCATTAAAAGTCAGGGACATGATGTTGTAGATTGCAACATTGGGACATCTGCAGATCCCAAAATTGTCAAGATATTCAGAGCAGTGCCAGATGAGTAGTGAGATAGATATGTCAGCCTGATGAATTTTTTTTTTGATATTTTTGCAAGGTCTTACGAGGACCTAAAGACTTTTGATACTGACATCATTCAACATAATATTCCTCTGAAGGTGGGGTTGAATCCATTTTGGTAGAAAAATAAACAATTTAATCATTTATTGATGTCTATTATTGATCCAGATTTAGAAGCGGAAAGAACTGATTAAAAGACAAAATAAAATAAACATAGAGATATTGAGAACAAAAAAGATATCTAGTTAACCATATATTCTATTGAATACATGAAATAGGCTAAAAATGTAAAACTGCAAAATTAAAACACTTGCTCAAATGGTGGTATCTATCTCTGAGAAGAGATGTGGCTGCTACGTGCTTCTATCTGAGCATAATCATTAAAATGAGGCTCTAGAATACTTTTTAATATTACTTGTGAATGCAAAAACCCTAGACATCCAAAAACCTAACCCTATGAGATGAAATGCCAAAAGTTATGTGAGCCCCTATGGGTAAGTTGGTACCTCAACTTCCCGGGTTCATAAACTTTTCATATGACCTCCATTGTAGGCGCATGATAGACCGTTGGAAAGTTATTTTAGAGAACTACACATTACACCATCAAACTCTGACTTTGTCTACAGTTTGACTATGGCGAGCCAAAAAAACATTGTTTAGGGACCCAAAACTTCCCTGGAAGTACAACAAGATGCGTTGACATGAAAACATACAAAATAAGCCAGTTGGATTAGATGAGAGGCCACCAGTATCCACCTGGAAGATGTGCAGGGATTTAGATACCCCTGGAAGTGTAGAACCCAGAATTACAAATAGTTACAAAAGAATGTGTTGAACTGAAAACTGCGAAGGGGAGATAGTTGGAATAGGTGGGTGACCACCAATATCCACCTCGACCAATTATTGAAAAATAATTGAAAAGGATGCTTGATGCGAAAATCATTTTTCTCTTGATATATTTAGATTGGGTGGTCAACTTGGTGCATGTCAGGAAAATGAGTAGTGAAATACGGTTGTGTGTGGACTTTAGGAACCTAAAGAGTTGTTCGTTGAAAGACAACTATCCATTTCCCAATATGGACCACATTTTGCAAAAGGTTCTAGGTTCTCACAGAATTTCCATGATGGATGGTTATTCCAGATACAATCAAATGGAATTACTTGAAGAAGACAAAGAAAAAAACTCCTTCACTACCCCATGGGGCACATTCATGTATGAAAAATTCCCTTTCTCCTAATGAATGTAGGGGCCACATTTTAGAGGGCCATGGAAATTTCATTCATGGATGAAAAGGACAAGTTCATGGTGATTTGTCTTGATGACATCAACATCTTTTCAAAATATGATGATGAACATCTGCAACACCTGGACCAAATCTTTCAAAAATGCAGAAGGCATGTAATCTTTGTGAATCCACAAAAATCCCATTTTACTATGTTAGAAGGAAAGATCCTAGGACACATTATATTTGCAGGAGGGATAAATATAGACTTGAAAATAGTAGATTATATCCAAAAAATTGACATCCCCGGAAACAATAAGGCCATACAGTATTTTATAGGAAAAGTAAATTTATCGAGGCGATTTGTACCAAACTTTGTTGAGATCATTAGGCCTACTACTAACATGCTAAAAAATGATAATGACATAAAATGGACACATTAAGAAAGAATATCATCCTTCCAAAGGACAAAGTACACTCTAATTGAAGCCCATGTTCTGGTCAGACCAGATTATTCCAAAGAATTCTTGATTTTCTCTTTTTCCTCTCAGGAGACTATTGTTGTTGTACTACCACAAAAGAATGGATATGGGAATGAACAACCCATTTCCTTATTCATAAAATCACTCAGGGATGCTAAATTGAAATATGGAATATTGAAGAAGCATGCTCATGCCTTAGTGAAAGCCTTGAAATCCTTCAGAGTTTATGTTTTGTAGTCCATCAAACAACTTATGTCCCTAGCAATAGTGTAAAGGAGATCCTGCTCCAACTCGACAATGAGGGGAATATAGTAAAATGGATAGTAAAACTTTTGGAATATGTTATGCTCATAAATCCCACTAAGTTGATCAAGAGACATGGCCTTGGAAAATTGTTATCTGATTCGAATTGCAAAAAATTGGAATTGCACCATACCTTCAACCAGTTAGATTTTCCAATGATATAGTCCGATGGGAAAAATACCATGCAAGTACTTGATAAGTATTCTCTTTTACCCTAGTATAGAGATATCATTTAGTTTTTACATCACCTATAATTCCCACTAGAGTTGAAAAAATCCAAAACTAGGTCTCTTAAATTAAAGGTTGTAAAATACTACATTTTAAATCAAAATTTATATTGGAAAGACCTTGCTGGTATTTTTTTGAAGTGTCTTGATGAATATGAGTAAAAACAAGTTATAAATGATATCCATAGAGGGGTTTGTGGAGGGAACCAACATTGGAAAGATACAACCCTCGAAGTTCTAAGGGTTGTATACTACTGGCCTACCATATTCTATGATGTGTTTTCCATGGTTAGAACATGTGAAGAATCCTAGAAATTTGTTTGAAAGAAGAAATTTAGGTCACTTACACTAAAAACTATTACTACAAATGACCCATTTCAAAAATGGGGCCTAGATTGCATCTGTGACATCAACCCACCCTCCATTGGAAAACATAGGTGGATTATTACTGCCACTGACTACTTCAGAAAGTGGATTAAATTTGTTTCTACCAAGAACACCACCGATAAGGTGATCATGAAATTTTTGGAAAAAAAAATATTTTCTAGGTTTGGATGCCCCAGGAAACTAGTAATAGACAACGCTCAGAAATTCAAGTCCAAGGTTGTGATTGATTTCTGTGGGAATTACAACATTATCCTAACACATTCTACACTATATTACCCACGGGGGAATGGGTTGGGATAATCATCAAATAAAAGCCTCATAGGGATTATTAAAAACTGTTGGTTGAAAGTAAAAAATCACGGGATTCCAAACTGAAGTATTCCTTATGGGCTTGCATAATCCTCACCAAAATTTCACTGGGTACCTCCCCATTTCAATTAGTCTATCGGGTGGATGTTGTTTTTCCAACCTATCTTGGTCTACTGATGTTGAAAATTTTGAAGGAGGAAGTGGAGGAGCCTAATGAAATCTAGAGGATGATTTTACAGATTATTGAAGTGCAACAAAGAAGAGAAATATTAAACGATAAAAATGAGGCTTACCAGAGAAAGTTCAAGGAAACCTTTGACAAGAAACACCAAAAAAGATACTTTTCAAGTAGGTGACATGGTTCTAAGATGGGATTCTAGAAGAGAAGAGAAACCCAAGAATGATAAGTTTGATAACCTTTGGTTTGATCCCTTCAAGGTAGACAAAGTGTTGAATAACAACACCTTGTATTGCAAAATCTGGATGACACTGAGATCTTTGGAATCCTAGTCAATGGGCACTTCTTGAAGCATTACTTTGCCTGATGAACTAGTGGTAGTTTAGTACGTAGTTGTTTTTATTTTTAGTGTGATTAAATAGTTTAGTTTGAATAAAATACTTCATATACCGATAAAGGAAATGGGGTATAATTACAAATTTGGTTTTTAGTTGAAATAATGCAGATGTCAAGGATGGTAAAAGGGAGTAAAAGTGACTGCTGGTAGGGTGGCATAAATAAAGAACCAAGGCACACAAGTCTGTTGTTATTAGAAACTCACAGGGAAGTACTATCCCTAGTTGGAGCCGATGTTATATCCTAGGTGTTGAGTCTCCATTTTGACACTTCTAATTCCCTATATTACCTTCTATATGAGTCTATTTTACCTATTTCATGTGTATCTAATTGATTGTTTCCTCCATAATACACTCGATGACCTTGTTCACGTGCATAAGAGGTAACTTATGATTAAAGCATGATTTGTTTAGTTTTATTGAGTTAATTCGATTAAATTATTGATTATGTATGATACTAATCACTTTGAATCTTAAGCAACATGATCTGGTACTAAGGCTCCACCTATTTCGGTACCAGCCTCTGCTAATCCAGTGCTAGAAATAATTCAAAAAATTGGAAAGATTCTAGACGAAAAGTGGGCACATGGGTTTTGTCCAAAATGATGTTTTCATGAGGAAACATGAGACATAATTCACCCATATTGCACGTGTGGACCTTCAGCTCAGGGGGAATGATTCTGCCAAAGTTATAAAAAAAACTCAAACTGCCAACTTACGCCTCGCTTTCTGTGCATATGGTATCAGATCTAGAAATTCTAAAACATGGGTTTTGTCTAGAATATGATAAATGGAGTAACATGAGGGCAATTTTTGAAAATTAGAATTGGTTTGGGAGATATGGGTGGGGGAATAACTTGTATCTACCCAAATTGTTAAAAAACACAGATTTTGGGGATTTATCCTAAAATTGTAAAATTTGTTTTCTTAGTTTGGGGATTCGGTTTCATCCATTCCTCCATGGATTTTATGTATAAATAAGACCTCATAGGTATTAGTAGAGAGGAATGACCATGATGTAAGAATGGTTCTTAAAGGAGAATTGTTATGATGTAGAATGGATTCAAGAAAAGACTCTTTTTGTAAACTTACTTGTTGGAGATTAATGGAAGATTGAATTCAGTGATTTTGTCTCTCTTAGAAGTTGACATATGGTGATCTAAAAGCTTCCATATTGGCATCGGAAAGGGCCACCGATCTAGCTTGGTAAGCTTATTGTAAATTGTTAGTGTAGATTTTCATTTCATGTATTTGTTATTTTGATTTCATGATATTTTGTTTGATTTCACTATTCGAATTTGTTGCAAAGTGTGGTAATGCAGGAACAGTTGGATCTCCATATTTCACCATACATGAGCTTTAATGGAGCATCCCACTTTTTAGTTTAATTTCTACATGGAACAATATCTGAGTTCATCTCTTCATTTCAGGAGCCTCTAATGAACATACTTGTTATCTAAGCAAACACCTTTCAATTCACTGTTTGCTTGAGAAGTTTTGTTATCATTTCTCTTTTCTAAGTTTGGAGTGGTATTGTTGAAGTGTGCCCAGATTTGCTTTTTATTTTTTGTTAAGGATATTAGCTACAGATAACATATTCAAAGTCCATCTTTCCACTTCATGAGCTTGTAAATGGACAAGGCATTATCTGAGCAAAATCTTTTGAGTGCATGATTGCAAGTTTTGCTTTCTAATTTATGAATTGTGTGAAGAGTGTTATTTTTGAAAACATAGTATTTTGTTATTGAATGTTTCATCTTCAAGATATACTCATCATATAGAAGAACCTATCTGTTATCGGGACATATAGTGCATCAACTCTTTTGATTACGAATCCCGGTTGATAATTTATGTTTGGTAATATATTATGCAAATAATTGCACCAACATTTTGGCACCATTGTCAGGGAGTTGTAAATGGTAATAGGTATTATTAGAATCATATTTCTTTAATGGTTTTGGATTTTTTTTATGGATGACCTATCAAGTTTGGTGTGTGTTTTTTTTGGAAATAGTTTTAAAATTTAGATCTTTAATGATAAATCATATTTGGGGTGCTATAAGAACCCCCCGAGTACTAATCTGTGTTGCGAAACAGGTATCATCAACCAGCTGGAGTAATACAAGGCTGATCAAGATCTTGAAGAATGTTCCTCGAAGAACTTTCTCGCATTCTAGCAGCAGCTGGGATATCCACCTCTCAGGAAGAGCATATCTTCACAGCAGTCAAGAATCTAGTTGTCACTCCACATGAAGAGTTAGAAGTCTCATCGGATTCCTCTTGTCAATTTGTTGAAGGGAATAAAGAATCATGGATAGAATTCAATGGAGAGAAACTGGTGGAACCTGAGATTGAGGGGTCCTTATCATGCCTCTCAACAGATCTTGTATGTACTCCAAAGACCAATCATCTTGCAGAGGATAATCTACATAGCATAGTAGAGGAGGACATTCAGTGTGACCTAAACAAAGAAGAGAAACAAGAATATAGTGATCCTATTGAAATATGGTTTCAATTAGTTAGTAGGTCACACCACTATTTTATTTATTGTTTGATTTCATCATCAAAGAAGTTGGTCCTTCATACTCTGGTATGTATTAAAATTTATCTTTTAAACCATAGTATGTATATATTTCTAACCCTGTTACACACATGGCTTCACTGGAAGAATTCATATACTTGAAGGACATTTTCTTTTGTTCAATTAGACTAGGATAGGTAAATAAATAAATAAATGTTTTACATAAGTACAATGCAACCTATCTTTCATACTTTTCATAAATGAGAATGTCAAAAGTTTAAGATCTTTTGTTCCTATAGTAGATTTCTTTTTTTTAAAAGTTATGATGATTTTGTTTGGAATCTTATGAGAAGGGAATATCTTCATCCTCTGAGTGCACACATAATACTGGAAGGGTTTCAAAAGAGGAGAAGGAATCCTTGCCAATGGAAGATAACACTTAAGGGAGTGCTTCATGACCTATTTCTTCAAAATTCTTCTTTTTCCTTAAAGTTGTTAAAAATGATGCATTCATGCTTTATATTTACCTATCTATTTTAAGACCACTATTTCACAAGGATGATCGATTAAGTGATCTTTTAATAGCAGTTGAAACAGAATGTTAAGTCCAAACCATTTTATTCATAGCTAATAATTCAACTTTTGACATTTTCCCTAAATTTTCTGTTTATAAGCATGAATAAAAATCCAATTTTAATTAGTTCTATTGGTTTGTTTTTAGCAGGTGTTCACAATTATCTGAGCAGCCCTTTTTAGCATCTCACATTGTTTGCATGAGGCCATGCAAAACCTTATGCATGGGGGAGTGGTTGTCGAAACCTTCATATTCTTTTCCAACTTCCGTCGGCGAGGCCAAATCAACATGTTCAGTGCTGGGGTTTGATTATCATTTCTAGAATTTCGGTACCATTCTATTCTGGTAATGCGGAATTGCATTCATCTAGTACTGCAAACAATGTTTGCCTCTGCACTATTATGGTACTGAAGCACAACCTTGCGTCCATATGGTACTTAGGCGATCCAGTACTGGTAATAAGGTGTTGGTAGCTCTAATCATATATTTAATTTTTGTTGTTCGATTTAAGTACTAGGACATATAAATTCAACATTCTTCGTTTTACTAAAGGAATTAGACTAATTATGTAGTAAACATATGGTTACTCTCAATTATTTCATGCTCTCTACCATGAAATTTTGCAAGCCCTCATATACATCTCCTCGTATATTATCACTAAATTCCTTTGTGAAGTGGTTGTCGCCATGAATAAACAAAAATCATCCATCATGTCACTTTGCTCCAATACTATCTGTTCTAGTACTACAAAAACCTACTCCATTACTTATCTGGTACTGATGCCAAAGTGATATGATCTTTGTCATGTGCTTAACATTGTTATCACTTTAGGTAATTGGAGGTATGGGATAATCTCTTCATGTTCTTTCTATCAAGGATCATTTAAGTCTTGTGTCGAATTGTTTTTACTCTCATGTACATCTTCCTCCTACATTTCTACACTCAACCCTAAATGAATCATCCTTGCTATCCTTTAAGAAGATATTTTCACATTTAGCTCTATATGATAATGGGTGCACTTGTCTTATTACCTCATCATTTTGAAGAAGTGATTGCTAATTGAAATATCCATTGAAAAGTGGTGACACCATTATGTCAAATACTAACCTAGTTGATTCAAACAAGTTTTTATCCAAGTTTATCTTTATAAGTTTTTCTTTGAAGGTATTGATGAAAACCTCATGTGGTGGACCACCCTTGCAAAACCACAATGAACTTTCATGAGAACCCTAATAGGATTAACTAGAGGGACCTCTTAGTTATTATCCGAGATCTTCCATTATACATTAAATAGCTGAGATTTAAGTTGAATGTGGATGATGTCACCCTTGGGATAATTGCAAACAATTAATTATGTGCCTAATAAATCTAAAACACTCTCATACCACCTGCCTTCCTTATACTCTAAAACTGTCAATGAACAATATACATTATTCTAAATCTTTTGAGTAATATAATAAAAAGGAAGTATCAGGAAGTACGAGTAAACCCGCTAGGGTACTGAACAGGCTTGCTGGCAGCGAGGCTATGCTGAGTAAAGGGAGTTGAAAAACATAAAGTGACACACTTAAAACTAAATATAAACCCTTGGGTATCATTCTGAAGCAATCATTATCAAATCAAGGCTAGGAGATGACCTTTATATCTCTCGGATGATGTTCTTAAGAACCTTCAAGTATCCACTTTAGAGTTCTATCTTTAAAATAAATAGGTTTGCATGAGAAGTGGGACCCTCATTATATGTAATTCACTTTACCTAAACAAGAAGAACTTCATCTCTACAAACTTGGATATGAAACAAGTTAATCATCTTGGGATGTATTCCTTTATGTACTCCCCTCTTCAAATGATATCTAAACTATGCTTATATCACTTTTTTTTTAAAGGTAATCTAGCCAGGGGGGCCTATTAGTCAAAGTCATTATGAAAACTCTTGGCCACTATCCTATAATCGTATTAGAGTCACATCCATCCCTTTGTCCTAAATTTGATTGAACATATATTGGATAAGATTTAACTTCAGAGAATGATTGATTGAGTGACGAGTATCATCAATTGTGAAATTTTCAAGATCATTGTTGCATGAGGACATGCAATGACTTAAGCATGGGGGAATGTTGAGTCTCCATTTTGACACTTGTAATGCCCTATATTACCTTCTATTTGAGCCTATTTTACTTATTCCATGTGTATCTAATTGACTGTTTCCTCCATAATACACTCAATGACCTTTTTCATGTGCATAAGATGTAACTTATGATTAAAGCATGATTTGTTTAGTTTTATTGAGTTAATTCAATTAAATTCTTGATTATGTATGATACTAATCACTTTGACTCTTAAGCAGCATGATTCGGTACCAAGGCTCCACCTATTCTGGTATTAGTCTCTGCTAATGGGTTTTGTCCAGAATGATGTTTTCATGAGGACACGTGAGACATAATTCACCCATATCACACATGTGGACCTCCAGCTCAGGGGGAATGATTCTGACAAAATTAAAAAAAAAACTCAAGCTACCAACTTGCGCCTCGATTTCCGTGCATATGGTATCAGATCTAGAAATTCTAAAACATAGGTTTTGTCCAGACTATGATAAATTGAATAACACGTAGGTTATTTTTCAAAAATAGAATTGGTTTGGGAGATATGGGTGGGGGAATAACTTGAATCTGCCCAAATTGTTAAAAAACACAGATTTTGGGGATTTATCCTAAAATTGTAAAATTTGTTTTCTTAGTTTGGTGATTCGGTTTCATCCATTCCTCCATGGATTTTATGTATAAATAAGACCTCATAGGTCTTAGTAGAGAAGAATTATCATGATGTAAGAATGGTTCTTAAAGGAGAATTGTTATGATGTAGAATGGATTCATGAAAACACTATTTTTGTAAACCTACTTGTTGGAGATTAATGGAAGATTGAATTTAGTGATTTTGTCTCTCTTAGAAGTTAACATCTGGTGATCTAAAATATTCCATGTTGACATCAGGAAGGGCCACTGACCCAACTTGGTAAGCTTATTGTAAATTGTTAGTGTAGATTTTCATTTCATGTATTTGTTATTTTTATTTCATGATATTTTGTTTGATTTCACTGTTCGAATTTGTTGCAAAGTGTGGTAATGCAGGAACAGTTGGATCTCCATATTTCACCATACATGATATTTAATGGATCATCCCACTTGTTAGTTTAATTGCTACAGGGAACAATATTTGAGTTCATCTCTTCATTTCATGAGCCTCTAATGAATATACTTGTTATCTAAGAAAGAACCTTTCAATTCACTGTTTGCTTGAGAAGTTTTGTTATCATTTCTCTCTTCTAAGTTTCGAGTGGTATTGTTGAAGTGTGCCCATATTTTCTTGTTAGTTGTTGTTAAGGATATTAGCTACAGATAACAGATTCAAAGTCCATCTTTCCACTTCATGAGCTTGTAAATGGACAAGGCATTATCTGAGCAAAATCTTTTGAGTGCATGATTGCAAGTTTTTCTTTCTAATTTATGAATTGTGTGAAGAGTGTTATTTTTGAAAACATAGTATTTTGTTATTGAATGTTTCTTCTTCAAGCTATACTCATCAGACATAGGAACCTATCTGTTATCGACACATATAGTGCATCAACTCTTTTGATTACGAATCCCGATTGATAATTTATGTTTGGTAATATATTATGCAAATAATTTCACCAACACTAGGCCTTCACTTGTTCCTTTGATTCATCAAACCAACCCATTCATATGTCAACCTAGATTCTAGTTAGTCTTTCTTCATGGTGTGTTAAGTCATTTCAAATTGTTTTTTGTCATCCCTCATTTTCTTTTTGTTAGTTGTTTTCTCTCTATGAGGTCATGTCAAGTCCTGATTTGAATTGAATAAGTCCTATCACCATTGTTATATCACTATTGGACCAGAATAGGGATAACTTAAGCGTATATGTGAAAAAAGGCTTTCATTGCAAGAATGGAATCATTCTTGCAATCAATAGACATAGTTTTTTTTTTTATGAATTTTTAGGTTTTAAAAAATATTTCAAAGTTAAAATAAAATCATGTTAGTTCCTAGATTGTTCTCATATGTTCCTTGTACCCTCGATATCATGCAAAGTTTTCTCTTATGCAGTTATCATTGCAGACTTTTTGTAAACTATCATTGTAGGTTTTTTTCTAGATTGTGTGCATTTGTGTCTTATGAAATTATCATAACAGGTGGTAAGTAAACCCAAAACAATGCAGACTCTTGACTACCATTGTCAGCATAGGTAGCTAAGGAAAAATGGTATCACCCCAAGAATGATGGAAGTTAAACAGGGCAGAGCCAACCAGGCTCAAATTTTTCGATGCTATACCTCAAGTCATGGATATTTTTATCAAGGGAGAATGGTTTGAATGCATATGTTTCTTCAAAGGACATCACAAAGTATTTTCCCTAATACTCGCATAGAACTTTGATGGTTTTCAGACTAATATCAGGGACATAACCATCCATATAACATAACATTTCATCATGGGAGCATACACCCTCCTTATCAATGATGAGAGGTGGTTTAGAAAGGGAAAATTACCAGTTGAAGTTTCCAATAATTTCCTGGTGCCAGAACATCAAAAACCCAATTGGATCTAGGGCATCATGATCCTTTGGCTGAAATAATAATGGAGGGGCATCATGTCTGCAATACATATATATATATCATGTGGGAAAGTAGGTTTTCAATTCTAAACTTCTATCACATTAGATTTCCATGCACTTAAATGGTGATAAAGAAATGAACCTCCCCTTATACCTTCTTAAAATCCTAACTAAGATGTCTAAAATAATCCATAATTACCCATAAGTTGCTCACATAAGACTCTATCATCAGAGGTTTGTTAAAATATTGGTTCTTTTTGTTCTCATCGAATTGGGTATGACTTGGACACATTTTCTAGTGTCTTTAGGGTTACATGAAGAGAAAGAAATTAATCAACAACCTGAAGAAAAATAGGTTGAGGTTTCCTAGGAAGATGGGATTTCTCCTGAACCTAGGAGTTCATCCAAAGTCACCCAGTGTGCCAAAGATAATATCTTACATGCAAAAAGAAAAAATAGATAAATTAAAGAAAAATAAATTACTCCAAAGAAAGAGGAAATTACTCAAAGGCAGTTGAGGTCATCTACATTGAAAAAGAGGGAAAGGGAGAGTGGTAAGATTTATGTTAGGAATTGTATTAGAAAGGGAGAAAAAAAGGCTAGCCTAGAAGTCCAATCATCTCCTGAACATATTGAGGATGAACTTGTGCCCACTGCTATGGAGGTAGGAAAAAATCCCAAATTAAAAAAAAACAAACGTAGGAGGAATAAACAGGCTAGTCCCGATATTGTTGCAACTAAATTTGTGTCATTAGAGACCTAGATTTAAGAATCCCTTATGGAAAACCAGAGAAAAAAAAGAAATGGGATCCAGGTCCCAGAAATTCCAAGAAAACCCAATCGAAAGACCGAGATCTCCATTGATATAAATAGGATGTTGAGGAGGAGCATGAAATAAAAAAATGGGAGAAAAGTAAAGGAAGAAATCAAGCCAAAAATTGAAGCTGGCAGGGACATGGATGACAATAATTAGCAGGTGGAAGCTCTCAAGAAACATAATGATAGCATGAGGCAACTGATTCAGGATCCGTAGCAACAAAACCAGGATCTTGAGCTACAACACACAAAGTTACAGAAAAAATATCAAAAGTTGCAGAAGAAACACCAAAAGACCTGCATGTCCCCGAAGGAGATTATCTAAATGTCTACTGCTGTCAACAAACAAAAGAATTTGAAGCCTATGCAAGATTGAATGACTTGTATTCAAGGTTTGTCTCTAGTTATTGGCCTGCATGGGCATCAATGCAAAGTTAACAACTGATTACAACTTATGAAGACTCTTACTATGAAACTCTTTCATTTTAGTTATAAACAATAGCTCTAGTTACACTGATATAATGTTTTTGGTTTAGTTAGAGATACTATTTCCACTTCTTATAATTTTTTTCTTTTGATAGGATTTTTTTTTTTATTAAGGTCAAAGGGACAGGGATTTATCTCCATGAAGTAGCACTTGAACTCAACTTTAGTTAGTTTAAGCAGGTGTTCACAAATTGTAACTAAAGTTATATCTACAAGATCTAAATGTAATGTGAAGTGGAAGTCTAGAACTTAGATCTCTTAAAGGTATTCAAACCCTATTTATATGTGGCTAAATAGATGAATCTATGAATGTAAGTGAGGGATGTTTTTGGGTATCAAGCATCAGGATTTTGACTGAGCTTTGAAGTGTAAAATTGCTAAGTTTTGCACCCGGTGAATATAATTTATGGTGGCAGATTATTTCTTCTCCAATATTTTTTTTTGTGTTATCTTATTTGAATTCAAGTGAAATGTATGAAAAGCATTGTTTCCTTTCCTTTCATATATTGTCTCAATGAACCATTTATTGTCATACAACCTCATTTCAACTATTGTTTTAGTAAATTGTTTATTGTCATACAACCTATTTAGAGAATTTGTGTCCAGGTACATGTTTTGGGTCTGAAATATTATTTCAAGTTTGAATTTTCATACAGAGAGTGAAAAATTGTATGCTTGTTAGTATTTCATATGTTTCATCGTTATATATCTATCTGCTTACTAGAAAACATGCCACCAAATAAGGAAATCCTTGTAGTTGATGTTGTTTAATAGTCCAACTAGATCCTTGTCCTTGAGAGCTCATTCATGAGATAACCATTAAATAAATCAATCAAACCTATAAAAAACCTATCCTTCCAACAAATGAGGTGACCTAGCTCTACCCTCTAGAAGTCAGGTGTAGACCTTAGGACCAACATATTCTGGCGTAATTTCAAGGAATATAGTAATGAATCAAATTTCCCTCAGAGAACGACAATGATAATATTTGATCTTTGAATGGTGAACAAATATCAAGAACAAAACTAACTATCATCTTTCACTTGGCGACTCCATTGAATGAAAAACCATGAAGGAATTCTCGATCCCAAGAAGGAATTTAGGAAATCAAATCCTGAGCATTCTAAAGCTTTGAAATTCAACCTTTAGCTTAATGGTGACACAATAACTTCTAATCCAAAGAGGAAAATAAGGAAGTACACACTTTCTTACAGACATCCCTTGTCTTCTAAAGGTAGGCTTGCATCTGAAAAGGCTTCCCCTATCCTCAACAAGAAGCATCCTGAGATTATTATCTTTGAAAAACTCCTTGTAATAAGCCCTCATATATCTCCTTCCTCAACTTCTACCTCATCATATTCTCAAGAAACCACACCAACATATCCTCCTTAGCCTCAAATCCTATTTTTCCCAAACATGGTTGTCAACAAGATGGAAGCCATCATTATATATAGGTATGTGCCTTTACTGCTTCCCCAAAACCTAAATGCATTTCCAACAAGAGACTACATGAAATATCTGCCCAGGTACAATTGTGAAGGAGATTCTACTATTGAGGAACATTTGGTAGCATTTTACATCTTTGCAGACAATTTTAACATTAAACATGCAGATGTTTGGATGAGGTTGTTTGTGGAGAGCCTTGATGGAGAGGTAAGGAAGTGGTTTCAAGGTCTAACCCCAAACTCTATCATAGGTATTGAGGCATTGTATGAGGAATTTATTAAAAAATGGGGAGACAAGAGGGATTACCTATACGACATTACTGAGTCTGGGGCATTAAGGAGGAAGAATGGTGATTATGTCTCAAAATTCACTAAAAGGTTCAATAAGATGTTTAAAAATATCCCTAATGATATCAAGCCAATTGAAGCCTCAACCAAGATCACATTTGAAAATGAATTCAATGCAAAATTTTATCTCCTGATAAGGGAGAGGAGGTCCACCACTTTTCTATCTATGCAAGAGGCAGCCATTGAGGTTGATGCTAACATCCTAGCATCAAAAAAGTTGAAGAACAAATTAGATAGGGAAAATAAGAAGCAGAGGGAAGAGATTCCTTATTCTTCTAACACAACATAATCTAACCCAAAACTAGATGAGGTGACCCGAACATCAGGGATAATTTTAAGGATGGAAATTTATTTTAAAATGTAGAGACCTTGGTGAATCTTACTAGTCCTTAATATTCCAACTATAAAATGTTTGATGATATTTTTGAAAAAATATTCAAATTTCCAAGGATTTTATTTAGTTTGTATAATATTTTGGCGATTTTTAAGATAAAATAATTTTATCCTATAGAATTTGGGCGAGTCATTTTTAGATTGGAGAATCGTTTTTTGGGAAATATCATGGAAAATTATCCCATTGGAAAAATTTAGACCCTAAAATTTTCCTTGCCGAACATTGAAATCTCTGACTTTAGAAATAGCTAAATTGAAATGGGAAGTGGAGCAGCCAATAATACCATATCAATATGATGCAAAAAGGAAAACTAATCAATTTAGAAGACCTAATAATGTCCCTCAAATCATGCAAAGGGAAAGGAAGAATGTTTAAGATCAAAGGGTTGTTCCCCCTTTTCAGAACAATGAAGTTGAGGCGATGCATGAGAGTAATGACATTGGAGATGACTTTGCATTCATTTTTAATGAAGTTGACCTTTATCCTAGTCATATAACATAGAAAGACTATGCAATTTGTCAATGATAAAACTAGTTTGATGATGATGGAAATGGAGAAGATATTTTTCAAAGCCATCCCCAAAAGTACTACAATTTAAGGCCTAGGCCATGCGGTCCCAAAACAAGTGTTCCCATTCATAATAAGAAATTATATCTTCCTCCCAAGCAAGGTCCAAAAAAGACACAAAAACAGAGCAGATCAACAAGAACCAAGTAAACCTATTGTCCCATAGGTAAAGGAAGAATAAATAGAACCAACGTATTTTAATATAGAGTATGCGTTAAGAAAAATCAAGATTGACGCACCCCGCCCCTCACCGAGCAAGCTGCTTCCACTAGGACCTTCTATTTCTCACGGTCCCGAAGAGTCAACACTCTTCAACTCCCTCGGGAGTCCACTACCCACAGTAGGCTCCTTCAGAGATCTTCCCCTTCGGAAATTGGGATATCGCACTTCGGGAGTTTGCGGTTCATGCGAACCTAGTTCACATGCAAAACAAAACCCCGAACCCCGATGGTCAATGGGTCAACTTTCCCACTATCGGGATTTTCCCTATCGGGAAATCGGGAATGGCGATGTTATGTT
>ML790468.1:437896-460749 GCA_009831015.1 Picea engelmannii | reverse complement strand
ATGCTCAACTCGTCCTGAATATCATACCTGAGACCATTCAGATATCTCGCCACCTTTTCGTCATCACTCTCCTGATGACCAGCTCGAATGTTGAGCCTGTAGAACTCCTCGGTGTACTCCTTCACCGTCATCAACTTCTGCCTTAGATTCTGCATCCGCCTGAACAGAGTGATCTGGTAGTCCCTCAGAATAAACTTCACCTTCATCTTGGCGATCATCCGATCCCAGCTTTTTATCTTATGTTTTCCTTTGGAACGTCTGTCTGCCTGCAACTCGTCCCACCATAAGGCTGCGTGTCCCTTCAGCTTGGTGACAGCATGCCTCACCTTCTTATCCTCTTCGATGTCTTCGTAGTCGAAGTAGGTGTCGAGTGCTCGGATCCAATCCAACAGCTCCTCTACGTTTAGATTTCCCTCATAGACGGGAATATCCATCTTCGTCTTCGAGTTCATCCTCGAAATGGCTCTGATCAACCTCTTTGTCGAGGCATCTTCTGCGACGACCTCTTCTTGGTTGTGTCCAGCTTCCTCTTCAACCTTAGGATCGCTGAACTCTGTTGTACCAGCTCCACGCCTCTGGGTGGCCTCCATATCTTCGAGTCTCGCCCTGAGATCTCGTATTTGACGCTCCATTTCTCGATTCCCTGCCTGCCTACCCCTTCTTCGGGCATCCCTGTCCTCACGATCAGGTGACTGCCTTTCTCTCCTGGGCGGCATTATATCTCTTCTATCTCTTCTTCAGAAAGCAAAGGTACTCCTTCTCTGATACCACTCTGACGCACCCCGCCCCTCACCGAGCAAGCTGCTTCCACCAGGACCTTCTGTTTCTCACGGGCCCGAAGAGTCAACACTCTTCAACTCCCTCAGGAGTCCACTACCCACAGTAGGCTCCTTCAGATATCTTCCCCTTCGGAAATCAGGATATCGCACTTCGGGAGTTCGCGGTTCATGCGAACCTAGTTCACATGCAAAACAAAACCCCGAACCCCGATGGTCAATGGGTCAACTTTCCCACTATCGTGATTTTCCCTGTCGGGAAATCGGGAATGGCGATGTTATGTTACACTACCCTCTCAAATCCTCGAACCCCGAACTCCGAGTTGACGCCACCTGTCTTCCACTATATCCTGTGGACCCACCTTGCCGCGTCCTCTTCCTTTTGCTCGTGCGATCGGGGATCGCGGGATCGCGGTTTCACCGGTCACAATTCACTTGCATCACAAAACCCTGAACTCTGACCCCTCAGGATCCTTCGCCATGTGTCCATTCCCCGACCAACGGTTCAGATCAATTCGGGAAATCGTCGGTCACAATTTCAAAGAGATTGAACCCTTGCCCCTGGGAAACACCGAACGCCGAACCCCGATCCTCAGGGATCCTGTGCCACGTGTCCCTTCTCCGATCGACGGCTCTGATTGCTTCGGGAAATCGCAACTCGGGATTTCACGAGGTGTAAAACTCTCGTCCTACCAATCCCCGAATGCCGAAACCCCGAAGTCCGATGTACTTTCTCTCCATGCCTGTATATACGAGTTATCTCCCGTGCAACTTCTCCACGATCTAACGGTCCTCGGGACTTCGCAGAACTTCACTGGAGTTTCACGCCATCGACTCTCTTCATCTTGATAATCCTCCGCTACACCACCTTCGTACTATGCAACTGAAGTAAAAGGGACTATCCCTCCTGAGCTTATATCTCTATCTGACTCCTTCAGAGATTCCTCGAACGCACTCCCTACGCTCGGTCTTCGACCACTTCCAACAGTGATGAAGTCTCCCGGGTCCTGTGCACTCATGCTCACAACAATCCTGACCTTTTCCTTCTCAGACTTGCTACTGAGGCTCCCATTCAACCTGCACTCACCTGCAAGGCTCGAACAACTCGACCCCAACTCTGGGAAAAAGAGAACAAAAGTTTAACCACTTAGCCTCCTCGACGCACTCTATGCGGAGGTATTCAACTGCACTCGATGCAGGAATCTCCTGGCCTAAGCAGAGAAACAATTGAAACTCATTCCCTCAGGTTACGAACCTGATACGCAATCACATAAGAAGCATATAACAGACAAGCCTAAAAAGAAGCAAGTATGCAACAGCATAGTACCAATAACACAAAGAGACTAAACACATCCATGGAATTGAATAAAAGCTTTCCTATTAATTCAATGTCTGTACATGGAGTTTCTTCGCAAGCTCTCTACTCTGCTCCTCTTTTTTTCTCTATGCTAATGCTAAATGTTCATCATAAAATGATACAAGGGAGGGTGTCTATACTCCGTTTTCCCTCTCGAAAGGTGACTGTCTAATCTACAGCTACTTTCTATCTACCAGCCTTAATTGTATTAAATGCCTTCCTATCTGTAACATAATGCAAGTGCGCCTGGCTTTGAATGCCTTTAGTAAACGGCGGCGCAACAATACCAAGGAGAAATTCAAATTCAAAAAAAAGGGTTTGCTGGCTTGTCCAGCTGTACGATTCTCTTCCTCCTTGCGCTGGTTGATATGTTGAATTGTGGATGTTGCAGATGCTCCTGCATCAAAGATTCTTGTACCTTTGACAGAGTTACTGAAAAATGAGCCTTTCAAGAGGTATATCATGAATGTTTTGAAGCAACTTTCTTCTGATATATCATCTAATGTGATAATCCTACAGGATGACAACCCTTATATCATTGTTGGCCCACATATTGAAGATGGGTATGATGCTTCCCCACCTTTTTAAATATCCCTAAATGTCCATGAGAAAATCCTACACAATTGCCTTATGGCCTCTTGGGATTCTCATAATGTCATGCTTAAGGTTTTCATGGAATAGTTATGGCTAGAAATTACCAATACATAACAAGATATTTACTCTTTTGATTCCAAAATGGTTAAACGTTTGGGATTAATTAAGGATATGGTTGTTTCTCTATCTCAGTTTCCCATGAAAAGTATGGTTATGGATATTGTTGTAGTTGATATACCTCCCCATTTTGGCAAGCCTTTACCTAGGTCTTGGGCCAAGAAAGTGGGAGGATCTCTGTAGCTGGATTTGACATATGTGACCATCCCTTTTTTCGGAGGAGAACATAGAATATTGTACAGAGAAGTCATATTGGCCCACATTGTGAGTGATCATCAGAATCCACGTAATCATCCAATTTATTTTATAGAGCATTAAATTGGGTCATCTATTTTTCATATTAATGATGATTATCCAGATATATCAGTCAACAAATGCAGAAACCAACCATAGGTGGGCGAAGGAAATGAAATCTTGAAGATGCATTTTGATGGCTCATGTTCAAAGGAGAGATATGGTGATCTCATAGTCCTCGTTTCCCCTTAAAAGGAGGTAGTGTCACTCTCACACAAATTAGAATTTGAAACAACCAACAACATAACAAAGTATGAATCCTTGGTGATGGGTTTGTGAGTTGCTAAGGCTATGGCCATTGAAAAATTGATAGTCTTTGGTGATTATGAACTAGTTGTTAATCAGGTCAAAGACATTTATCAAGAAAAACAACTAAGGTTGAAACAATACAAAAATTATGTATGGACATAGTTGATAATTTCTTTCTAGATTTAAATATTTCCTTTGTCCCTAGAGATTCCAATCAAAGGGAAGACTCCTTAGCTCTATATTCTAGTAGTGTCAGGCCTTCCATTGGTCCAAATGTTAAATATGAGGTGGAGGTTAGGCATATAACAAATATACTAGACAATGTTAAGCATTGGGAGGTTTTTAGTGATGATCTGGAGCTCAAGAGAGTTTTGCAAACCATTGAGGAATTATCAAACATATCCATTGAACAACAGAACAAGGATGTTGAAACTTTAAATCGGTAGGCACCTTATTTTATGAACAAGGTGGTTGGTCACAATATTTTGGAGATTAAAACAAATCATATTCCAAGGGGATTAGTCCCACTAGAGAGGATTGTTTACATAAATGATGTCTCCCAAAAAGTTGTCATTAAAATTCAGGTACAGGAGGTTATAGAATGCAACATTGGGACACCTGCAGATTCCAACATTGTCAAGATATCCATATCACTACTAGATGAGCAGAGATACATGTATGTCGGACAATGAAAACAAATTATAATATTTTTTCATTGTCTTATGAGGACTTGAAAACTATTGATACTGAAATCATTCAGCATAAGATTCCTCTGAAGGTGGGTCAAATCCATTTAGGAAGAAAATTATACAATTTAATCATCTCTTGATGTCTATTCTTGAAAAATAATTGAAAATGATGCTTGATGCCAAAATCATTATGCCCTTGAGATATTCATATTGGGTGGCCAACTTGGTTCCTTTGAGGAAAATGAGTGGTGAAATACGCTTATCTGTGTACTTTAGGAACCTAAACATGTTTTCATTGAAATAAAACTATCCATTTTCCAAGATGGACCCTTTTGGGATCATTCTTTATGGATCCCTTTATGGAGTTGATGATATTCCATTTGATGTCACATGCTTATGAAAGACAAACCTTTGTCAAATGAGATCATCTCTTTGCAAGAGAGACATTGCCACATGATTGTGAGAGATCTAGGATTGTACCATCAACCACAATAGTCTCTTTGTAGGAGAGACATGGACACATAATTTTGAGAATCTATCTCTTTGCATTGTGCATGAGAGCATATCTTCGATACTACCACCTATTGTAGGAATTCTACTGCCACTTGTTGATGTGGGAATTAAACACTTTTCATTTCAAAAGAGAGTATCTTTGAAGAAGAGAATGAAGTTTTTCATGGATTTTATGAGCCCAAAGACGTATCCACAAGGTCTTGGTGAAATTTGTTAACAACTTGATGATCTGTTGCCTCATGTGTTGATATTTTGTCTCATGTTTCTTATACATGTTTTCTATTTCCGCAATTATGATTGCTAAATTTAATAAGTAATGGATCATGGGACTAACAAAACAATCACCAAGTTATATTCAATTTGGATTAAAGCCTTCATAAGTCCATATTTTCACCGTTGATGCAATCAAGTTCAATAGATCCATAATTTTAAATATAACCTTAATTATGTGGGCTAGAACCGAAACAATATTGGTATTAGTGTCACCCCTGGTCCCATATCAAGTGGTATCAGAGAAGGATTGAGAAGGATTGCAGGTGTTGAAGACAAGATCGAAAAATCATCAAAGATATTGATGAAATAAACCAATGCATACAAGCAATGAATGTAGAGCTAAGAATGTGTATTGAATGGGAAATGGCTTGCCTATTTGAGTAACTGATCCATGGGGCTCCAAAATAGCTCAAAATAAAATTTCCCATAATTTTACAAAAAATAAACCATGTCAAAGAGCTCAATGATATCTTTCCAATGGTGAAAACAACCCTTCAAACACAGTATAGATGCAAAAGTTATGACCATCTAAAGTATTCAAAAAATAGGTGAATCTGGAGAAATCCATATAGTGTTGACGTTAGCATGATGACGTGGAAAAATGAGAAGCTACCATGTTCCATACATAGAGATGACATGGAAGGACGTATCATGATAGAACATATGACATGGAAGGTACATTTGGAAGTACGGATGCATACGTTAGTAGGACACGTGGCAACCCTAGAGCATGACATGTGCCATTCATTTTCACCATTTTTGAGGTACAATTGGACAAATAGAAAAGTGCCACATGGAATTTTAGAGATGCGACATGGAAGTATGCATGTGACATGGTAGATGACATCAATGGAGGATTGGGAATAGACATGGAAGTACATATGATTACATCAGCATGACGTGACATGTTGATTAGGCATTGACATGGCAACACAGATGATGACCTCAACATGACGTGTCATGTTGAATGAGAACTAACATGGCAAATGACGTGGAATATTTTGTGGATAATGTGGTAGCATGAAATCAATAGGGTGACATGGCAGCACCAAAGGATACCACATATCACACAAAAATGGCTCTTTTGGCTGCCACTTGGGCCAATTAAAAAAATGCCATGTGGCACTCCTAGGAGGTGCCACATGGCACCTCCCAGAAGAAGCCATGTGGTAGAACCATATTCAATATCCATAAAACTTTTAATGTAGCTTATATGACTTGTTTGGCATGCATTTTGGGGCAGAGAGCCCAACGGGTCCACAAGTCACAATGATGGAATTGGATGAAAATACAATCATTTTTGCATGATTTTTTTCCATGAATCCACTGGTGCAATCAAAATTTGGATATGAGTAGTGGATTTTAAATCTCATGGAAGAAGCCCACTTTTGTCATTAATGCATGGCATGTTTTTTGAGACAGAGAGACCAAGGGAGTACACAAGTGACAGTGATGGAATTTCACGAAAATGCAATCATTTTTGCATCATTTATTTCTACAAATATAATGGGGAAGTCCATTTTGTGATCTGAGCAATGAAATTTTAGGTCTCATAGAAGAAGTCCACTTTTGTCAATAATACATGTCACTTTTTTCGAGGAAGAGTTGCACTTTTTAGAACAAGTCGAGTCTACAATCAAAAGTTGCAGAATGATAAGATATACCTGCTAGTGTTATGTATGCCAATATTTGAGTAGCCAGTACAATGTCTTGACACAAAAACAGATGTAAATTTCATGCATTTAGTATTTTTTCCTCTTTATGAAAATTGCAAAAGGATAAATGTATGTTTCAGATTATGGTGATCTTTAAATGCCACAACAGGACAACCAGATCTTAATTATTGCATGAAATTTATTGTTTGATCCTTACATTCAAACCGATACAGTGTCGCTAGAGGCCATTTTGACACTTCAATAGGAAGTATTCATGCTTACTCATAATTGCAAGACGAGTGTGAAGATGATGGAATTTTCCTTATTTATTATGTTGCACATGTTGTTTGTTATGGAGCCTGATTATATTCATGATTAAGATATTTTTTTCAGTCGTGCTTGGAAAACATTCCCTAATGGGGGGTGTGGGGGTAATTTACCCCCCACAACTTTTGTCATGGGGGTCCAGGGGGTCCTTGTAAAATATTGTAATTTCATATTCAATATGGAATGTTCATTATAAGGTTGTAGATCTGAAGATATAAGTTTTTTTTAGTTTTTTTTAGCTAGAAGAAATCCCTCTCTTATGAGGGAATTGTATTGTGGCTATGTATTATCACAAATGTTGTATTCTGAGAGAGGATACTGTGAGAGAAAGAAGAGGAATTTACATAGGTTGAGTTGTAGGTTGTATCCCTTAATTTTGTTGAATAATAAAAAGGAAGGACCTGCCAATTTCTCTGTTGGATGTAGCACACACTAGGTGAACCATGTATATATGTGTCTCTATTAGATTGTGTATCTTTTGTGTTTTATTTCCACAGTTGTTTTTTTTAATTTCTCCGCGATCCTATTTTTTTAACAACTCGTATCATAGTGAAAGGTAACTCGCAGGAAAAGAGGGTTCCTACTTCGAGTGGGAGCAATGGATGAAGATGCAAAGTTTAGCGTCAAGAAATTTAACACCCAAAACTACTAGTTATGGAAGATGCAGATGGAAGATAATTTATATCAAAAGGATCTATTTCTACCATTGGGTGGAATGACAAAGAAGACAACAACCATGAAGGACGAAGAATGGAAAGTTCTTGACAAAAAGACACTAGGAATGACATGGATGAGCCAGACAGTGTCGGTGGCTTTCAATATTTCAAAATAAAATAAAACAAAGGAGATGATGGATGCATTGGCTAAACTGTATGAAAAACCCTCAATGTTCAATAAGGTATTTCTAATGAATAGATTATTTAATATGAATATGTCAGAAGGTGGGTCTCTTGTAGATCATTTAAATTAATTTAATATTGTTACTAATCAGCTAAGTTCTATAAAAGTGGATTTTGATGATGAGGTTAGGGATCTTCTAATATTGTGATCATTGCCAAAAAGATGGAATGGTTTGGTCATGGATGTAAGTAACTTTGTCTCTGGTTCAAACACTCTAAAATTTGATGATGTTGTTGATGTTATACTTAGCAAGGAAATGTGATGGAATATGATATGTGAGACATCATGTAATGCGTTAAACATGGAGAACAAGGGAAGACAAAAGGATAAAGGAAAGTGCTCAAGGAACCATGAAAATTATAAGAAGGGAAGATTCAAATCCATACTTTTTTTTTGTTTGTTAATTGGTTCGGACCTTCTTGGAATTGAGATTAACCTTTGGCTTGAGAAACCACGAATCAGGGGCATCTAAGCTGTCAAAATCACCCGGGGATCGCACCCGGCCTGAGCCACACCAACCCTTAACATGGTTGCATTTGTTGTCCTCGAAGGTTTCGAACCGGTGACTTTTCAACATAGAGTGGCTTAACAACACACTTCTTCACCGACTGTCCTACACCTCGGGGACAAGATCCAAATCCATATTGAGATAGATAGAGTGTTGGAATTATGGGAAGAAAGGACATGTGAAGAAACACTACATAGGTCTAAAGAAACAAAGAGATGGAAAACAAGAGAAAATTCAAGAAGCAAATGCAACAACTGATGTGTTACAGAAATCTTTGATTATTTTCTATAGATAATATTTATGAGTCTTGGGTAGTAGATTCAGGGGATTTATTTCATGCCACACTGCATAGGAAACATTTTCTAGATTATGTTGAACATGATTTTGGATAGGTTCATTGGAGTGATGATGCACCATGCAAAATTATTAGAATGGGAAAGGCGCAAATAAAGGAGAAGAATGGAAAACAATAGTTTTTGAAAGAGGTAATACATGTTCCAGATCTAAGGAAAAGTCCAATTTCAACCGGAAAGTTGGAAAGTGAAGGTTTTATATCTATATTTATAGATAAGGTCTAGAAGGTCACGAAATGATCAACGGTGATAGAAAAAGGAGTGAAGGTAGGTACATTGTATTTATGTATTGGTAATATTGATTCTTCTATCTCTTTATCTTCTACAGGAGTGAATACAAGATTATGACATCATAGGCTTGGACAGATGAGAGAGAAATGGATGCAAATACTTCACAAAAGAAATTTTTTTCCAGATCTTAAACAAATTGATTTGGATTTATGTGAGCATTGTGTTTATAGAAAACATAAGAGAGTCAAATTTCTCATAGTCAGAAAAGAAAATAAGAGTGAAAGGTTAGAGCTTGTTCATATAGATGTATGGGGACCAACTCAGGTACATATCTTGGTGGTTCTCGTTATTATGTTACTTTTATTGATGATGAAACTAGAAAAACTTGGGTTTATTGCATTTGAAACAAATATGAGGTTTTTGATACAATTAAGAAATGGAAATATTTGGTTGAGATTGAGATAGGAAAAAGGTTCAAGTGTCTCAGATCAAACAGTGGAGGTGAACATTGAAGCAAAGAGTTTGATGATTATTGTTCATGCCATGGGATTCATAGAGAGAAAAAAGTTCCAATAACACCATAATAAAATCGTGTGTCAGAAAAGATGAATAGGACAATCATGGAGAACATAAGGAGTATGAGATTGCATGTTGGGTTTCCCTTACAATTATGGGCATATGTTGTAGATATTGTTGTTTACTTAATAAAAAAATGACCTTCAAGCTGTTTGGATGGTGAAATTCCAGAGGAGGAATGGACAGGTAAAAGGTAAACAATTCTTATTTCAAGACTTTTGATTGTGAATCATTTGTTCATGTTGATAAAGAAAATAGAACAAAGCTTGAGGAAAAATCCAGGAAGTGTACCTTTATTGGAAACAGTGTTAATGATTTTGGTTATCGCTTATGGGTTTATGAAAATCACAAAATCATTAGGAGTATATATGTCATATTCAATGAGAAGTTCATGTAGAAATATCAATTGTAGGGAAAGAAACAAGAAAAAGAAAAACCATAATACACGGTGCTTGATGAGATCATTGAAAAATAAATTCCAAAGGTACTAGAAAATTAAAATCTACAACAACAAGAGAAGTAGGTACCTCAAAATCCTACAAGTGTTTTTAGAAGATCTACCAAGTTAAGTAGACCCCCTAAATGATACTCTCCTTCATTGTATTATTTATTTTTGACTGATTTTGGTGAACTAGAAAGTTATGACGAGGCAATGCAGGTAGACATTAAAACGAAGTGGGAAAAAGGCCTGAAAGAGGAAATGGATTCCTTGGTAAATAACCAGACTTGGTACTTGGTTCAGTTTCCTAAAGAAAAAATAACATTGCATAATAAATGGGTTTACAATTTGAAGGAAGAAGATGGAGGAAAAAAATAGTACAAGGCTAGACTTGTTTTAAAGGGGTTTTCACAAAAGAAAGGTATAGATTTTGATGAATTATTTTCTCTTGTTGTTAAGATGAATTCAATTAGGAATATTTTAAGTCTTGTGGTAGTAGAAGATTTTCATATTGAACAATTAGATGTAAAAACAACTTTTCTTAATGGGGATTTGGAGGAAGACATTTATATGCAATAGCCACACCGATATGAGGTCAAAGGGAAGGAAAATTTAGTATACAGGTTGAAGAAGAGCTTGTATGAACTAAAACAATATCTAAGGCAGTGGTATTTGAATTTTGACAGGTTTATGAAAAAACAAGGTTATAGTAAATGTCATTCTGATCATTGTGTTTATTTTAAAAGGCTAGAAAATGGAAGCTATATTATCTTGATATTGTAGGTAGATGACATGCTTGTTGGAGGGTCTAATATGCAAGATATAAATACGCTCAAGAATAAATTAGCTAATTCATTTGAAATGAAGGATTTGGGTGTTGCAAATAAAATCCCTGGTATGAGAATAATAAGAGACAAGAAAAATCACAAATTGACATTATCTCAGGGTGAGTACAATGAGAAGGTGTTGGAAAGGTTTAGAATATAGAATGAAAAACCAGTTAGTACATATTTGTCCAACCATTTCAAATTAAATAAGGAAATTTGTCCCAAGACACATGAAGAGATAAAATATATGTCTAGGGTCCCTTATTCATCAGTAGTTGGAAACTTGATGCATGCAATGGTTTGTACAAGACCTGATATTGTACATGTAGTGGGAGTTGTGAGCATGGATATGAAAAATCCAGGTAAAGAAAATTGGGAGACAATAACGTGGATTACCACGTGTTTGAGAGGTACTTCTACTCATGCATTATGTTTTGGAGGTTTAGACACTATTCTATAGGGATATGTTGATTAATATATGGTAGGTGATAAAGATAGCATGAGGAGCACCACAAATAGCAGTAAGTTGGATTTTAAAACTACAAAATGTTGTTTCACTTTCAACAAGAGAAGTAGAGTATGTTGTTTCTATACATGCTAGTAAAGAAATGATTTGGTTACATAGGTTTATGGAGGAATTAGGAAAGAAGCAGGATAATATAAGGTTATGGTGTGATAGTGAGAGTGTCATTAATCTTACAAATAACTCATCCTTCCATTCGAAGACTAAGAATACACAACTCAGGTACCATTTCATATGATCCATATTGGAAGATGGGCATTTGAAGCTGGAAAAGATACATACTAGCTAGAATCCTGCAAAAAAGTTAACAAAGGGAGTAACCAGGGAGAAACTAAGCTCATGTTCAGTTTTAGTTAGTCTTCATGCATGAAGGTGAAGATGATAAATTTTCCACGTCCAAGGTGTAGTATAGTCTAGCAAGTACAACAACAATGAATTTCTTGTGATCAGTCTATAAGTGGGAGATTGTTGGTTGTGGATCCTGATTATCTTCCTGATGCAGATGTTTTCTTAAGTCATGCTTGGACCCCAATCCCTAAAAGGGGAGTGTGGGGGGCCATTCCCTCCCACAACTATCGCTAGGGGGGTCTAGTGGGGGGTGATGACAATTTTTGTTACCTCCCCTGGTGGGGATTTGGGGGAAACACCCCAAAATATAAATATTGGGAAAATCCATGAAGAGCGTTCATTATAAGGTCACAAATATGACAATAGAAGTTATTTTTAGGTATTTTTTCCCTAGCAGGAAAGCCTCTCTTATGAAGCAATTGTATTTTGGTTGTGTATTATCCTGAATTTTGTATTCTGAGAGAGGCGACCATAAGAGAAAGAAAACAAGGTTACAATGGTTGAGATGTAGTTTTTATCCCTTCATTTTGTTGGATAATAAAAAGGAAGGGCATGAAAATTTATCTGGTAAATGTAGCCCACATTGGGTGAACCATGTATATCCGTGTCTCTATTGTATTGTGTATATTGTATGTTTTATTTCCACAATTGTTTTATTTTATTTCTCTGCAATCCTGTTTTTCTAACAACTAGTATAAGAGTGAAAGGTAAGTCACATGAAAAGAGGGTTCCTATTTCAAGTTGGAGAAATGTCGGAAGATGGAAAGTTTAGGGTCGATAAATTTAATGGCCAAAAATACGAGTTATCGAAGATGCAGATGGAATATTATTTATATTAGAAGGATCTATTCCTGCCATTGGGTAAAATAGTAAAGAAGTCAACGACCATGAAGGATGAAGAATGGGAGGTTCCTGACATAAAGGCACTAGGAATGATATGGTTGAGCCTAGCATATCAATGGATTTCAATATTTCAAAATAAAACACAATGAAGGAGCTGATGGATGCATTGGATAAACAATATGAAAAACCCTCGGCATCCAATAAGTTATTTCTAATGAAGAGATTATTTAATATGAAGATGTCATAAGGTGGGTTTGTTGTAGATCATTTAAATGAATTTAATAGGGTTACTAATCATCTAAGTTCTGCAAAAGTGGGATTTGATGATGAGGTCATGGTTCTTCTGATCTTGTGCGCATTGCCAAAAAGATGGAATGGAATGCCATGGATGTAAGTAACTATGTCTCTGGTTCAACATTCTAAAATTTGATGATATTGTTGGTGTTATACTTAGTGAGGAAATGCGATGGAAAAGAACAAGTGATACATAAGGTAATGCATTAAACATGGAGAAAATGGGAAGACAAAACAATATAGGAAAGGGCTCAGGGAACTGTGGGAATTATAGGAAGGGAAGATCCAAATCTAGACTGGGAAAGATAGAGTGCTAGAATTGTGGGAAGAAAGGGCATCTGAAGAAAGACTGCAGAGCTCCAAAGAAACAAAGAGATGGACAACAAGAGAAAAATAAATAAGAAAATGTAACAGGTGATGTGTTACAATATGCTTTGATTCTTTCTGTAGATAATATTTATGATTCTTGGGTAGTAGATTCAAGGGCTTCATTTCATGCCACACCCCATTGGAAACATTTTCAAGATTATGTTCAAGGTTATTTGGACATGTTCATTTGGGTGATGATGCACCATGAAAAATTGTTGGAATGGGAAAGGTACAAATAACACAAAAGAATGGAAACCAATGTTTGTTAAAATACATAAGACATGTTTGAGATATAAGGAAAAGTCTAGTTTCAACTGGGCAGTTGGAAAGTGACGGTCGTATATCTATGTTTACAGATAAGGCATGGAAGGTCACCAAAGGATCACTAGTGATAACAAAAGGAGATAAGGTAGGTACATTGTATTTATGTACTGGTAATACTGATTCTTATATCTCTTTAGCTTCTACAGGAGTGATTACAGCACTATGGAATCATAGGCTTGGACACATGAGTGATAAGGGGATGCAGATAATTTAGAAAATAATTTTTTTGCGAGATCTTAAACAAATTAATTTGGATTTCTGTGAGCATTGTGTTTATGGAAAACATAAGAGAGTCAAATTTCTCGAAGTCGAAAAAGAAAAGCAGAGTGAGAGGTTATAGCTTGTTCATACAAATGGATCGGGACCAAATCAAGTATCATCTCTTAGTGGATCTCGTTATTATGTTACTTTTATTGATGATGCAACTAAAAGAACTTGGGTTTGATACTTTTAAGAAATGGAAATCTTTGGTTGAGACTGAGACAAGAAAAATGTTGAAGTTTCTCATATCAAACAATGGAGGTGAATATTGCAGTAAGAAGTTTGATGATTATTGTTCATACCATGGGAGTCGTAGAGAGAAAAAAATTCCAAGAACGCCACAAGAAAAGTTTGTGTCAGAAAGGATGAATAGGACAATCATGGAGCGTGCAAGGAGTATGAGATTGCATGCTGGGTTTCCCTTACAGTTCTGGGAAGATGTTGTAGATATTGTTGTTTATTTAATAAACATTTGAACTTTAATCTCTTTGGATGGTGAATTCCAGTGGAGGAATAGACAAGTAAAAATGTAAACTATTCTTTTTTGAATACTTTTGGTTGTGAAGCATTTTTCCATATTGATAAAGAAAATAGAAAAAATCTTGAATCAAAATCCAAGAAGTCTACCTTTATTGGATACAGTGTTAATGATTTTGGTTATCACTTATGGGATTATGAAAAACAAAAAATCATTAGGATTATAGATGTCATATTCAATGAGAAGGTCATGTACAAAGATCGGTTTCAGGGAAAGAAACGGGAAGAAGAAAAGCTAGAATACATAGTGCTTGATGAGATCATTGAAAAATAAATTCCAAAGGTACCAGAAAATAAAAATGTACAACAACAGGAGAAGTAGGTACCTCAAACTCCTACAAGTGTTTTTATATTATCTACGAGGTTAAGTAGAACCCCTGAACGATACTCTCCTTCATTGTATTATTTATTTTTGATTGATTCTGGTGAACCAGAAAGTTACGAAGTGGCAATACAAGTAGACACTAAAAAGAAGTGGGAGCAAGGCATGAAAGAGGAAATGGATTCCTTGGCAAATAACCAGACTTGGGACTTGGTTAAGTTTCCTACAGGAAAAGAGCATTTCATAATAAATGGCTTTACAAATTGAAGGAAGAAGATGGAGGAAAAAAACAGTACAAGGATAGACTTGTTGTAAAGAGGTTTCCACAAAAGAAAGGTATATATTTTGATGAAATATTTTCTCCTGTTGTTAATATGACTTCAATTAGGAGTATTTTAAGTCTTAAGGTAGTAGAATATTTTCATCTTGAACAATTAGATGTAAAAACAATGTTTCTCCATGGGGATTTGGAGGCAGATATTTAAATGCAGTAGCCACAGGGGTATGAGATAAAAGGGAAGAAAAACTTGGTATGCAGGGTGAAGAAGAGTTTGTATGGCTTAAAGAAAGCTCCGACGGTGGTAATTGAAGTTTGACAGGTTTATCATAGAATAAGTTTAAATTAGATGTCATTATGATCACTGTGTTTATTTTAAAATGATAGAAAATGGAACCTACATTATATTTCTATTGCATGTAGATGACATGCTTGTTGCAGGGTCTAATATCTAGGACATAAGTGTGCTAAAGAAAAAATTATCTAATTCATTTGCGATGAAATATTTGGGTCATGCAAAGAAAATCCTTGGTATGGGAAAAATAAGAGACAGGAAAAATCACAAATTTACATTACCTCAGGGTGAGTACACAGAGAAGGTGTTGGAAAGGTTTAGAATGCATAATGCAAAACCGATTAGTACACCTTTGGCCAACCATTTCAAATTAAGGAAGGAAATGTGTACCAAGACACATGAGGATATATAATACATCTCTAGGGTCCCTTATTCATTAGTAGTTGGTAGCTTGATATATGCGATGGTTGCACAAGACCAAATATTGCACATGCAGTGAGAGTTTTGAGCAGGTATATGACAAATCCAGGTAAAGAACATTGGGAGGTAGTAAAGTGGATTATCAGGTATTTGAGAGGTACTACTACTCATGTATTATGTTTTGGAGGTTCAAACACTATTCTACAAGGATATGTTGATTCATATATGATAGGTGATAAAGATAGCAAGAGGAGCACCACAAGGTATGTTTTTACTGTAGGTGGAATAGCAGTAAGTTGGATTTCAAAGATACAAAAGGTTGTTGCACTTTCAACAACATAAGCAGAGTATATTGTTGTTGCATAGGCTAATAAAGAAATGATTTGGTTACAAAGGTTTATGGGTTGTAACAACTCTAGTTACATAGATGCATAGTGATTATTAATTATAATTAATTTGATAATATGATTGTCCTAATATGTTTAGTTAAACAATAATTATTTCTTAATAATATTAATTAATTAATTAATTAATAATTAATTGTTCATATTTGTTGATGATTAAATAATTAATTAATTAATTGACTCATTAAATATTTGAGTAATGAATTAAAGGGGCTTAATAATTTTAGTTTATTTAATTAAAGACTTACGTATGAAGGGGGGGAAAGAAACATTAAATGGAGGGGATACGATAATAAAGAAGGGGATAAGGTAATAAAGGAGGAGATAAGGAAATTAATGAGGGGGAGGAGAGTCGGTGAAGGAGGGGATATGACGGAAGAGTCCTACGGGAAATGGGGGGCAGGATTATTTTAGGGGAAGGAAGCATTTTGGAGGGGCACTGTACTTTCTGTGGCATGTATTTCTATGGCATATAGTTCTGTGGCACATTGTCTGGTTGGAGGAGTTTGATATTGGGAGTTTTTGGTGAACCATTGCAGGGGGCATCGAATTGCTAGGGGTTTTGGGCACGGGGGCCAGGATTCCTTTCGGTATCCTGGAGCTAGGGAGATGGACAGGCTTCTCCTAGTTGGCTAGGTGGTTAGTTGGTTTGGACAGAGTTTGGTCAGTGCATCAGGCTGGAAAAGGCAGGTGAAAAGGACAACCAAAGCAATGGGAATTAGCATCAGAAGGAGGTATTTTAATTATGAATTTGCTGAGTTATTTTTATGTCATGGATAAATTTTAATTTCTACTGTTTATTTATGCTTATATGATGGTGAATGAATTATTTATGCAATGAGAAAGGAATTATATGTTTAATTTTATGAATTTTTGGATTTAATAAATTAGGTCTCTACATGGATGAATTGGGAAAGAAGAAATATAATGGAAGGTTGTACTATGACAATGAGAGTTCCATTCATCTTGCAAAGAACTCAAACTTCCATTCGAAGGCTAAGAATATACAGATCAGGTACCATCCCATATGATCTGTCTTGGAAGATGGACATTTGAAGTTGGAGAAGATACATACTAGCCGGAATCCTGTAGACATGTTAAGAAAGGGATCAACCAGAGAGAAACTAATTTCATGCTCGGTTCTAGTTGGTCTTCAAGCCTGAAGGTGAATATGAGAAATTTTCCATGTCCAGGGTGGATTATAGTCTAGAAGGTATAATAGCAATGGATTTGTTGCGACCAGTCTCCAAGTGGGATATTTTTGGTTATGGAGCATGATTATATTCATGATTCATATCCTTGTTTCAACCATGCTTGGAACCCATTCCCTAATGAGGGGTGTGGGGGGGATTTCCCCCCCACAACTATCACCAGGGGGGTCCTATGGGTGGTGGCGACAATGTTTTTAGCCCCCCCTAGTGGCCGATTCAGGGTCAATGCCCCCGAAGAGAAATATTGGGAAAAATTACCTTGTGAAATATTGTAATTTCATATTCAATATAGACCGTTCATTATAAGGTTGCAGATCTGACAATAGAAGTAATTTTTAGGATTGTTTCCCTAGAAGGAAACCCTCTATTATGAGGGAATTGTATTGTGGGTGTGTATTATCGTGAATGTTGTATTCTGAGAGAGGAGACTGCAAGAGAAAGAAGAGGAATTTACAATGACTGAGTTTTAGGTTGTATCCCTTCATTTTGCTAGATAATAAAAAGGAAGGACTTGGAAATTTCTCTATTGGATGTAGCCAACATTGGGTGAACCTTGTATATCTATGTCTCTATTTATTGTGTATCTTTTGTTTTTGATTTATGCATTTGTTTTATTTTATTTCTTTGTGATCCTATTTTGCTAACAGATGTCTGTAACGGGGGGTTAAAAACCATAGAGTTTACCACTAATGCATATTTGGGGGTATTCTCCTTAATGTTAATGATGTAAAAGGTTGTAATTAACCACTATTGAAAGTGATGATGAGAATGAGAGGCATTTTTTTCTATACCTAAACCTTGTAAGTCTTGTTGGTAACATTGTAATGGCTCTTATAGCCACTATTGAGTGAGAGTCATTGTTTTTCCTAGGCCTATTTTGGCAGTTCATTGTAATGGGTCTTGTACCCACTATTGAGTGAGAGGCATTTCTTTGGCTAGGAATGTTTTGGCAACATTGTAATGGGTCTTATAGCCATTGTTGAGTGAGAGGCATTGTTTTTCCTAGGCCTTTTCTGGCAACATTGTAGTGGGTCTTGTGGCCATTGTTGAGTGAGAGGTATTGTTTTTCCTAGGCATGTTTTGGAAACATTGTAATGGGTCTTGTAGCCATTGTTGAGTGAGAGGCATTATTTTGACTAATGCATATTTGGAAATCATTTTAAACTTTTCTATGAGTGTTTTATCAACTCTTGGCACATATGGTATTCATTTGAAACTGTGATCATGTATGGTCATCTACACATTTGCATTGATGCAAGTGTCAACATCACCATCCTCATTTTGAAGTACAAAGGTGAAGGAGAAGAAGTTTGTATCCTTTTAGAGACATTTTTTATGCACATAAAGGAATAAACTATGAATTTTCATTAGGGGATGTGTTTCCATCGACATATTCATTCCAAAGTACAAAGGTGAAGGAGAATAAGGGTGCGGCCTATGAGAGACATTTTTTATGCATATCGAGCAGTGGGTAAGTGCATAGTGGATTTTAAGACACTTCCTAGAAGTTGGTTGTGAATGTTTAAGTTACAGTTCCTCTCTATACTTTTGGAGGACCAAAAGTGTATTTTGTAGGGAGGTTTGATCCAAGAGAATTTCCACATGGAATTATTATTTTTTAGGTTGGGCTCTTCGGTTTGATAAAAGAGGTTTCACAACTCATGAAAGAGACAAACAATTAAGTAAAGAAAGATGGAAAAGGAAACATGCAACATAAAGACGTTGAAACATAACACAATCTAAAGCCAACACATAATTAATTTTGGAGCCAATATAGTTACAACAAAATCAAGAAGAGAAGAGGGTCAATGGCTTCTCAAGAGGAAGAAAATAATCAATTGTAAGTGTGACTCTCTTGATGAGGAGGATTTTGGGGTTGAGGATGATTCTCTTGATAATGATTCTCTTCTTGGGTGTCTCTTTAGTATGTTCTCTTTATTATTGCATTGTATTGTAATGAGTGTATGAGAGATAGAGAGATGCAAGAATTAGATCTGTACTCCAGATCTAGACTGTACTTAGGAAGGAAAGATCCTAGACTCACTATGTTCAGTTGTAGTATTATACTGAAATGTACCTACTAATATTTTATAATGAGTAGGGTGGATGTCTAATGTAAATATGGAAATGCTTATGTTCCAAATACTTCTAATATAAAATAAATATATTGGATATCACATTTTGAAAATGTTCTCGGTTCATCTTACTTTTTGTATACATGAAATGTCATTATGTGTTATCTATTATGAATTACATATCATTATCCTTCTTAATGTTTTTTATAGTTTGGTTCTTCTGTATTAGTGCATGATGTCGTAAGGATATGAACTGAGTATCTATATTGCACTAGAATAGTAAACATTATAGATGGATTATAGATATGTATACCATTCTTCTTACCCTTCCCTTAGCTCTTTTGTCTTGGTTGCGCTTCGACTAAGACTTATTTCCTTTCAGAAAGATTAGAATTCTAACGCACTAGACTACTTCAATACCCTTTTGTTGGTAACTTGCGAAGAACCTTGGTGTGACAACTTTGTGCCAACAAAATGGTTATGTTGCCAAGACCCTGATTTTACAAGGGAACCTATAGGGAGAATGCTTCCGAGGAGCCACAATTCTCACATTCAAAAATGGTGGGAACATAAGTGTGATGTGTTCATACTAAAGTAAGTAGAGTTACAGAACCTGAATTGAGATGTTGATCAAGACCTTTTCTTCTACTTGGAATATCAAGAAACTATTACGATATTTGCTGGGTAGAATTCCTAGAAATTGTTTCCCAGTGGGTAGATCATCTACGAGAAGAACCATAATTTAAAAAATGGGTAAAAGAAATTGGTTCTTGGGAGACAGAGAAGTTAGAGAAACTTCACCGACTGGATCACCAGCTCACTCGAGTGGTGGATTTCTAGGTTGGCATGTCTTTCCAAGGCTATATCATCAAGTTTGCAGTGGAGAATCAAAAATATTTTTCATGAGTCGAAGAAATATTCAAGAAAGGGGCACAAGGAATATTGTTGAGGGAAATTCCCCTTTGGATTAAGGTATTTTTGGTGGAGGAGGGGATGATATTTTTTCCCTCACGTGAGATGGTATCTTAAACCCAAGTGCTTGAGGTGGGGTGGTTTTGGGGTAGGTTCATGACCTAAGAAGGGGAATGAGTTCTTTGAAAGATGGGGGGAGAGAAAACAACAAGAAGTGAGAATGCCCTAAGGAGATCCACCATAGTTGATAAATGGTGGCAAGGAATGGTAAAGAGAGAAGCAAAGCAGTTCAGACTGTTGCAGATAGAAATTGCACCTGGAGAAGCAGATGAAAGGAATATAGAGGAGTTGCAAAAGTTTAAAAGACAAGAAATACTGTCCATTATAAGGTTGCACGAAAGAGAATAATAGAAAGAAAGAAGTCCCATGGAGAGAATACAACATGAGGAAGGTGTAGAATCAAGAGAGGATGAGGGATGTCTTGATATTGTAGAAGACATAGAAGATTGGGTTCCTATATCAGGAGGAGTCAACCATGAAGCATAGTAGGTTTCTTTGGTACAAAAAAGTGAGACCCCCTAGATCAAATAAACCCACCCAGAAGTTAGTGGAAATGGCCCCAAGTTTCCCATCCCCTAGGTTCCTTCGATACCCTTGGTAAGCTCAGTACTTCATACTCATGCAAATCCTATTTTGTTGAATTTAGTCAATCTAGTAGGGCCCACAACTATAACAAGTGGGACGATAGTAGGGTCTCCTAGTAAATCACAACCAGGTCCATTAGGATTTATTTTGATAGTATCAATAATGACAATGGATGGAAATATGGGAGGATTGATCGCCCAATACCCAGAATTTTGGGGAAAAGGGGATGAGGATGTAGAACAACATTGGTTTCTATGTGAGGCCATATGGAGGTCTAGAGGGACCTTGGATGCAAAAACGTTAGTAGCATTTGAGAATACCTTGAGGGGTCATGCCCTCAAATTGTACATGAAGTTTATTGAGACTGGGGTACAAGGACATGACTTTACGCTTGACCAGGTGCATCAGAAATTCATTGCCAAATTCAAGCTACCTCAGTCAGAACAAGAATCTCTCTATGAGTTGCACGAGATTCGACAGAGAGAGGGGTAGTCCACATGGGAATACAACTAGAATTTTAAGGACGTTATTAGGAGATCAACACACCCAATTCACGAATACCATCAAAGGGAATGATACATGTACTTGTTGCTACCCTTGACTTGAATCCCCTTGATGCAACAAAGAATAGCCATGATGACAGAGGCTTTGGAACAATGAATGGATATTGAAGCTATGGCAGGATACCTAGGGAGCCTAAGGATAACCACACCTTCGACAGATTCACACATGCCGAATATCCAAGGAAATATATCTTCACTCATGGATGAGATACAAGAAATAACTCTACTCAAGCTAGCACAACCTCAAGTTTGGTGCACATTATGCTACATAGAGGGAGCATCTAACATCTGAGTGTTCGCTAATAAGGGGAATAGGCCACCCCATACAGGACCAAGGTGAGGTGTTGCACAAGTATCAACAACTCTGCCATTTCATGCACCAAATTAATACAACACTTTCGCAAGTGCCCAACCCACTCAGACAACTAAATACTATGAAATTTGTCGGACTTAGGGGCATGCACCAAGGCACTTCCCCATCCTATAGAAGTACTCACCGATGCCCAATACAATACATTGTGAATTTTGTGGGTTCATGATACATGCTACAAACCAATGTAGGGAATTAGATGCACTTGTCGATAGATTGGACCACACTGCATTCAAGATAAATGAAACACCCGAAGGGAAGGGAAGAGGTCGGGGAAGTGGCAGTGCATATGGATTTGGAGGAGGAAGTAATGGAGGGTGAGGACCAGATTGATGTTACAATTGTGATGAACAATAACATATGGCCAGAGACTATCCCCATCCAAGACGACCATGGTGTTCACACTGCAGAACCAATGCCCACGCAATTGAAGAGTGCCTAGATATGATCACAATGTGGGAGGACTCGGCTCATCAAAAACATAGTTACCAACTTAATGAGAACTATACAAAGTTCTCATTTTTTGGGGGGTCAAATTTTTTAGCCCTTTTTTAAAAATGGTGCTACCGGTAGCACCCCCCTCCATTTTTAGGTGATTTTTTTATATTTTAAATTTTTTGATACATAATGTTTCCACTTTTTTTTAAATGCTTGTTTTTTCATCAATTTTCAAATTGTTTAATTTTTTTTTCAATGGTTTTTTTTCATCTATTTCCAAAATTTTCTATTTTTATTTATTTTGGTTCAATGGTGTTTTTAATCATATTTACATGCTTTATCTAATGTTAAAAATGGTGCACACCATTTATTTATTTTTAAAGTAATGTTTTTCATATAATTAAGTGTCCTTAATTAATTTATGGTTCCATACTTTTTAAATACAATGAAAAATATAGATTTTAACAAGTTTTTTTACCTTTACTCCAACACACATAAAATTGTTGTAGTTAAATAACACTATTTTTCAATATTTAGCATAAAAATAGAATTACAATTTTTCTTTGATAAATTAAAAACTAAAAAAAACTAAGAAAAACAAAAGAATTGAAATTTAAAAATAAAAATAAATTTTTTAAAATAAATGTATGTATAAAAAATTCTTAAAGAAAGACTAGAAAAAAATGCAAAAAAAACAAAACAAAATAGAAATAGATATAAAAATTAAGAAAAAAAAAAAAAAAT
>ML790468.1:383602-437634 GCA_009831015.1 Picea engelmannii | reverse complement strand
TTAATACAAAATTAAAAAAAAAAAAAATTACAACTAAAATAATAAAGTTTATATTAAGAAAGATTAAAGATAAAATAAAATACAACATTTAAAAAATAATTAAAAAAATTAAACAACCATATATATAAAGTTGACCAAACAAATCACTAAAATTGTTAAAAAAACATGAAACAAAAGTATGTATAAAACACCAAATTAATAAACCTAAAATAGAGTATTTAATATAAAATTAAAAAACATAAAATTACAACTAAAATAATAAAGTTTATATTCAAAAACATTAAAAATAAAATAAAATACAACATTTAAAAAATAATTAAAAAAATTAAACAACCATATATATAAAGTTTCTAATTTTTTTCATGAAATTTTTCATTTCAATTTTTAATTAAAGTATTTTGTTTTTAAGGGAGTTTTAATGTTTTTTTGAAAAAATTTAAATTTATTTTTTTTTTTAAATATTTTTTTGAATTTTGATTTGTTTTTTTAGTTAATATTTTAATTATAATTTTTTTCGGTATTTTTAATCATTTTTTAAGATGTTTTTAATTATAATTTTTATAATTTTTAAGTTTTAATAGATTTTTTATAATTTGTTTTCTTAAAACTTTTATATATATATAATTTTTAAGAAAAAAAAATTATGAAGAAAATATGATTAAAAACATCATTAAACAATTTTTTTTATTAAAACGTTAACTAAGAAACAAGTCAAAACTCAAAAAAATATTAAAAAAAAAATCTAAATTTCAAAAATTTGAAAAAAACATTAAAACTTCCATAGAACAAAATATTTAAATTAAAAATTGAAATGTAAAATTTCATTTAAAGAAAATAGAAACTTTATATATATATATATATAT
The DNA here is from genome assembly GCA_009831015.1 of Picea engelmannii. Taxonomy (NCBI): domain Eukaryota; kingdom Viridiplantae; phylum Streptophyta; class Pinopsida; order Pinales; family Pinaceae; genus Picea; species Picea engelmannii. Next base: position 436,771 of record ML790468.1, on the reverse strand, counting down.
ATATATATATATATATATATATATATATATATATATTTTCTAATTTTTTTTTAATAAAATTTTTCATTTCAATTTTTAGTTTAAATATTTTGTTTTATGGAAGTTTTAATGTTTTTTTGAAATTGAGATTTTTTTTTTAAATATTTGAATTTTTTTTGTTAATCTTTTAATCATATGTTTTTGTTTAATGATATCTTTAATCATATTTTCTTAGATGTTTTTAATCATAATTTAAAAAAAAAAATAGGTTTCAAGGCATTTTTTATAATTTGTTTTCTTATTATATATATATATATATATATATATCAGTGAGAAAACTATATTACTTATGTTCATAATGTACAAAAAGGAGGTGTTTTTGTTCTACTAAGCAGAAACCGAAACAAGTAAAACACCAAACTATCTTTTCCATGACTAAAGGATATAAGGTTAGGGTACGGGTCTGCCAAAAATGAAACCAAACTAGCCCTATTGAATCCCAAATTTATTCTTGCTTTTAAAAGTCTTGACATGTAACAGAAGACCTAACTAATCTAGTGACAATTTCTTTCATAGACTAGCATTTATAACAAAACATGACTAACCAGCTACTAACTGGCATTTTTCCTACTAACTCCTGGATTAATTTCCTACTTATAAACATAAGAAAACTAGTAAGACTGCATAGCTAGAGAACTTGGGGATGTTCCATCGTTTTTCCTATCTAAGATTTACTGTTCTCTTTGGGTGAGGTTGTCCTGGTCTTACAAATATGGGTTGGTGTGCCACTGCCATCTGCTGGTGTTATGCCCAAATGATGGACGAACCTCAGGTACAAGTGAAACTAGGCTACAAGCCTCTCCAATTTTCTTTGTTGGTTTTTTTCAATGTCCACCAAGATTTTGAACATAGTCTTCAACCCATCTACCCTGTTTTGTATGTCTTCCAGCAAGGGCTTCATCTCCAACTGTTCCTGCTTGGGCACCTCATCACGTTCCTCCTTCACCTTGCCAATTAGTAGTTTGGTGATCCATGCCATCTCTAGTGTTTTGTGGAAGAGTGTCTCCCTGGTGCAGGTTACGCCTGTGTATTTAATCCAATCCACTTCTTGGGCTATAGTCTCCATTTCCTTGCTGCCTCGCTCCTCTTTTATTTCCTCCTCCCAGATTTCTACCACTTCTTTCCCCTTCTGCGAGACTAAAGCTTGGTACATTCTCACTGCTTCCCTTGAAGCCTTCTCCATCCTCGAGAGTTTCCTTAAGCTTTATGGCTTGCCCTCCCTAAGGGGTTTTCCTTTCCTCATGGTGTGTTTTAAGCACACCATAACCTTGTTCCTCCCAGGTGTTTTATAACTTTCTCTTTGCTCAGACCTCTCGTTGCATTTCCCTTCCTGTAAAATGATCCTGGGACTGTAATAATTGTAGGGGGCTAGCCTCGACAATTTATGTGTCTTTCTATGTTTCCTCCTGTTATAATGATTCAAACCCGATTTCTTGTACCTCCTACTAATCGTGCCATGAGGTGAAGGATACGATTACACTCAAGCATCGTTGCAACATTTCTTGCCATTATGCTCTCCTTACTTCTCAACTCATCATAACCCTTCTTTTCATAGTTATTATCTGCCTTCATGTACTTGTACCTTATCCCAAGAGCTGATAGTCGGGCTGCATGATCCTCCCTCGCTCGTGTCCTTCTCTTCTCATGATTTCCATCCATATTGCTCAGGTTATCCCTCGTTCTGGCTTCTAAATCCATAGTTGTGGTTTCTACCACCACCTGTCGTCCATTCTCGATCCCGTTTATTCTCATCATAAGATACGAGGGCCTTAAATATTATATATATATATATATATATATATATATTAAATTATTGTTTTTCGGTGGAAATTTAAATTTTTTTCATTGTTTTTTATTTTTTTTTGGTCATTGTTTTTAATGTTTTTTCTTTTTTTGAAATTTGGGATTTGAATATATATTTTTAAATGTATTTTTTTCATGGAATTATGTATTATCTTTTGCTTGCAGTGATAAAATAATATTTAAAAATTAACCATTTAAGGGTTGATTTTATGATTTTGTTTATAGTAATGATAATATATTTTACCACTTTAAACAAATGTGTCATTTTAATACCCCAATTTCAAAATGGGTACTACCAGTAGAAGTACTTTTCAATTTGATGGTTTTTTTTGAGGTTTTGGTTTTAGTGGTACCAAATGATAAAATTATGATTTCAAATTATCTAAAATTTTAATGTTTTGAAAAAAAAAAAACAAAAAAAAAACCATCATATTTTTTTTAGGTCTTGATTTTAAGGTTTTTTTGAGCTATTTTATGAGTTTTGAAGGCCATGTTCGAAAAATGTTGTAATTTTGACCCCGTTTAAAAAACATTGTGCTAGTGGTAGCACCACTTTTTGATTTGGGGGTTGATTGTGATGTTTTTTATGAAAAAAAATGTGTTTTTTAGGCCATAGTTCTAGTTTTGAGGTCACAATTTTCATTAAGTCGGTAAGTTCTTTCAAAGAGGACTTAACTTCATAGGATCGAAACTTGGGAGATAAGTTGAAGAAATTTTACCTAAATTCGACATCATAACTCACGGAGGAGAAAAAACTGGGGTAGATGCAGACAATCATGCCAAGATCTAGAAAGCATCCCCCAAGGATGATAGGTATGATCCTTTGAAACAAAAGATATTTTTAAAAAATATAGTAGACATATTTAAAGATAAATCTGATCCATAATTAAGAGAAAACCCCCATAAATTCACCCTGCAACCCAAGACCACTCAAGCTCCTGCCTCACTTCCTGCACCCCGAAACCCTGTAAATTTGAGAAGACCTCAAGACCAGTCCCAAAATATATTCAATATCTAGTTTCAATTATTCTATGAAATCCTAGGAGATGACCTCCTTTATGAAAAGTTGTAGAACACCTTTTACCTAATCCCGGGGGATGAGGGAGCCCTAGTGACTAAGATAACTACCAACCTCCCTGAGAGGAATACACAGAGAACATAAGGAAGGAAGGTGTGAAATGGAAAAGAATTTATGTTAGAAGTCGAGTTAGACTACTTTGAAATTAAAGATGTCATGCTAGAATTGGGTTAAGACGTCAACATATTACCCAAAAAATAATTGGGAAGATCTAGGGAAACCTCAGTTAGTTTATTCCCCCATCTAGCTGAGAATGGCGAATCAATACTGCATTTTTCTAGTCGAAAGGCTGGAAGATGTAGAAGTACATGTTGCAAGAGTTAATATAGTAGCTGGTTTTGAAGTCATTGAAATCATGGGAGATGAATATCCCTTCCCTTCATTATTGGGAATTAATTGGGCTTATGACAATTATTTTATCATTGACCTAAAGAGGGACACAGTGACAGTTGAATAAGATAGAGTAAAAGTAATCCAACCCTCAGATCCATACATGGGATCTAGATATACTGAGCCAGTGGATAATAACATGGAACCCGAATTTCTTGACCAATTATACACCATAATAGCAGGGGTGAGGCCAAATTACATCAACCCCACTACAAATGGATCTGTAAGTTGGAGGAGTATATAGTCAACTGAGGAGGACTCAAAAGTAGCTTTTGATAGTTCACAAAAGGGTTCATATGAAATATTGGCAAGAATTTGCACAACTATCATGGAAAAGAGATGGATTGGAACCAAGATGAGGGATCACCTAACATACGACAATACTTCATATTTTATTAGCTTTCTCAATGATATAGACGGAAAAGTTGAGCCAGAGAAAAGGATATCATTTTTGGACATATCTTTGAAGGATACCCCAGCCAGGTGGTGGGCCACTCACTGAGCTTAACTTCTATATTGGGAGGACTCAAAGAGTCCTATTTGATACAGGTTTCTCAGAAGAAATCAAGTGACAACAGAGATGAACATGGATTTTTGTGAAGTGCAATTGTTCAATAGGTAGTCTGACCCCAGAATGCATGTTGAGAAGTGTATCAAGCAATGGAAAGTTGTACAAGTACCATATCAAGTATGGGTTCACTTATTTTTACACTCATTAGGTGCAATTACAAAAACCTGGTACATCCATGAAGACAACAGGAGAAAAACAAACCAGTGGCAGACACTAGAAGACCAATTTTACAAAAAAAAAACTTTTACTAATAAGACTCTGGAGCTCCACCTAGTCCTTCAAAGAATTCGGAAGATGTTGTTTACTAAAGATTCTAAATCTAGTTCAAGACTAGTGGTATGTTCTGATCATTCTCATTTTCTTCATTCGAATTGATACCACAATCTTGTCAGAATACCGATAGCCTACTGCAAAGTTGATAAGGAATTCAAAGAACCAAATGAAGTAGAAGAAGTTAGGAACCTCAATATTAAAGAAACTGTGGGAACTAGGGAAATTTAGGATACTACACCTAGTCATACAAGTAGCACCTATACCCATCCTCTAAAGTTGTGGAAACTGGACATAAGGAGTGAAGAGCATCCTAATATAGCTTCTACAGGGGATTACTAGGATGAGCATATCATGACTAAAATCCAGAGTCTACTACAGGAATATGAAGACATATTCCCAAAAACATTTTCACAAATGAAACGCATAAAAGGAACCCTAGGAGAGATGAATATGGAGCTAAAAACTGACTCAAAACCCATCAAGAACAGACTGTATCATCTCAATCCCAAGGAAAAAGAAAAGGTTAAAAGAGAAATAGACAAAATTCTTATGGTAGGAATAATCTTTTTGGTTGAAGAAGACGAATGGTTTATCCCCATATTCATATAGATAAAAAAATGGTATCGATGACATTCGGGTCTGTGTCGAGTATAGGATTTTGAATTTCGAATGTGTACATGATCCATTTTCAACACCGTTTAGCAATGAGGTATTAGATCAAATTGCATGGAAAGAATCATATTCATTTACAGATGGATTCTCAAGGTATCACCATGCCATAATTTCAAAGGATGAAAATAATAAGATCACTTTTATAACTAAGTGGGGATCATTCACATATAACGTAATTGATTTTGGCCTAAACAATTCCCCTGTGTTCTTCTTCAGGATTCTTATTGCAACATGTCATGATTTCATACACAGGTTCTTAGAAGTGTACATGGATGATTGGATGATATATAGTTTGCTAAAGGATCGCATAGGGATACTCTAGTTGATGTTTGATAGATGTCAGGAGTTATAGATAACTGTAAACCTAAGGAAGTGTATTTTCTATGTATCATGTGACAATATTCTAGGCCATGTTGTTTTCTGGGAAGGAGTCCAGGTAGACCTCGCTAAATTTCAGTTATCCTAAACATGTCACCACCTACAAGTGTGAAATAGTTGCGTAGGACACTTAGGCATGTAGGATACTATCATAGGCTCATCAAAAGATATGCCAATATTATAACACCATTTGAGAGATTATTGAAGAATTCTGAATCATTTCGGTGGACGGATGAGTGTCACAAGGCGTTTGATACACTCAAGTAAAAGATTAGTACTACACCAATCCTTATATACCCCAATTGGAAAATTGAATTCCATGTACATGTGGATGCATCAGGTGTCACGCTAGGAGCTATATTAGTGCAACCAAGAGAAGGGAATATTGATCACCCTATATAAGTTTCCATTAAAAATTAGTCTCAAGATGAACGCAACTACACAACAACCGAAAGGGAAGATTTGGCTATGATTTATGCATTGAAAAAATTTCTACACTATTTACTAGGTTCTCATTTTAAGTTTTTCACTGAAAAATCCCACTCAAAGATTTTACTCCGTTACCAGTCCAGTCGCAGATCCACCCCATAGATTACGTTGTTGGCCTAATTACTTATTCATTGATGATCCATTAATGTTTTATCCCATTACCTTAGCTATAATAATATGTAATATTGTTCATAACACCATTTATTCACATGCATGTCTTCTTTTGTTGTGTCTCTACATCCTAGTGCATTTTGCGAAGTTAGTTTCCACCTATTTCTCAATCCAACATCGCTACTAGCATTGCAGTGTGAAAATGCCAATATTATTCAGAGGGCAAGGCTCCGTATCGAAGGAATTAGTTCCATATTAGCCCTATTATCTTAGTTTTGAGGTCTGTTGATGGCTCATATATCCCTTGATTCAACAGTAGGAACCAAACCCACCACTGAGGCCCAATTAGACTCTACGACGTTTAATAGTGTAATGGTTCTCTAGATCTTGCGATCTGGCCAAATTATCTATGGGCTTTAAGTTTTTTTGTGAGGGATCTTACTTCAATTTGGACTATATCTTTTTTGTATTTTCTCTAGGGTGGGACCGATATGAGATGTAATTCGGTATAAACCATCTTAGCAACAAACATGATTAATTTCTAACTATTGGGGAAGAGGCTGAGCTTGGGATAACCCGCTGCTCAAACATGAAGAAGAAATTTTTAACCACAGACCTAGTACTAATACATTAACCATGTGAACATCCAATTACTGTATGATATACTAATTATCAGAAATAAAACACATATGAGATAAGATAATGGCAAGAAAAATAATTCACCTACACTAATCATCCATCACATGATAACACAATGATTCATGTTCATCATTAAAGTAAAGAAGAACAAAATATTGCACCAGATAAGTTGAAAATAGATTAAATTACTCTTACTCATTACAACATCATTCATGAAATGAGATAGGAAATAGTTCTTCTCCACATCCAATCACACATGCATTTCATGAAAATAAATTTGTCTTTGGTCCAGAAGGACTTCTCTATTAATGGTATCTTGGAAATAATTATTGGCAAAACCAAAAAAGAAGAGTTTGTTGAAACAACCATCGAACCTCCAACTACTTGGTCGACTTTATTATTTATAACATAAAATTCAACTGAAAATAACAGCTAAGTGTAGTTTAACAAAACAAAATTCTCCACGTTGCGTCCTATTCTAACAATTTATTTAACAGACAACTCAAGATATCACTTGAAATGGGTGACTTTTATAATACTCTGACCAACTAATGAACAATTCCTCGCAAGTTTAGGCCCATGGAAATCTGCGTTGTTCCATTGGAGCCATGTAAATTCCTCTGATCTACACCACATGCGCCTAGTACTTCACCAGACTAGTGTTTAACTATTGTAGCACAGCCCGAGCTTTAATTAGATGTTCCATAGATTGTTGCACTTGTCCGGGCATTGTGTCACTCACCGTCACTTAGCTCTTCGACCCATAACGAATCTTGCTTGGTATGTGATTCGACTATGTTGCACAAGTCGACGAACTTGTCAGGGGTGTTGAACTCGGGGAGTCTGATATCCTTCATCACCTTTTTTATCCTCAGACATGATTTCTCTTAGATTTATCATCGAAGTTATAGGGCCAATTTTTCTTGATAGTCGGAGGGATCTTTCCTGCAGTCGGAATTAAAATCGTTTAGAAATTTCCTACCAGGCAACATATATGAAGAAAGATGTAAGCGGGAAGAAAACAGACTAATGGATACCTGTAAATCTCGCTAAACCTGATTGTTTGATACTTATGTGATCCCTCCAACCTTTCAAATTACTTGCCCCATCTCTATTATCTCCACCACTTTTCTTCAGTTAGGGTGAGTTACATCCGCGTGCCATAGCATGGTAGATCAGGTACAAAAAACACAAGATTTAAAGTCATGCCAGTGGATGGTTGTTCCTTGGGGTCGGGAAAAGATGTCAGAGACGAACATGTGCCAAAAGTATGAGTAAGTTCCCAAAAGATCGAATATCGTCATAAGGAAAGTCGTTAAATGCTTTAGATCAAGGAAAATTGCTCAAACAAAAGTCGCATCAACAAGTGAATCAAACATCAACTCATTATGGAGGCTAGGTAAATTAAAAGAACTCAATATGATCGTACCACACATCCTCTGCAACCCCTATTGGTTGTGTCTTACACAGCCCAAATTATACTTGTTGCACATATGTGATGCAATAATTCTTTAAAACATCCCATCGCAAGGCATTTAGTGTTCCCTGGCACGTTTAAGCTTACTACCCCACTCCGCTATAAATCCTAGATATTTTGTATGTGTTCCACGCATCAACCGAGCTTATGCACCATTGGTGAGTTGTCTTGTGAGCCCAGTTCCATCAAATTATGTGCTTTGAGCCTTTGTTAAGTCATCCACACATAATTTAGATACTCTATCACACCATGGGGACTCCTAAAAATGTAAGACAGGGCTTGTGAGGTAGCCGAAGCACCAGGATTGAGCCACAAATTGCTTGGGACTCATTCTTATTTGAATCGGGTGTCCCTGAGGCTTTTAATGGAGTTTCCTACCTTCGTTCGGAAACGATGGTACCACCTTGAGTGGAGATTGAAGTGGAAGAAGTTACATTGGAAGGGAACAAGTTGGAAGCCATTCCCTCTCAACAACAGATACCATGGAGGAGAGGAAAGCCCAGGAAAAATAAGGAAGTAGGAGGGGAAAGCCACATACCAATTGAGTCGTGTGCACGACCAATCCCTAAGGATTTTCTAATGCACTCTATCCAGCTAGAGTGTGTTGGAACCATAAGTTGAGGAAGCATGAACTGAACAAGAAGGGAAGAAGCTTTGGGTTCTAATGTTCGATGTCCTAATCAACAGTTGGAGTAGGCGCAAATCACCATATTCAAACTTTATCAGGAGAATAGAGAATTATGATGACAGTTGGCAACAAAGAACCTTGTGGTGTCAGCACCACAAGGTTGTGAAGGAAAAAACAACCTAGCTCAAGAGGCAGCTTTGAGAAGCACAAGATACGATCATTTAGTTGGATGAAGCACAAAGGGTATCGGAAGAAAGGAACATGAAAATACTCCAGGGAGCGCAGAGCAGGCTGGGAGAAATTCCTCACACAGAAGAGACATAATTGGTGAACTACATTTTCTATTCTCGGACGTGACACATAGTTTTGATAATTTTCCCTGTTTGTTGTGAAAATTTTCACGTTCTCAATGTAACTGGGTCGGTTGGCCAAAAAGTGTTGGTAGTGTTTAATATATGCAACCTAAGCTCGATGGAAATATAATATATAAAGTCTCAAAATTTTGATGAAAGGATTCTAGTCATAGCAAAGGATGAGTTTTTCTCTGAGTTGCTTTGTATTTTCGTTGATATTTTTCTAAAAAAACTTCCATCGTCAATTGATTTTGACTTTGCGTCACTGACTCGGGACACATTAAATAAAGACATGGAACTCATATTGCGGGTAATGGTCGAACTCGGTACTTTGTTTAAGTCGAGCATGCTAAGATGAGGTCAAAATTGGGACTACGGATGTCGAGCAAGTATCGGGGATTGACCTTCAAAAACAAAGCTAACGCATAATTTTTTCATGGGTTATCATCCTCGGAATCTCCCGATACCGAAAATGTTTTGGAAGTCGACGATCGATGATAGTCTTTCATTTTCATTCAACGATTACTCTTTTAACATTTTTCCAATGTCGACGGGATCGGTCATCGACAATATCCTTGGTGAAGTTTGTTCACAAAAGAAAACATTCGTTTGTCGACGCCAATGAGGATCGGTGATTGGCAAATGCAGTTTCCTCGAGTGATTGTCTTTCTTCTTTAATTATTTCCAATGCTGAATTTGTGAGCACATCGGGAAAGTTTTGGCTGTGGATTATTTATTCCTTTAAATTATATATTTTTGCATGTTTAATCAAACTTTAAAAACTAAAATGGAAAACAAAATTATAAGAACGGGCAACATTTTCATACTAAGTTTAAATTTAGACAGTGCAAAGATCAAGTGGTACCAAAAAAGTAAAATTTGACGTAGGATTTTTAAGGTGTGTTGAGTGCTCAACAAATGGTGACTTATTGGGCAAAGGGAAAATCTTTTTTCCCCCTTCAGGGATCGACTGATGCAAAATCTAGTGGAGAATCTTACTGATTTTAAATCAGAGCTTCATTTACCCTTGCATTCAAAATTCTTTGGTTGATGCTTCCGAGTCTACCCGTGGGGTTTTAACCTTTATTCCTCCTTTGTTTCTTGTAACCCTGACTCATGCCCTTTTTTACAAAATTCTAGCAAAGCATTCACTGGTATGGACCCTTTAGTTACCTTTACCCACTTTCTTCAGTGTTTCTCTGCTACCAGCGAGTGTCCATAGACCCGATGGAGTCACCCCAACATCATAGACCTTTCTCTACTGCCAACAAGCATCCATACCCCTGATGGCGATATCTGCATACCCTCTCCTACTATTCCCTCTTTTGATAATGTCAATTTTATCTCGGCATAATTCCCTGAGCAAGTGTGATAGGATGATGTCTATTTATTTTGCAAAGTGAGATGGTTTAAGATGGATCCTTTGCTAGATTTTTCTTCAGGGTTCATGTAGTCCTTTCCAGTTTTCCTTCTTTCCCTCAAGGTCTTACCAAACCACTAAGAAGACACTTCTGACATTTCTCCGAAGTTGTTCATTTGCATGGGTTAGATAGAGGGCTCCTCAAAGAAACTGCAAGTCCCTCAATTCTTCTTGTGTTGTAAGTGAGCGATGAGTTAGGAACAGATTTCTCTATGTCGCATGATTTAAGGTCAAACATTGTCTCGCAAAACACAATATTAAAAAATGCAAAAGTCCATAAAACAAAAGAAAAAAACAAAACACATTTTGCAATCATGAAAACACTCATACAAAACATCAAACACACACACACACACACACACACACATATTATTGGAAATATTGTTTCAGGGCTTGGCCATTTATTAGGAGGGCATCAGGTTCCCCCCTCCGATTCTGCAATCGATAGGTGCCTGCCCCAATCTTCCCAGCCACCTAGAAAGGTCCAAGCCATAGATTCTGAAACTTAGAATGTTTCCCTTTTGGATCGTTTTCTCTGTCCCATTTTAGGACTAAGTATCCTATTTCAAAATTCTTTTTGTTAGCCTTATGATTATCAAACCATCTTTTCACTATTTTTTGGTGGGATATGAATTTTGATTTAGCCTTTTCCATCTATTCTTCTAGCATGAGCAGAGTGTCAAGTCTTTGTTGGATGACCGATGAAGGCTCCCCTCTGGAATCTTGGGCTAGTTGAAGAGATGGAAGGTAAAGTCTGTTCAGGAGAATAGATTTTTGTTCGTATACTAGAAAGTATGGATAATTACCTATAGCGTCCTTGGGTGTGACCATATCAGCCCATAGAAAGTTATGGAGTAGAGTATGCCAATTCCTTTGGTTGTCTGCAACCGTCTTCTTTAATATTCTCACTAGGATCTTAGTAGTCAATTCTGCCACCCCATTTCTCCGTGGATAATAATTTGTAGAGTACCTAATTATGATTCCTTTGTCCAGAGAAAACTTTGTCAATCGGCTGGAAGAAAAATAAGTTGCAGTATCAAAAACCAAGATAGAGGGGACACCAAACCTTGTGATTAGTTGTTTCTCTATAAATTGGATCACCAACTTCTCGTTTACATGAGTCAAAGGGATGGCCTCTACCCATTTCGTGAAGTAATCGGTGGCAGTAAGAATGTACTTGTTTTGTTTTGAAGAGATAGGTGTGATTTCTCCTATGATATCTAACCCCCATTGCTCAAAAGGCCTAGAAGTAGTAACAGGTTGGAGTGGGATTGCTGCTCTCTTTTCTCTCCTGGTGCTCATTTGACAAACTTTATAGTTTCTAGCATATGTGTGAGCTTATTTGAACAAAGTGGGACAATAATAACCGACTCTCAATAACTTATGAGCGGTGGTGTTTCCTTCAAAATGTCCACTGATAGGGTCATCATGGAGCTCCTTCAAAACTTTGTCGGCGTCTTCACGTTCAATAAATATTAATAGTACCCCATCATAGTTAACCCGAAAGAGTACCAAATTTATGAGGCGATATTGTGAAGATTTTAACTTGAGAGCTCTCCTTTCCCTAGGGTTGAGATTTTTTGGGCAAATCCCACGATGTAGGAGATAAGTTAGCTTCCCGTACAAAGACTCTTTTCCTAGGGAAATGTATGAAACTTTTCCGCACCATAATGCCATTTCATTCTCCCATCTAGAATCTTCATTTACTTAGTCCTCGGCCTCGACTGCAAGTTTGCATAATCCTTTCCCTTTAACTAGGTTGGCAGGTTTTATATCTAGATGAAATAATTGAACTACTTCCATCCAGTTCCCTCTTCTTTCCCCCATATCCTGTTGAGTGAATATGGATCGGACCACATAGTGAGGAACGATTACTTTGGTGTGGTTCTTGAGGATGTAAGACCTGGAGTGTTTTATTTCTTTATAAAATCCATAAGCTTGTTTATCTATAGCAGGATAATTTAGTTCATCTCCTTGGAGGTTAGTACTCATGGATGAAACCAGGGCCTCATTGTTATCATCATCCTTCTGAGTCAATACCATAGCTAACGATTGGTCGGAGGTGAAAGTATAGAGGAAGAAATCTCTATTGAAATCAGGACTTCGTAACACGGGGGCTTGTGATATAGCAGTTTTGATGTTGCTAAAAGTGTCTTTTTGTTCATCATCCCACTTAAATTCAACATCTTTATGATTTATCTTTTGCAAGGGTTTGATAGTTTCCACGGAATCGCGAGTGAATTTCCTCACAAAATTGATCTGCCTAAAAAGGGACTAGATAGATTTCTTGTTGTGAGGCAATGGGAGTTGATCTATGGCCTTAATCCTTTCTAGGTCTATGCGAATGCCTGCTTGATATATAATGTGACCTAACAACTTACCTTCCTAGATGCCAAAAATATTTTTCTTAGGATTTAAAGATATATCATATTTCCTACACCTTTCAAAAATTTGAGTTCAGTGTTGGATGTGCTCTTCTCTGTTCTTTGAATACACAATCACGTCATCCAGATACACTACCACACACTTATTGATTAGCCCCTGAAATTCTATGTCCATGGCCCTTTGGAAGTTCATCCCTACGTTAATTATCCCAAAAGGCATGCATTTATAAGCGAAGATCCCCCACTTGGTTCAAAAGGTATTCTTCAAACGATCTCCCTCTGAAACCAGAACTTCGTTGTAACCTGAGAAACCATCCAGTAGAGAGAAAATATCTGAACCAAACACGGTCTGCAGGAGTTGATCCATTGGTGGGACTAGGTAATTGTCCTTTTCTGAATCTCTGTTGAGGTTCCTAAAATCTATGCATAAGCGAATTTCTCCATACGTTTTCCTCACCGGAACCAAATTTTCTACCCATGCGAAATGCCTAACCTGGAAGACGATTTTGTCATCTAAAAGTTTCTTTAATTCCTGATACATATGAGGTTCCATGGATGGGTGATACCTTCTAATCTACTATTGGAAGGGTTTCACTTCAGGTTTTAACGGGATAATATGCTGAATGATGCGGGTATCATAAGTTTTGAGATCTCGATAGGACCATGCGAAGACATCTTGATATTGTCTAAATAGTCTGAGATAAGCCTACCTTTCCTCCTTAGATGTGGTTGTACCGAGGTTTATATTCTTTGGTTTTTCTTGGGTTCCGAGATTTATAATTTCATGCAGGGGAGAGGATCTACCTGTCTTTGCATTTTTAGGCCCCTTGAATTTTTCTTTCAAGTCAAAAATATTTTTCAAATTAGCTATTCCTTTCGGGATTGCATGAGACATTGATTTGTTAATGGGTTGACCTATTTGAGGATCAGTTCCTCTTGATTTCTCTTGGAATACTTCATCATCAATGGCTAAGTCTTTGAAATTATCTTGGTTATTAAAAACGTCTATGATTTCTTCATCCCCTTCAAAGACTTTCCAATTAGAAATATAGTTGGGAACTGATGGCTTGTAGAGTAGTTCCATAGTGAACTAGGAGACTTCATAATCTTGCAGGGGTGATAGCCTCGAGGCAACGGTAGCCAGAGAATCAACAAGAATGTTCTTTTCTCTAGGGATGGATGTGATATTGAAAGCTTCAAAATGCTCCATTAACCTATGCACTTCCTGTTCATAATTCTTTATGTCTGGGGAATTGCAATGTATAGTATTCCTTACTTTTCTAACGATAATTTAATAATATATGAAAACCTTCAATTCTTTTGCATTTAAGTCAATGGATTTGTTTAATCCTTGTACTAGATATTTATACTCGGTAGTGTTCTTTGTTCATTCAAATTCTAGCCTACAGGATATGAAACAACGTTTGCCTTTAGGATCAATGAGGATGCACCCTGATCCTGACACTTCTTGCAATTTAGATCCATCAAAATATAGGGTCCAACATTGTGGGCAAGGTGTGTTGGCTTCCCGCTCCCTGTTACTTTCCTCTTTCCCTACTGCTAGCTCCAAGGTTTCTAAGATAGGTTCTTGGCAGAAGAGGGTTTCTTCTATCAATATTGGAATTTCTCTTGAAACACCATTTCAATGTTCTGGGTGAGAGGGACATCGGATAAGAGAGGGGAAAATTTCCTGAAGTAGGAGTTGCAGGAATAATTTCCTAGCACGGGGAACTCTGTCGATGAGGGTTTGTTCAAGGTTTCTAGGTCAGTGATGGTATGTTTTAGATAACTTTCCCTATCGATTCTAGTCATATTTTTGTATCCCTTCAGTGGAAACCAAAGGTGTTCCCAGTCTGTACTAAAGCATCTATTTAACTTCTCAGACCAATATCGAGTTAGTAATACCCCATAGGCCTCTAGGATATCTACTACAATTATGTCAATAACTTGCACAAACTTGGGATGTGTCGCTATTCTAATCATTACATCTTTGAGTTACCCCATGACATTAACCTGGGTTTTTTCTAGTTGTATTACATATTTATTTCTCTTGAGAGGAACAACATTTGATTGTTTGAAAATAGATAAGGGCATAACGTTGGAAGATTCTCCTAAATCAACCAAACAACTGTGGAGATTCCTCTTGAATACTTCAAATGTTAAGAGGAACGATGGGACAAAAGGTTTTCCCTTCCTATCTTCTGAGAAAGTGTTTATAGTTGGTTTAATCACCAGATATGTGGGAGATAGATTTATTTCCTGACCATTTCTAGTCGTCGGGTTTTCTACTGAGTTTAATACTTGTAGCATAAAGTCCTTCTACCAAGGCATCCTACATATGTCCATAATTGATATATTAGCCTTTAACTTCTTCAAATATTTAACTATGTTGTAATACAGTTTGGACGATTCTTGGATATGGATGATTATAGGGTTTTTATTGGGAGAAAAAGGTGCTTTCGGGTGATCAAGAGTCGTCTTACTCCTCGAAGTTTGGGTGGCAGCGATATCTTTTGAGACAGGTGGACCTTTACTTCGTGTTTGCGCAACCGAGACTTCTGCAAGTTGTTCTTGAGACTCAAACAGATCATTGGAAGGCATGATTAGGTCAGGTTCCCATATCAACATGGTCGTATCTTTTGGTGGATTAACCTCTTTCTGATCCACAACATTCATAACTAAACTGGTTGGTTGTTCGACTAGGGAGACTCCATCTAGAAATAGATTGGCCATCAAATTCATGGCATACACACATTGAGGGAAGTCTCTTTCAAAGTGGTTTTCCTGGTGATAAGTACAGAAAGAATCAGATGCTACATTTCCCAGATCAATATTTAAGTTAGCTAGGGGAGGTTCAATTTCTTTGAACGATGGATTTCTTTTAAAGAAAGGCTTATTGGGACTTTAGCCTTTGTTTCCTTCCCCTTCATTTCTCTTCATATCTATGATCTCGTTTGATAATTTCTTGACCATGCGTTGTAGTTCTTCTATGTCTCCATTACCCTTGATGTGAGTCTGTTATGCTTGTTTCCCCGGTGGTCTAGCCAAAAGGAGTCCTCTCGTGGGAGGAGGTTGAACTTCTTTCTTAACTAAAGAGACTTGGCCTTCTCTACACCCGTTCATCTGGAATTCTACCATTTTGGCTTCTTCAAAATTATTAGCTAGGGTTCGCTTGGAACCCCTTTTTACAAACATGGAAATAGAGGCTGGGAGCACATTAGCATATACTTCGATTTGCAGCTCTTGAGTAGGTTTATCTTCGAGATGGAACTTGTTAAAGATGGTTGTGAATCATTGATTGAAATATTTAACCTTTTCTTTCAAACTCATGGTGGCAACGAACAATTCAATGATAAAATCTGTTGTAGTGGTTTCTTCGGCAAATTTGACTAGAAAATATTTCTGAAACTTTGTCCATCTAGTTATAGATCCTACAAGTAGATTAAAATACCATGTTGACGCAAGTCACCCTCAGCGGCAACCCACTCACACCAATACCTTCTTCGTCTCAGGCCCGAAGAGTCAAAGAACTCTTCCAACTCCTCTCGGGAGTTCTCACTACCCACAACACTCCTTTCTGACCTCCCTCCAAAATCGGGAAATCGGAATTTGCGATTTCGCGAGTCCCGTGAGCACAACTCACATGAAACCGAATACCCCGAACCCCTATGGTCAAAGAGTCAACGACTTCGTTCTTATCGGGAAATCGGCACCTACGATACTATGATTCACATACACGGTGAGTTCCCGAATCTCGAAATCTGATGGCACGTGCACTGCCTCCCTGCCACATCACCTTCTCTCTCCTCTATATCGGGAATCACGGGATCGCGATTTAAAAGGTCGCGATACTTGTGTTTTTGGAAAACCCTGAATGTTGAACCCTGAGTCCTAGGGATCTCATGCCACGTGTCCCTGTATGATCGACGACTCAGATTAATTCGGGAAATTGCTCCTCGCGATTTCAAAGGGTATGGAATTCTTGTCTACACAAACCCTGATATGCCGATATGCAATGGCTATGGGTTCTTCCTGCGCCCAAGATTTAAATTCCTCACTACTTCTCCACGATCTGACGGTCTGTGGGACTTCACGATTCTCCACAGTGATCCCTAGCCGTCGATTCTCCTCCTTGAGGATTTCTCCTGTTCCAAAGCTCCGTTTTTGTTCAAGACCCTCCTGGGTCCTTCTCCTATGGTATCAAGAAGGAACTATTCCTCCTGAGATTGTAGGCTCTGATTCCCTCAGAGACCTTTCGCACACTCTATGCGCTCGACCTTCAACGGTTCTCTAAGAGTCGAATTCTTTCAGGTCTTGTGCACTAACAACCACAGTAGCCCCTGTTCTCCCGTGCTCTGGCTAACTGCTGAGATTTCAACTCCGGCCTGGGCTTCTCCCGCATGCTCTAATAACCAAATTCAACTTCTAGGCAGATGAGAATAAGAGTTTAACTATCTAGCCTCATCAATGCACTCTATGCGGATTAATTCCACTGCACTCTATGCAGGAATCCCCTGGCTTAGACAGAGAAACAATTGAAACTCATTCTCCTCTTTCTCACAGATTTATAATCAACTATGAAATCACATACGCAGCATATCAAAGAAAATGTATGACAGAAAGCAAACATACATGAGCATAATATCAACATAGAGAAACAACACAAACCATGAAAGTGAATCAAAGACTTCCTTCTATTAATTCAATCTGTACATGGGTGTTCTTCACCAGTTCTCTCCTCTACTCTTCTCTTGCTCCTGTTTGATAATTGCTAATGTTATAATGTACAAAGGAGGGTGCCTATATTCCATTTTCCCTCTCGAATTCTACAACTATCAAATCTACAATAAATTCCTATCTAACAACATTAAAACTATTAAATGCCTCAGCTACCTAAGGACGTGAGATTAAAGGCTCACGGTCCATTTACAATATACATAGTGCGCTCCTTATGAATGCCTTCATATAAAGGGTGGTGCAACAACTTTCCAAAGAATTTCAAAATTTGTGTGCTGGTGCTATCCAACTGTTTCCTCTAAATGTGCTAGCTTGCTTGATGAGTGAGCGATGCTCCTGCATCATACTCCTCGGGTCGAAAATTTTCACGGGCTCCTATCCATGAGCTCCTGCACAGTGTGTCTATGCTTTTGTATCACTGCTTCAGTCTCCCAGCTGACATATTCCACTGGGTGATTCTTCCATTTCACCAGGTATTCAAAATACTGCTTCCTTCTGGTCTTTTTTCCCACTCGCTTGTCCAGTATGCACTCCATCTGATGTTTTTGTGCAACTAGTTGTTGTTTCTGCCACCGGACCACTGGTTCCTCAGTTCTAGTGCCTGCTTATCCATCCCTGTATGGGCATAAATTCGAAACATTGAATATCGGAGATATCCCGATGCCCCCTGGCAACTCAATTTCATATGCATTCTCCCCGAATTTCTTCAGGACTTTGCATGGCCCAATCTTCTTCATCTTGAGCTTGTTATATGTTCCCCTTGGGAACCTTTCTTTCCTTAAGTGCACCAGAACCATATCCCCAACTTCAAACTGAAGTTGTCCCTTCCGCTGATCGGCTTTGCGCTTATACTCTTGATTTGCATCCATCAGTCGCTACTTCACCTGCGTGTGAAGTTCCTCCATCGCTTCAGCGAATTCTTCAGCACGAGCGCTGCTAATTTCAGCCTGTCCTAACTCCCTAAGATCAGAAACTCCCCTCGGTTGCATCCCATACAAAATATGGAATGGACTCTTACCTGTGCTCCGATTCACAGAGTCATTGTAAGCAAATTATGCCTGTGGTAATATCTGGTCCCAACTGCTATGGTGCTCTGTCACCAAGCTTCTCAATAGATCCCCCATACTGCTATTCACCACCTCTGTTTGGCCATCCGTTTGCGGATGGTAAGCTGAACTAAAGCACAAATTAGTTCCCATCTTTTTCCATAGCATCCTCCAAAAATGACCTATGAATTTTGTATCCCGATCCGAGACTATGCTTCTTGGTAATCCATGCAATCACACAATCTCTTTGAAAAACAAGTTCGCGATGTGGGTCGCATCGTTGGTTTTCTGACACGGAATAAAATGTGCCATCTTAGAAAACCTTTCTACCACCACGAATATGGAATCAACCTCTCTCTGCGTCCTCGGCAGTCCTAGCACAAAATCCATGCTAATTGCCTCCCATGGTCTCTCGGGTATAGGCAATGGCCGATAGAACCCTGTGTTATGCTTTCGGCCCTTTCCATGTTGACATATCTGACACCTGTCAACAAACCTCTTTACATCTGCTCGCATGCCTGGCCAATAATACGATTCGCTCAGCTTGGAGAATGTCTTATCATGTCCAAAATAACCTGCTAAGCCTCCTCTATGTTTTTCCTTTACCAAATTCTCCCTCATGGAGCAATTTGGTATGCACAGTTGATTGCCCCTAAATAGTAATCTATCTTGGATCATATATTCCAGCCACGGACTCTGATCCCTGAGAACTGGGTTCTCGACTACTTCATCAGCTTCTCTGAAGTCTGCATCACCTTCATACATATCTTTCAGATTCTCAAAACCCAGCGTCTTGACTCTGAACTCCTACAACAACAAACATTTCCTGCTCAAAGCATCAACCGCTTTGTTAGCAGTTCCTGAAATGTGCTTGATCACAAATGTAAAATTCTGCATGTACTCTACCCATTTCACATGCTTCTGGTTCAACTTCTCCTATTGGCTCATGAACTGCAATGCATGATTATAGCTATACAAAATGAATTCTTTGGGTATCAAGTAATGCCTCCACTTCTTCAATGCCTGTATGATGGCATAAAACTCTTTGTCGTACGTGGAGTATTTCATCTTGGCATCATCCAATTTCTCGCTATAATAAGCCACAGGTTTGTCATCATGACTTAAGACCCCTCCAACAGCATACCCACTGGCATCACATTTCACTTGAAATGTCTTCTGGAAATCAGGCAACACCAGAATTGGTTTCTCTGTTATCTTCCGCTTCAACATATTGAAGCTCGTCTCAGCCTCCGCTGTCCAATGAAAAACTTTATGCCACTTCTTCACTGTGTCCATCATCGCTGTACTAATTCCACTGAAAATACGAATGAATTTTCTGTAGAAACTATCCAAACCATGGAAGCTCCTCACCTCGAAAAAATTTCTCGGTGATGGCCAATTCTTGATCACTTCTACCTTTTCAGGATCCATTTTCAACTCATTCTCCGAAATCACAAAACCCAAATAAATGAGTTATGTCTGCATGAAGGAACACTTCTTCATGTTGATCAATAGCTTCTCCTATTGTAGCTTCCTCATCATAATGGCTAAATGTTTCAAATGTTCAGCTTTGGTCTTGCTGAAAATCAATATGTCATCCAGATATACGACCACAAATTTGCCAATGAATTCCCTCAGGACTTCATTCATCATCCTCATAAATGTGCTCGGCGCGTTTTTCAAACCAAACGGCATGACCAGCCATTTGTACAAACCCTCATTTGTTTTGAATGTTGTCTTCCATTCATCTCCCTCTCTCATGCGAATCTGATGATATCCTCTCTTCAGATCAATCTTTGAAAAATAATTTGCCCCACTTAGGCAATCCATCAGATCATCCATCCTCGGCAGTGGAAATCTGTATCTGATGGTGATTTTATTTATCACTCTAGAGTCTGTACACATCCTCTAGTCTCCATCCTTCTTCGGACTTAGTACTGTCGGAACAACACACGGACTCAGGCTCTCTCTGACCAGTCCTTTATCCAACAGATCCTGTACCTGCCTTTTGAATTCCTCATTTTCTTGTGGTGTCAACCTATATGCTGCCTTATTCGGCATACTTGCTCCAGGTATGAGGTCAATATGGTGACTCACACTCCTCATCAGTGGCAACGAACGAGGTAGTTCGTCCACGATGATATCAACGAACTCTCCCAATAGTTCCTGAATCTCATCTGGTAAGTCATCCACTCTTGTGCTTGTCATGACAATTCTCGGCTTCCTAACAACAAAGAACTGTGGATCTTCGTTCTTCTCCATATCTGTGAGAAGTTCCTTCCCGTTCATGAGAAGTATTGTTTTGTTTACTTCCGGCTTCACTTCCTTATCCTTTATCGGAAGCAATGTGTGTGTTTTCCCATCCTTCTTCAAGGTGTATGTGTTCATCCTTATGTCATGAACAACATTTTTGTCATACTGCCATGGTCTACCCAGCAATATATGACATACATCCATGGGAATAACATCACACATAATCTCATCATGATAATTCCCAATCTTGAATTTAACTAAGCATTGTTTAGTGACACTTACCCGGTGTCCTTTCTGTAACCATGAGACTTTATATGGACTCGGGTGCTGAGTTGTTTCTAGCTCTAGCTTTTCCACCATCTCGGTCGAAATGAGATTGTCAGTGCTCCCACTGTCAACTATGACCTTGCATTTCCTTTCCTTCGCTGTGCAAGTCGTTCTGAACAGTCTTCTCCTTTGCACTGCGCTTTCCACCTCTTTCTCAGGTGTCAAAAGGATTTTATGCATCCCAAGCGACCTTCCGCTGTCTGCATCTTCGTTCTCAACATCACACCTCTGCGCCTCAATGATGTGAGCTTCACTTCTGTCCATCTTTCGGTCTGGACAATCCACGGCTTTATGTCCGTCTTTTCCATATGTAAAACATGTGATAACTCCACCTCAGCCTCTTCCTCTACCTCTGGTACGAGGAAAAGTCTTCACGTCATCATAACCTCCACCCTGCTCTGTATGCTGCCTCCTCGGCTCAGCATATTGTTGCCTCTATTGTGAGGATCCACCTCTTTCCATCTTACCCTGAGGTTTCCTCCATTCCTCCTTGGGCTTCTGAGTTCTTTCTTGGGCAACTGCCTTGCCTCTTGGCTGGCCTCTGCCTCGCCCTCGCTGTCCCTGCTTGCGGCTCAGCTTCTCCTTGGCTTTTAGAGCCAATTGGTAAGCATCTTCCACTGTCCTGATGGTTAGCATGCTTAACTCATCCTGAATATCATATCTCAACCCATTCAGATATCTCGCCACCTTCTCATCATCGCTCTCCTGATGACCTGCTCTGATGTTGAGTCTATAAAACTCCTCGGTGTACTCCTTCACCGTCATCAGCTTCTGTCTCAGGTTCTGCATTCGCCTGAACAGAGTGATCTGATAATCTCTGGGGATGAATTTCGCTTTCATCTTCGCGATCATCCTGTCCTAGCTTTTGATCTTCTGTTTTCCTTTGGAACGTTTGTCCGCCTGCAGCTCATCCCACCATAAGGCTGCATGTCCTTTCAACTTAGTAACAACATGCCTTATCTTCTTGTCTTCTTTGATATCTTCGTAATTGAAGTAGGTATCGAGTGCTCGGATCCAATCCAGTAACTCTTCTGCATTCAGGCTTCCCTCATATACGCGAATGTCCATTTTTGTCTTTGAGCTCATTCTAGAAATGGCTCTGATCAACCTTTCTGTTGAGGCATCCTCTGCTGAGACCTCTTCTGCATCGTTTCCAACTTCCTCTTCCACCTCACAATCATTGAACTCCCCAGCACCAGCTCCACGTCTCTGCGTGGTCTCCATCTCCTCGAGTCTCTCCCTGAGATCTCGTATCTGGTGTTCCATCTCTGGATTCCCTGCTGGCCTACCTCTCCTTCGGACATCCCTGTCCTCACGATCAGGTGACTTCCTTTCTCTTCGAGGTGGCATGATGGATATCTGTCTCTGCTACAGAAAGCAAAGATGCTCCCACTCTGATACCACTCTGACTCAAGTCGTGTGTATCAGAGTGCTTTCCCTTTCTCCTTCCCTTCTCTCACCTGAAATGTACAGACAATATTTCGGGCTCTCATACCACTCTGACGCAAGTCACCCTTAGCGGCAACCCGCTCACACCAGGACCTTCTTCGTCTCAGGCCCGAAGAGTCAAAGAACTCTTCCAACTCCTCTTGGGAGTTCTCACTACCCACAACACTCCTTTTTGACCTCCCTCCAAAATCGGGAAATCGGAATTTGCGATTTCGCGAGTCCCGTGAGCACAATTCACATGTAACCCAATACCCCGAACCCCGATGGTCAAAGAGTCAACGACTTCGTTATTATCGGGGATTTCCCTATCGGGAAATCGTCACCTACAATACTGCGATTCACATACATGGTGAGTTACCGAATCCTGAAATCCGATGGCACATGTGTTGCCTCCCTGCCACGTCACCTTCTCTCTCTGCTATATCGAGAATCGCGGGATCGTGATTTCAAAGGTCGCGATACTTGTGTTTTTGGAAAACCCCGAATGTCGAACCCTGAGTCCTAGGGATCTCACGCCACGTGTCCCTGTATGATCGGCAGCTCCAATTAATTCGAGAAATCGCTCCTCGCGATTTCAAAGGGTATGGAATTCTTGTCTACACAAACCCCTATATGTCGATATGCGATGGCTATGGGTTCTTCCTATGCCCAAGAGTTAAATTCCTCGCTACTTCTCCACGATTTGATGGTCTGTGGGACATCACGATTATCCACAGCGATCCCTAGCCGTCGATTCTCCTCCTTGAGGATTTCTCCTGCTCCAAAGCTCTGTTTCTGTTCAAGCCCCTCCTGGGTCCTTCTCCTACGGTATCAAGAAGGAACTATTCCTCCTGAGCTTGTAGGCTCTGATTCCCTCAGAGACCTTTCGCACACTCTATGTGCTCGACCTTCAACGGTTCTCTAAGAGTCGAATTATTTCAGGTCCTGTGCACTAACAGCCACAGTAGCCCCTGTTCTCCCCTGCTCTGGCTAACTGCTGAGATTTCAAATCCAACCTGCACTTCTCCCGCACGCTCTAATAACCCAATTCAACTTCTAGGTAGATGAGAATAAGAGTTTAACTATCTAGCCTCATCAATGCACTCTATGCAGATGAATTCCAATGCACTCTATGCACGAATCCCCTGGCTTAGACAGAGAAACAATTGAAACTCATTCTCCTCTTTCTCACAGATTTCTAATCAACTATGAAATCACATACGCAGCATATCAAAGCGAACATATGACAGAAAGAAAACATACATGAGCATAATATCAACACAGAGAAACAACACAAACCATGAAAGTGAATCAAAGACTTCCTTCTATTAATTCAATCTGTACATGGGTGTTCTTCACTAGTTCTCTTCTCTGCTCTTCTCTTGCTCCTGTTTGATAATTGCTAATGTTACAATGTACAAAGGAGGGTGCCTATATTCCGTTTTCCCTCTCGAATTCTACAACTATCAAATCTACAATAAATTCCTATCTAACAGCATTAAAACTATTAAATGCCTCAGCTACCTAAGGACGTGAGCTTAAAGGCTCACGGTCCATTTACAATATACATAGTGCGCTCCTTATGAATGCCTTCATCTAAAGGGCGGTGCAACAACTTTCCAAATCATTTCAAAATTTGTGTGCTGGCGCTATCCATCTGTTTCCTCTAATTGTGCTTGCTCGCTTGATGAGTGAGCGATGCTCCTGCATCACATGTGGAAGATGAATTTTTAAATGTATAAGGGAAATTTTTTCATACTATGTCTTCATGTTGGATGTTCATAAGTTTGATCGCTAGTATGAACTTCTTGATATGATCTTCAAGTAGTCCTAAGGTTTCGGGGTCAAATTTAGGGAGTAAATTCTCTAGGTGTCGGGCAAGATTATGTACTCTACCTGGGATGGGCAAAGAATCTCTAGCCAACCAAGGTTGGTTGTTCTGAGGTGGGCTCTCCCTTCTTCCTCATGGTCATTATTGTTCTCCATACCTTCGAAATCTAAATTATACTCTTCTTT
The DNA here is from genome assembly GCA_009831015.1 of Picea engelmannii. Classification (NCBI taxonomy): domain Eukaryota; kingdom Viridiplantae; phylum Streptophyta; class Pinopsida; order Pinales; family Pinaceae; genus Picea; species Picea engelmannii. The sequence continues at coordinate 412,259 of ML790468.1, read as the reverse complement.
TTACGAAAAATCGTCTTGCTTGGAGACGTTGTCGGCTACCATTTCAGGGATCAGATTAAGAGGATATTGTATTTCAGTGATCGTGAAATATATTAGGTCTTCTGTCATGTGCATGAAAACCTCATCGGGAGTATTGACCACTGGTCGACTTGTTTGTTTTCTTCGAGGAAGTATTGGAGCTAAGGGTAACACACCAATCTATCGGGCATATTCTCTTGGGATTCTTCTAAACTGATTTAATTCCTCATTATGAAGAGCGTAGGGTGTATTAGGGAACCATCATTCTTCCTTGGGCTGGGTTGATTCACTCGTTTCAAGAGTACTCATCATGTGTGGGTTGTCTTGGGAATGACTAGCCATGCATGTGGGTTGTCTTGGGAATGACTAGCCATGCATGTGGGTTGTTATGAATCTATAGGCTGTTTGAAAAAATATTTGAAATAGGTGTTCAACCATTCATTATCAGGCCCTCCTTCTAGGGCCAATTCTGTTGATGGGTCCTATATCCCTTGATTCAATGGTAGGAACCAAACCTGCCACTGAGGCCCAATTAGACTCTATAGAATTTAATAGTGGAATGGTTCTCCAGATCTTGCAATATGGCCAAATTATTGATGGGCTTTACATTTTCTTGTGAAGGCTCTTCCTTCATTTTGGACTATCTTTTTTTTTTATTTTCTCTTGGGTGGGACCAATATGAGATGTAAGCCAGTATAAACCAACTTGGAAACAAACAAGATTAAGTTCTAACTACTAGGGAAGAGTCTTATCTTGGGATAAACCATTGCTCAAACATGTAGACAACAATTTTATACCATAGGCCTAGTACTAATACATTAACCATGTGAGCATCCAATTACTGCCTGAGATACTAATTATCATAAAGAAAAAACATATGCGATAAGATAATGAAAAGAAAAATAATTCACCTACACTAATAATCCATCACATGATAACAGAATGATTCATCTTCATCATTAAAGTAAAGAACAACAAAACATTGCACCAGATAACTTGACAATAGATTAAATTGATCTTACTCATTACAACATCATTGATGAATCAAGTTAGGAAATAGTTCCTCTCCACGTCCAATCACACATGCATTTGATGAAAATAATTTTTTTGTTGGTCCAAAAGGACTTCTCTATTAATGGTAGCTCATAAATAATTCTTGAAAAAACCAAAACATAAGAGTTTCTTGCAACAACCATTGACCCTCCAACTACTTGGTCGACATTCTTATTTATAACATAAAATTCAACTGAAAATAATGGCTAAGTGTATTTTAACAAAAAAAAATTCCCCACATGGTGTCCTCTTCTAACAGTTTCTTTAACAGTCAACTCAAGATATCACTTGAAAGTGGTGCCTTTTCGCATACTCCAACCAACTGATGAATAGTTCCTCACAAGTTTGGGCCCATGGAAATTTGTGTTGTTCCATCGGAGCTATGTAAACTCCTTTGATCTCCACCGCATGCACCTAGTACTTCACCAGACTGGTTTTTAACTGCTGTAGCACAGCCCGAGCAATTGGTAGCAATTTGAAATAATTCAAAAAGGTCCTGATATTAAGATATAGCTCATACAATTGATTTTTAAGTCAATTGTCACTTTCATTTTGTCCTCAAATTGTTTTTGTCAGAGTATTACACCAGAGATGTGGTTTAAATATTTGAGAATTATGATGATCTTTAAACTTTTTACGCCATCCATATTCTTAAGGAATCACTTTTAAGTTCTTCCCCATTCTCTAGTTGATTTCTTAAAGGAAATCGAAAATCTCTAAACCATGATAAAACTTCCAGTTTTGAAAGCAAATAAATAAACATTATCAACTATTCACCTATATTGCAATTAACCTCCAGTATCACCTCACTCTCTTTGTCATCAAGAAATCTATAATTGTATTATTATTTGAAAGTGGGATAAGAGGGTTGGAAGCACCTAAGTGTGAGAAGTGTGTTTAAACCCATCGAGGTACTGAACAAGTTCGTTGGTAGTGGGTAAATGGACACATGATACCAAGACAACTTCGTCGGGGCACTGAACATGCCTGCTAGCAACGAAGTAATGTTGGATTGAGAGGTAGCATGTATATGCTTTTAAGTTAACTTTTATGGAAGTATACATCATGTATATAGACAACTATTGGATGAGATTTTAAAGTACTTGAGTGGGTTAAATGACATCCCTACCGAGGCTATGGACGCTTGCTGGCAGCAGTAGTTTTGTCAACGATATTGAAGTTCTTTTATAAACATCATGAATCTTTGATTAAAACATTATTTCAAGTTATAATCCCCTACAATGACAATTCTATTGTCTGGTTATAACATTGAGCTTATCCTAATACTATATGGTCTCAGAGTGAATTTATTTGAGAGAGCTTAAATCCTTTTTCAAGTCTTATTATTTTCTTCCTGAGATGAAATCTTACTAGATCAGAGATAATTGATTCACCCAGTAAGTCTCCATTTTTTGGGCCCCAACAACTCCCCCTAAAGTTTTACAAAATTTAAAGGGCCCCCATTAGAATCTTGATAAATATAATGAGCTACAGAATCAACCTTTTCAAATAGTTCCATACCTTGGCTTGCTTTGAGACAAACTTAAGACATTCACTATAGTATGAAACATTAATTACAAGAGTATATGTCAAAATTTAGAAACGAGCATAAAAATCTCAATTTAAACAAAAAGATTAATTTTTATCAATTGTTTACTTTCATTTAAATTATGATTATGTGTTCTTTCTTTTTCTCATTAACAAGTTTGACTATTTTGAATAATGTGTTCAATACTTCATCAAATAATATCTTGGTTGGTTTCTTATTTTCATAAAATCATTTGGTGATATTAATTAATTAAATTATTTTTTCATTTTGCATCTCATTTCAAAATAATAATAATAATAATAATAATAATAATAATAATAATAATAATAATAATAAAACAATTATCTATCATTTGTTTGACTTTGTAAAAAACAAAATCAATATTTTTCTCTTCTCTGTTAACTTGAAGTTGTGACATCCCCAAGAATAAAAGTATTTTTTTTAGTTTTTTTTTTAAATTTAATGTGTTGGGAAATTATTCTGCTTTTAGTAAATTCAAATTTGGAAAATTCTTGCCATTTATGGCAATTCTGAATTTCGAATTTGATAATTGTAATTAGTTATTATGATTGTTGGGAAAATATCTGATTTGACACAACTAAATATTTGACTATGACACTTGTATGAAAACAAAATATTTATATTGATTGCAGGAGGACAAATGGAACAACCATGTTGAAATCAGTTGACCATGATTCCATGAGTAAGGAACATGTTGGAAATACCTTTGGGCTGATTGTTACAAGTGGCAAATCAGATATTTGGCCATTAGCAGCCCCTGGAAATCAGGGATTTAGAAAGTTGTGAAAATTCCCAAGTGAGGGAAAAAAAGACCTGGGCAAAAAGATTTGGATTGATAAATAACATATGTGAGGAGGCAAGACACTGCAAAGTATGTTGGGGAGAAAGAGACTAATGATTTTTACCTTGTTGTTATGAACACTACTGTCGCAGTGTGAGGCAAGAGGAATGGGATGGAATTGAAGGACAGTGCGGAGGAAGAATTTCCAAGTTCGTCCTCATGGGTTCATGGTCAGGGTAGGGGATGAATTGGGCAAGTGATTGTGACTGCACTATTCTACGATTGGGAGGAATGTGGCTCATCCCTTTGCCTTCCCACAAACTGGTTCATATATGTATCCTATCCTTCTCTATGTGAATGATCTTATATCTGATGAGATGTATTTATTAAATTTGAATCGAATTATTTCCCATTTTTTGTTGAACGATTTAGTCATAGTTGTAGTGCAACTATTAAATTCTGTATGGATTTAATAATCCTGGGCAGAATCTATCCAAATGAATGATGTATGTATCTGATAGCATACCTCACGAATCTAATGCTACACAACATTTATGGTTGAGTTAAAGTCTGAATCAATACTAGAGTTTTTTTTTTGTTAGGACAAATCAGAATTATTGCATTTCTATAGGTCTTTATACCCTTGTAATTCATTATTTTTGCTGTAAAACTTTACACAGAGAGTTCGGTTTGAAGTTTTAATTATATTCGGTTTGAAGTTTTAATTATATACCTATGAATTCGAAAGTAAACAAGATCAAGGTCAAATATATATACACATATATTCTTATGCATTCCCACTATAACTAAACTGTATGCATTAGAATGAAAAATAAACCTCTACAGCAGTGCAAATTAGAAATGACATTATGCATTTATCAAATCTCATTATACATAGCCTAAAATTGAAAGTGCAAACTATTACCACCAAGATAGAATTACCCCACACAGTAAAAGCATCCAAAAGGTTAGACACGGACATATATTTGTAAGTCTGAACATATCGATTTATATATAAATAAGTAAAACATCCATAGGTCATATCCTTACACTTGACTCGAATAAAACTCGATCCTAAAATTTTCTAGCAGTAAAGGAAAAATAGGAATACTACAGACTCAATTAGGTAATACGAAATGTCTGAGTAAAAGAAAGAAAATTGTTTAAGATAACAGTGCTTCAATCTATAGATAATCCTGCCAAATATTTTTATAACTGTAAGATTCGAGTCATACAGAGATTTAAAGAAAAATTTAAATGACAGCCTTAATGACCAAGTACTAGTCTAAGATACATCTAAACAGTGAAACAATTTGATTAATTACAATAGTCATTACAGTGTTAATTTAAACCAGAAATTAATTCCCATAGGAAAACCTTCGATCTATCCTTACTCATGATTGCCAGACCTAGAACTTAAGATTACAGTTGGAAATTTTCCCTCTTTCCAAGCCTTTATGGGTAACCAAGCACCCTTATCGAACACCGACAAACTAAAATTTTTAACCCTGTTTGTTGGGCCTCCTGAGTGGTTAATATAAAAAGGAACTCGAATACCATTTTTTAACGCAGACGAAGAGGAAGATCTGAAGTCCTTTCATGTACAAAATCCTAGAAGAATTATCAATCACAAGAATCAGTAAATTATTTGCAAGAAATAAGAGAATACCAACAGAAGTCATAATTATCATTAACGGAATATACCAGAGAATACTTAACTTCCAATTTTGTGGTTTCATCCTTTTCTTTCCCTGGCGTGTGTCTCCTAAATGGATATCCAAGCCGTGCGAGGAGCGCACAACAAGTCTCTGATGGGTCCTCGCATCAATAAATCCCACCATTAGTGATTATACTAGTGCTTTGAACTAAAACAAATTTTTTTATAATAGAACAAAATTACAGTTATAGTGAATAATAGATTTAAATATAATAAAATAGATGAGGCCATTGGCTTCCATAATACACAGACAATTATAAGTTGAGTTGTGACGAAGACATGTCTTGAACCAAGACCTTACCCCAATGTTGGACTTTGAAACCCTCCCCAAATCAAGACTATAGAGAGTAATAAGAACAAGCAGTCATCATGGGGAATTTCAAGACTAGACCCATACAAGGTCGCCTTGCAACAGTTAGCGTCACCAATACAAAAGTTGTCGATGGAAAATTTTATTCGAGGGAAGCAATACCCTTATAGAAATACTCACAAAACCTTACTATTCAAAAGACACATATCGTAAGAAATTTCTAGGATTTAGACGTGAATGTCTTAAGTAGTATTTGTCTTCTTTACCAAATAAGTGATGACTATGGGCTCCATTAAAAAGGATAAGTTAAAGGACTGAATGGATTGCCGAACGAAAGGACTCATCCTTCGCAAAGGAAAGATTGGGAGCAAAAGAGTCGTCACATACAGGGTACCCTAACCCGTTTAACACGGAAAACTCACATGTATTCGACCCTAGTATCGTCCTATAACCATGGGGTACAAGCGTGGAGTAGTGTAACCTCAGGCATATCGAAAACCCTAAACTAATTACCAAGAGGCTAAAATGACAAGTATCTGAGCTTTGAGCGAGGAGACAATGTGCTGAAAATTGTTGGTATACCAAAAAGAAATACACGAGAACTCTGTGATAAGAACTACAAGTAAAAAGGCCTTCAGAGATTTGAACTGCTAGATCTCTACGCCTATGGTTTAAGGTTACATAATAGGAAAACTTACCAGGAAAATGGGTCGGGTCAACTGGAAGGCTGATCAACAACCTCCAATGTACATATTTTTTCCTCATCCAAAAGAACCACCCACAGAGCTGATACTGTTTTCTTGAGGAGTCACAATGACAAGGAAAGAGCTCGCCTAAACTCGAAGTGAGGGGTGTACTGCTAGAGTAAATGTCGAAGGACGTTGGACCATGTGCTAGGATGGACTTGGCACATTGGGATTAGAGAAGGCCAGGTGGAAGAGCCATCAAGACTGGTGCGTGGAAGGACCCTTATTAAACACAAGCACAAAGCCTTAATTCTTTTCTGACTAATGCATTCCCTCCCCTTACGAACCAAGAATGACAAACTGTAATCAGGGTAAACTTTAAATATCCTGTTCTACAACTTTATTAAATGAAAAGTTGGAGATTAATGTACCATTAAAAAAAAAAAAAAAATTATGTCAAATTAGAGGTATATTACATATGGTATCAGAGCAGAGTTTACAACACTAGGCCTTGAATAGGGCCACATTAATGATTTCACACACACACACACACACACACACACACACACACACACACATATATATTGTTACTTATGCGAAACTAATAAATAATTCTTTGTTACAAACATAATATTTTTTTGTTTCGTGTTAATCATGGTAGCTCAGAATGATGCATAAATCAAGATGGAAGGAAATCCAGAACAGGGACCTCATAGAGATCCAAGGCAGAATAGTGATGAAATCTCTCCTACGGAAGTATTGGAAACAATGAGGAATCTCATTATTGAGATGTAGGTTTTCAAAGAAGACAATGAAAAATTGAAGAAGGCACAACGGGAACAACAAGAGATAAATGAAGTCCTACTGCGCAGTATAGTGACCAACAAAAGCCCAAAAGACGATAACCATGAAAAAGAGGTCAGCAAAAGGGCCTCCAAGAACTCTGGGCCGGAAACAAAAAATGAGACAGTTCGTCTGAAGGAACACCTTTAACTGAAGACAAAACTAAAATAGATAGAAAAATAAAATAAGTAGACCACCTTGAAGGAGAATTTAAAAAGATTAAACCAGCAACCTTCGATGGATAATCTAGGACAGGAGAAGAAGCTGAGGCATGGTTGTTGGACATAGAAAAAATACTTCTAGATCTACAACTATTCCAACAATATGAAGGTCAGAATGGCCATCTACAATCTGAAAGGGAAGGCCAACATTTGGTGGCAAGACCTAAAATTGGCCAAGGGCCTGAAGGAGAAACAGTTGGAATGGTGTGACTTTAAGAAGTATTTCAAAAACCAATACCTTTATGAAAGCTATTATGAAAGGAAAACAAAAGAATTCTATGAGTTACGACTTGGATAGATGTGGATGGAGGACCTTATAAAAACATTTCTGGAGCTCCCAAGGTTCATACCATACATCCAGGAGGATAAGGTAAAAATCCAACGATTTTAAAGTTGTTTACTGCAGTCCTACAGGGACAGAATTGATTTTGACAACCCCAAATCCTTGAGTGAATTATTCAGGAAAGCACAAATGTGCTATGACTAGTACAAGCATATAGTACGGTTTCCCAAAGCCTAGAAGGATAAGAAACAAGATTGAATGATCCAACAGAAGAAGGGATACCAACCAGCTTCATATTGGAATGTAGCAAAAATATTTTCGAGAAAGGATTTTCACTCCAATCATCTGAATATGCAAGGCAACAGTAAACCGTAAATTTGGGAACAAAAACATTTGGGGACAGCTCCTGTGAGCCACTGAAGTGATGGGAATGTGGAGAACCTCATTTAAGGAGGAACTGTCCACATTTAAGTTCAGGAAACAAAACTGTAGTTCATAATTTACAGGAAGCCTCGATGGTGGGAGATGTAGGTAGAAGACTGCATCAGATAAATGCAACCATAGATGGTCGGCAAGATGACCACCAGTCCTCTGTGGTAGAGGTCGAAGGTAAAATCAATAACTCTCGATTTTTTTTTTTAATTGACCCTGGATCTACGTTAAGTTATATTACTCTTGAGGTAGTAGAGTCAAACAAACTTAAGAAATTGAAGCACGCAAAATCATGGTTGGTACAACTAGCAACATGAACTAAAAGGAAAGTAGTTGAATTTATTTATGATTTGGAGTTCATCTTAGATGGTCAAAATATAAGAACAAATCTGAACATCCTACCACTAGGAACTTACGATATAATTATTGGGATGGATTGGTTGGAGCAGCATAAAGCAGTGCTAGATTGTTATACAAAGTTACTTAAATATAAAGATGACTTTGGCACTACTAGAACAACCCAAGTTATACTAAAACCTGTATCAGTCAAGCAAGTGTCAGCGATGCAACTCAAGAAATGTATATGAAAAGGATGTCAAGTTTATGGCATCCAAGTAATGAATCTGTTAGAAAAAGAAGATAAGCCAAAGTTATAAGACTTTGCTATCCTACGTGATTTTAGGGACATGTTTGCTGATGAGATACCTGAACTACCTCCTCAAAGGGAAATAGAATTCTCCATAGACCTACTACCTGGTTCAGCCCCTATCTCAAAAGCACCTTACCAGATGAGTCTACCAGAACTGACAGAATTAAAATTGCAATTACAGGAATTGTTGGACAAGGAGTATATTAGATAGAGTGTCTCACCATGGGGGGCATCGGTCCTCTTTGTGAAAAAGAAAGATGATACTCTAAGACTATGTATCAATTATAGACAACTGAACAAAATGACTATTAAGAACAAATACCCCGTAGTAAGGATAAATGATCTATTCGATCAAGTTGGTGGGGCCAAGATATTTTCAAAGTTGGATTTACGATCCGATTATCCTCAAGTTAGGATAAAGGACGAGGACATAAACAAAACAACTTTTCGAACAAGATATGGACACTACGAGTTTGTATTCATACCTTTAAAACTAACTAATGCACCAACCACATTTATGTGCATGATGAACAATATTTTCATTCAGTACTTAGACAAGTTCGTAGTAGTATTTATCGACGATATCCTAGTCTATTCTAAAACGGAGGAAGAACATGATGAGCACTTAATAATAGTTTTGCAAACATTGAGGAAACACAAACTTTATGCAAAATTCGACAAGTGTGACTTTTATCAAAAGGAAATACAATATTTAGGACATGTCATTTCTGCAGAAGGTATTTCCGTAGACCCGGAAAAGATAAAATCCATTATGGAATGGAAGGTACTGAAGGATGTGGCAGATATTCGGTCATTCATGGGAATCACTGGATATTATCGTAGATTTATAGAAGGGTTTTCTAAGATAGCCTGCCCTATCACGTCATTACAAAAGAATGGGACCAAGTTTAACTGGTCACAAAAGTGTCAAGATAGTTTTAACAAGTTGAAGGAATTATTGATATCGGTGCCCATTTTGAAGGTAGCAGACCTAGATAAAGACTTCACAGTTTTTGTTGATGCAAGTGAAGAGGGACTAGGCGGTGTCCTAACTCAGGAAGGACACATGATTTGTTACGGATCCCGAAAATTAAAATAACTTGAGTGAAATTATGTCACTCATGACATAGAATTGGCAGTGGTAATACACGCCTTAAAAATGTGGTGACACTACATAATGGGAAGAAAGTTTATACTATTGATGGATCATAGCAATGTGAAATATCTTTTTAGCCAACCAGATGTCAATACAAGGCAAGCAATATGGCTAGCCTTCTTAAGAGAATTCAAATTCGAAGTTAGAGATATCAAGGGAAAAGAAAATAAGGTATCAGATGCTTTAAGCAGAAGAGTCCATGGGTTATTTGAGATAAATATCAGTAGGGCAGAAAGTGATTTAGAACAACGAATAAGGACGCCAGGTATTAATGACAAAAATTACACTAAGATAATGACAGAATTACAAGACAATACTGCAAATGCAGATAAACCAGAACTAAGTATCGACAAGAAGGGACTATTATGATTTAAAAAAAAAGGCTCTACATACCAGATTCAACAGAGCTGAAATTAATTGTATTGGATGAAGTATATAAGAAACCATATTCTGGCCATCCAAGATATCAGAAAACAATAACAACACTTAGAAAACTATTCTACTGGAATAATATGAAGGCCGAAATAACAGAATACTTGGCTAGGTGCCAAGATTGTCAGCAGGTCAAGGCCGAACATTGGCATCCAACCGGCCTATTACAACCATTACCAGTACCAGAGTGGAAATGTGAGACCATATCGCTGGACTTTATAACAGGTTTTCCCAAAACTCAAAAACAAAATGATTCTATCATGGTTGTAATCGATAAACTCAGTAAGTCTGCACACTTTATTCTTGTAAAGTCTACTTTTAAAGCTATAAACATTGTTGAAATATTCATGAAAGAGATTTTTAGACTGCATGGTATTCCTAAAATGGTGATTTCAAATAGAGACATAAAATTCACATCCACTTTTTGGAAGGAGTTGTTTGCAGGGATAAATACTAATTTGAATTTCAGTACGAGTTATCATCCACAAACGGATGGAAAGACCAAAAGGACAAACCAAATTGTAGAGGATATGCTCCGCATGTACGTAAGAATGAAACTGAACAAGTGGGAAGACTACCTACACTTGGTAGAATTTGCATATAACAATGGGCACCAAGCTTCGACCAAGTTAAGCTCTTTCGAGGTACTGTATGACAGAAGGTGTACGACCCCAATTAGCTGGAATAACCCAACTGACAGACTCATGGTTGGACCTGAGATGCTCCAAGAATTGGAGAAAATGGTAAGGAAGGTACAACAAAACTTAAAAGAAGTATAGGACAGACAGAAAGTCTATGCAGATCAGAAAATAAGACACTTAGAATTTCAAGTGGGAGACCATGTTTATTTGAAGGTCAAAGCCCAAAGAAGTTCGTTGAAGTTAGGGAATTGTGCCAAGCTGGCACCCAGGTTTTGTGGGCCCTTTGAGATACTAACTCAAATTGGACCCATAGCATACCAACTTGCACTCCCAGCTAATCTAAGGATTCACAATGTATTTCATGTTTCCTTGTTAAAAACATATGTTCCAGGTGCAGGTGGAACCCGAAGGTGAGTTCCAGGTGGAACCCCTATGTATTCTGGACCGGAGAGAAATAACACTTCGGAACAAAGTCGTCGCTCAGGTAAAGGTGCAATGGAAGCACTTTAGTCCTAAGGAGGCCACTTGGTAGTTGGAGGGAGATCTACGGAAATCTCATCCAATCCTGTTCCAAGAAAGGAACGAACATTGAGGAAAGTGTTTTATTGAAGGGGGAAAGGATGTGACATCCCCAAGAATAAAAGTATTTTTTTTAGTTTTTTTTTTTTTAAATTTAATATGTTGGGAAATTATTCCGTTTTTAGTAAATTCGAATTTGGAAAATTCTTTCCATTTATTGCAATTCCGAATTTTGAATTTGATAATTGTAATTAATTATTATGACTACTGAGCAAAGATTTGATTTGACCCAACTAACTATTTGACTATGACACTTGTATGAAAACATAATATTTATATTGATTAAAGAAGCACAAATGGAACAACCATGTTGAAATTAGCTGACCATGACTCCATGGGTGGGGAACATGTTGGAACTACCTCTGGGCTGATCGTTACAAGTGGAAAATCAGAGATTTGGCCATTAGCAGCCCCTGAAAATTAGGGATTTAGAAAGATGTGAAAATTCCCAAGTGAGGAAAAAAAAGACCTGGGAAAAAAGATTTGGATTGATAAATAGCATATGTGAGGAGGTAGGACACTGCCAAGTATGTTGGGGAGAAAGAGACTAATGATTTTTCCCTTGATGTTATGAACACTATTGTCTGAGTGTGAGGCAAGAGGAATGGGATGGAATTGAAGGACAATGCAGAGGAAGAGTTTCCAAGTTCATCCTCATGGGTTCATGGTCAGGCTAGGGGGTGAATTGGGCAAGTGATTGTGACTGTCCTATTCTACGGTTGAGAGGAACGTGGTTGTTCCCTTTTCTTTCCTACGAACTGGTTTAGATATGTATCATATCCCTCTCTAGATGAATTATCTTATATATGATGAGATGTATTTATTAAATTTGAATCGAATTATTTCCCATTTTCTATTGAACAATTTAGTCACAGTTGTAGTGAAACTATTAAATTCGGTATGGATTTAATAATCCTGGGTGGAATCTATCCAAATGAATGATGTATGTATATGATAGCATACCTCACAAATATAATGTTGAACAACGTTTATGGTTGAGTTAAAGTCTGAATGAATACTAGAGTTTTTTTTTTTTGTTAGGACAAATCGGGATTATTGTGTTTTTGTAGGTCTTTATACCCTTGTAAGTCGTTATTTTTGTTGTACGAATTTACACACAGAGTTCAGTTTGAAGTTTTAATTATATACCTATGAACCTGAAAGTAAACAAGATCAAGGTCAAACATATATACACATATATTCTTAGGCATTCCCACTAGAACTAAACTGTATGCATTAGAATGACAAATAAACCTCTACAATAGTGCGAATTAGAAATGACATTATGGATTTATCAAATTTAGTTATACGCAGCATGAAATTGAAAGTGCAAACTATTACCAGAAAGATAGAATTACCCCACACAACAAAAGCGTCCAAAAGGTTAGATGCAGACATATATTTGTAAGTATGAACATATTGATTTATATATAAATAAGTAAAACATCCACATGTCATATCTTAACACTTGACTCAGATAAACCTCCTAAAATATTCTAGCATTAAAGGAAAAATAGGAATACTACAGACTCAATGAGGTAATACGAAATGTCTGAGTAAAAGAAAGAAAATCATTTAAGATAACAATCCTTCAATCTATAGATAATCCTACCGAAACTTTTTATAACTGTAAGATTCAAGTCATATAGAGATTTAAAGAAAAATTGAAACGACAGCCTTAATGACCAAGTACCAGTCTAAGATACATCCGAATAGTGAGATGATTTGATTAATTACAATAGTCATTACAGTGTTCATTTAAACCACAAAGTAATGCCCATAGGAAAACCTTCGATCTATCATTACTCATGATTGTCGAACCTAAAACTTAAGATTACAGTTCAAAATTTTCCCTCTTTCCAAGCCTTTATGGGTAACCAAGTGCCTTTATTGAACGCCGACAAACTAAAATTTGTAACCCTGTTTGTTGGGCCTCCTGAGTGGTTAATAGAAAAAGGAACTCGAATACCTTTTTTAATGCAGACGAAGAGGAATCTTAGAAGTCCTTGCATGTACAAAAGCCTGGAAGAATTATCAATCATGAGAATCAGTAAATTATTTGCATGATATAAGATAATACCAAAAAAAGTGATAATTATTATTAACGGAATTTACCAGAGACTACTTAACTTCTGACTTGGTGGTTTCATCCTTTCTTTTCTCGCGTGTTTGTCTCCTGAATGGATATACGGGTCGTGGGAGGAGCGCGCAACAGGTCTCTGATGGGTCCTCGCATCAACAAAGCCCACCATTAGTGATTATACCAGTTCTTTGAATGAAAACAAAAAAAATTATAACAGAACAAAGTACAGTTACAGTGAATAACATATTTAAACATAATAAAATAGATGACGACATTGGCTTCCATAATATACAGACAAGTATAAGTTGATTTGTGACGAAGATAGGTCTCGAACCAAGACCTTACCCCAATGTTGGACTTTGAAACCCTGCCCAAATCAAGACTATAGATAGTAATAAGAAAAAGGAGTCATCATGGGGCATGTCAAGACCAGACCCTTACAAGGTCGCCTTGCAACAGTTATTGTCAAAAATACAAAAGTTGTCGATGCAAAATTTTGTTCGACAAAAGCAATACCCTTATAGAAATACTCACAAAATGTTAGTATTCAAAAGACACATACCGTAGGCAATTTCCAGGATTTACGCGAATGTCTTAAGTAGTATTTGTCTTCTTTACCAAATAAGTGATGGCTATGGGCTCCATTGAAAAGGATGAGTTAAAGGACTAAATGAAATGTTGAATGGAAGGACTTAACCTTCGCAAAGGAAAGGTTGGGAGCAAAAGAGTCATCACATACATGGTACCCTAACCCATTTAACACGAAAAAACTTGCATGTATTCGACCCTGGTCTCATCCTATAACCACTGAGTACGAGCGCGGAGTAGTGTAACCTTGAGCATATCGAAAACCCTAAAATAATTACCAGGAGCCTAAATCGACAAGTCTCTGATCTTTGAGCAAGGAGACAGTGTGTCAAAAATTCTCGGTATACTGAAAAGAAATACACGAAAACTCTGTGATAATAACTACAAGTAAAAAGGCCTTCACCAATTTGAACCACCAGATATCTATGCCTATGGTTTAAGGTTATATAATAGGAAAACTTACCAGGAAAATGGGCTAGGTCAACTCAAAGGCTGATCAATGACCTCCAATGTACATATTTTTTCCTCATCCAAAAGACCCATCCACAGAGCCGATACTATTTTCTCAAGGATTCACAATGACGAGGAAAGAGCTCGCCTAAAATCTAAGTGAAGGGTGAACTGTTAGAGTAAATATCGAAGGACGTTGGACCATGTGCTAGGATGGACTTGGCACGTTGGGATTAGGGAAGTCCAGGTGGAAGAGCCATCAAGACTAGTGCATGGCAAGTCCCTTATTAATCATAGACATAGACCCTTAATTATTTTCTGACATATGCATTTCCTCTCCTTACCAACCAATATACAAGATTAATGACAGTCACTTCGTGACTGTCCAGTTGTAACTGTTCAGTCACAAACTAATTCATTCAGTTAGCTTACCTTTCTACCTCCTCTATCGTGGTACAAATTTTAGTTACTATTTAGTTGCATAGGGATTTTTTTGCGTGAGAATTGTTTGGTTTAAAACCTTAAGTTGGATGACTACCAACATTATGACCATGTTTGAGCCTGAAGGGAAAACGTTTCAGTGACTCGGGAATTCACAAAATAATATCACTAACCATTACTGAATACAAGATTACACCAAGGTCATAACTCTCGACATTTACATAGTTTGATGGATATGCTATTATGACAGGGCAATGTTTTAAACTTGCGTGCAACATGAAGAATACCATTGAACATCATATACATGTGGTTGGGTATATGTATAAGTATTAATAAGTTTTATTAAAGAGTTATACGCGTGGAAACGATATTGTAACCTTTTGACAACCCACCATATAAAGTATGATGATTAGTTGAGCATAGTACTATCCTCATGTAACAGTTAGAACGCCAATCTGTAATCAGGGTAAACTTTAAATATCCTATTCTACAACTTTATTAAACGAAAAGTTGGAGATTAATGTAACATTAAAAAAGAAAAAAAATAAATAGAAAATTATGTCAAATTAGAGGTATATTACATATGGTATTAGAGCATAGTTTACAACACTAGGCCTTGAATAAAGCCACATTAACGCTTTCACACACACACACACACACACACACACACACATATATATATATTGTTACTTATGCGAAACTAATAAAGACTTATTTGTTACAAACAAAATACTTTTTTGTTTTGTGTTAATCATGTCAACTCAGAATGATGTAGAAATCAGGATGGAAGGAAATCCAGAACAGGGACCTCATAAAGATCCAAGGTAGGTTAGTGACGGAATCTCTCCTACGGAAGTATTGGAAACAATGAGGAATCTCATTGTTGAGCTGCAGGTTTTCAAAGTGGGCAGTGAGAAATTGAAGAAGGCACAACATGAACGGTAAGAGATAAATGAAGTCCTACTGCGCAGTATAGTGACCAAGAAAATCCCAAAGGACATTAACCATGAGGAAGAGGTCAACAAAAGGGCCTCCAAGAAATCTGGGCCAAAAACAAAAAAAGGAGAGAGTTCTTCTAAAGGAACACCTTCAACTGAAGACAAAACTAAAATAGATAGAAAAAGAAAACAAGTAGACCATCTTGAAGGAGAATTTAAAAAAATTAAACCAGCCACCTTTGATGGAGAATATGGGACAGGAGAAGAAGCTGAGGCATGGTTGTTGGACATAAAAAAAATACTTTAAGATCTACAACTATTCCAACAATATGAAGGTTAGAATGGCCATCTACAATCTGAAAGGGAAGGCTAGCATTTGGTGGCAAGACCTAAAATTGGCCAAGGGCCTGAAGGAGAAACAGTTGGAATGGTGTGACTTTAAGAAGTATTTCAAAAAACAATACCTTTCTTAAAGCTATTATGAAAGGAAAACAAAAAAAATCTATGAGTTATAACTTGAATATATGTCGATGGAGGACCTTATAAAAAAACATCTGGAGCTACTAAGGTTTGTACCATACATCCGGGAGGATAAGGTAAAAATCCAGCGATTCTTAAGTTGTTTACCACAGTCCTACAGGGATAGAATTGAATTTGATAACCCCAAATCCTTGAGTGAAGTATTCAGGAAAGCATGAAAGTGCTATGACCAGTATAAATAGCGAGTGGAGTTTCCTAAAGCCTAGAAGGATAAGAAACAAGATCAAATGAACCAGTGGAAGAAGGGATACCAGCCAAATCCGTATCAGAATGTAGCAAAAATATTTTCGAGAAAGGATTTTCACTCCAATCATTCGAATACGCAAGGCAGAGGTAAACCGGTAAATTTGGGAACAAAAACATTTAGGGGCAGCTCCTGTGAGCCACTAAAGTGTTGGGAATGTGGAGAACCTCATCTAAGGAGGAACTGTCCATGTTTAAGTTCAACAAACAGAACTGTAGTTCATAATTTATAGGAAGCCTCGACGGTGGGAGACGTGGGCAGAAGCCTGCATCGGATAAATGCAACCATAGATGGTCGGCATGATGACCACTAGTCCTCTATGGTAGAGATCAAAGGTAAAATCAATAACTCTCAAATTTTTGTTTTAATTGACCTTGGAGGTACGTTAAGTTATATTACTCCTGAGGTAGTAGAGTCAAACAAACTTAAGAAATTGAAGCACGCAAAATCATGGCTGGTACAACTAGCAACAGGAACTAAAAGGAAAGTAGTCGAATTTATTTTTGATTTGGAGTTTACCTTAGATGGTCAAAATATAAGAATAAATTTTAACATCCTACCACTATGAACATACGATATGAATATCGAGATGGATTGGTTGGAGCAGCACAAAGTAGTGCTATATTGTTATACAAAGTTACTCAAATATAAAGATGACTTCAACACTACTAGAAAAGTCCAAGGTATACTAAAACTTGTATCAGTCAAGCAAGTTTCAGAGATGCAACTCAAGAAATGTACGAGAAAAGGATGTCAAGTTTATGCCATCCAAGTAACGAATCTGTTAGGAAAAGAAGATAAGCCAAATTTAGAAGACTTTGTTTGCCTACATGATTTTAGGGACATGTTTGTTGATGAGATACCTGAACTACCCCCTTGAATGGAAATAGACTTCTCCATATACCTACTACCCGGTTCAACCCCTATCTCAAAAGAACCTTACCGGATGAGTCTATCAAAACTGACAGAATTAAAATTTCAATTACAGGAATCGTTGGATGAGTATATTAGACCGAGTGTCTCACCTTGGGGGGCACCAGTCCTCTTTATGAAAAATAAAGACGACACTCTAAGACTATGTATCGATTATATACAACTGAACAAAATGACTATTAAGAACAAATACCCCTTACCAAGGATAAATGATTTGTTCGATCAAGTTGGTGGGGCCACGATCTTTTCAAAGTTGGATTTACGATCCAGTTATCATCAAGTTAGGATAAAGGACGAGGACATAAACAAAATATATTTTCGAACAATATATGGACACTACGAGTTTGTAGTCATACCTTTCAGACTCACTAACGCACCATCCACATTTATGTGCCTGATGAACAATATTTTCAGTCAGTAGTTAGACAAGTTTGTAGTAGTATTTATCGATGATATCATATTCTATTCTAAAACGGAGGAAGAACATGATGAACACTTAAGAATAGTTCTGCAAACGTTGAGGAAACACAAACTTTATGCAAAATTCAACAAGTGTGACTTTTATCAAAAGGAAATACAATATTTAGGACATGTCATTTCTGCAGAAGGTATTGTCGTAGACCCGGAAAAGATAAAATCCATTATGGAATGGCCGGTACCGAAGGATGTGGCAGATATCCAGTCATTCATGGGAATCACCGGAAATTATCACAGATTTATAGAAGGATTTTCTAAGATAGCCTACCCTATCACGTAATTACAAAAGAAAGGAACCAAGTTTAACTGGTCGCAAAAGTGTTAAGACAGTTTTAACAAGTTGAAGGAATTATTGACATCGAAACCCATTTTGAAGGTAGCAGACCCAGATCAAGACTTCACAATTTGTGTTGATGCAAGTAAAGAGGGACTAGGTGGTGTCCTAACTCAGGAAGGACATGTGATTTGTTATGAATCCCATAAATTAAAAGAACATGAGAAAAATTGTGTCACTCACGACTAATAATTGGTAGTGGTAATACACGCCTTAAAAATGTGGCAACACTACATAATGGGAAGAAAGTTTAATTGACGGATAATAGCAGTATGAAATATATGTTTAGCCAACCAGATCTCAATGCAAGACAAGAAAGATGGCTAGCCTTCTTGAGTGAATTCAAATTCGAAGTCAGACATATCAAGGGAAAAGAAAATAAGGTAGCAGATACTTTAAGCAGAAGAGTCAATTGGTTATTTGAGATAAATATCAGCAGGGCAGAAAGTGATTTAGAACAAAGAATAAGGATGGCAGGTATTAATGGCGAGAATTACACTAAAATAATGACAAAATTACAAGATATTACCGCAAACGCAGATAAACAAAAACTAAGTATCGACAAGAAGGTACTATTATGATTTAAAAAATAGTCTCTACATACCAGATTCAACAGATCTAAAATTAATTGTATTGGACAAAGTACATAAGAAACCATATTCTCGCCATCCAAGATATCAGAAAACAATAACAACACTTTGAAAACTATTCTACTGGCATAATATGAAGGGTGAAACAACAGAATACTTGGCTAGGTGCCAATATTGTCAGCAAGTCAAGGCCGAACACTAGCATCCAATCAGCCTATTATAGTCATTACCAGTACCAGAGTGGAAATGGGATACCATATCGCTAGAATTTATAAAAGGTTTGCCCAAAACTTAGAAACATAATGATTCTATCATGGTTGTAATCCATAAACTCAGTAAGTCTACACAATGTATTCCTGTAAAGTCTACTTTTAAAGCTATAAACATTGTTGAAATATTCATGAAAGAAATTTTTAGACTGCATGGTATTCCTAAAATGATGATTTCAGATAGAGACGTAAAATTCACATCCACTTTTTGGAAGGAGTTGTTTGCAGGGCTAAATACTAATTTGAATTTCAGTACGAGTTATCATCTGCAAATGGATGGACAAACCGAAAGGACAAACCAAATTGTAGAGGATATGCTCCACATGTATGTAAGAAAGAAACCGAACAATTGGGAAGACTACCTACACTTGGTAGAATTTGCATATAACAATGGGTACCAAACTTTATCCAAGCTAAGCCCTTTCGAGGTATTGTACGATAGAAGGTGTACGACCCCAATTAGCTGGGATAACCTAATTGAAAGACTCATGGTTGGACCTGAGATGCTCCAAGAAATTGAGAACATGGTAAGGAAGGTACAACAAAACTTAAAAGAAGCACACGACAGACAGAAAAGCTATGCAGATCAGAAAAGAAGACACTTAGAATTTCAAGTGGGAGACCATGTTTATTTGAAGGTCAAAGCTTGAAGAAGTTCATTGAAGTTAGGGAACTATTCCAAGATGGAAACTAGGTTTTGTGGGCCCTTCGAGATACTATATTGAATTGGACCTATAGCATACCAACTTGCACTCCCAGCTAATCTAATAATTCACAATGTATTTCATGTTTCCTTGTTAAAAAAATATGTTCATGATCCTACTCATATGATTGGTTGGAACTTGGTGCAGGTGGAACCCGAAGGTGATTTCTAGGTGGAACCCCTGTGTATTCTATACTGGAGATAAATAACACTTCAGAACAGAGCCATCGCTCAGGTAATGGTGCAATGGAAGCACTTTAGTCTTGAAGAGGCCACTTCGGAGTTGGAGGGAGATCTCCAGATATCTCATCCAATCCTATTCCAAGAAAGGAACGAACACTGAGGACAATGTTTTATTGAAGGGGGAAAGGATGTGACATCCTCGAGAATAAAAGTATTGTTTTTAGGTTTTTTTATAAAATTTAAGGTGTTGGGAAATTATTCCATTTTTAGTAAATTCGAATTTGGAAAATTCTTGCCATTTATGGCAATTTGGAATTTTGAATTTGATAATTGTAATTAATTACTATGACTATTGGGAAAAGATATGATTTGACCCAACTAACTATTTGACTATGACACTTGTATGAAATTTTTTTTTTATATTGATTGAAGGAGGACAAATGGAACAACCATGTTGAAATCAACTGACCATGACTCCATGAGTGGGGAACATGTTGGAACTACCTCTGGGCTGATTGTTACAAGTGGAAAATCAAAGATTTGACCAATAACAACCCTTGAAAATCATGGATTTAGAAAGCTGCAAAAATTCCCAAGTGAGGGAAAAAAAGACCTGGGCAAAAAGGTTTGGATTGATAAATAGCATATGTGAGGAGGCAGGATGCTGCCAAGTATGTTGGGGAGAAAGAGACTAATGATTTTTCCCTTGTTGTTATGAACACTACTGTCTGAGTGTGAGGCAAGAGGAATGGGATGGAATTGAAGGACAATGCGGAGGAAGAGTTTCCAAGTTCGACCTCATGGGTTCATGGTCAGGCTAGGGGGTGAATTGGGCAAGTGATTGTGACTGTCCTATTCTATGGTTGGGAGGAAAATAGTTTTTTCCTTTGCCTTCCCGCGAATTGGTTCAGATATGTATCCTATACCTCTCTATGTGAATGATCTTATATCTGAAGAGATGTATTTATTAAATTTGAATCAAATTATTTCCCATTTTCTGTTGAACGATTTAGTCATAGTTGTAGTGCAACTATTAAATTCACTATGTATTTAATAATCCTGGGTAATATCTGTCCAAATGAATGATGTATGTATCTGGTAGCATACCTCACGAATCTAATTTTCAACAATGTTTATGGTTGAGTTAAATTCTGAATGAATACTAGAGTTGTTTTTTTTTGTTAGGACAAATTGAGATTATTGTTGTTATCACTGAAATTTCGTCTGCACATGGCGACAAGAACTCCGCATCGTCAAAATAGGAAAGACGTCATTCATGGCACAAGATTAATTCCACAACATGGAAAAAGGGTCAAAAACTATACAAAAGGACCAAAAAATTGAAGGGCGCTTTACAGAACCTGGGTGCACGTGCATATGCACGTAACAACAACGTACAATGCACGCATAAGCGCATGATGCGCGGCTGTTGGGCGAAAAACCCGTGCACTTGCTAAACGGTGCATTTATTGAAATTAGTCGGCCTCCCAACCACTAATGGATCAGCTCCCAAGCCGATTTGACATCAAATCTGAGCTGAATCCGCATGGTAGGCTGGTCAAAGACCTAATTGAGCCCTAAAGAGCCCCTCTTCACACCTCAAAAAGGTTACATAATCACCCAATACCATGCTATAAAAAGCCATGAAGAACCATCACTTTCTCAAGGAATTCTATGCATTGTTATGCTGCCAAGATTGTTAAGGACTCATTCTTTGACAAGAACACATAGGCATCATTTGACAAGAGCTATCCACCTCTCTCTTGAGTGGATAAGCTAGGAGTTCTTTCACCCACATTTTCATCCTTTCATTGTAAGGAGAGCAAGCTTGTGAGGGCCTCAAGAGCCTTCCATTGGACAAAGAAGGGACCCAAGTCCCCTTTCTTCATTGTGCCTTTGGATTTCATCAATAGATCAACTTATACATTGGTGATATTGGTCCATTTGTAGTTATTTTTCATTTTTTCATATGCTCATAGTTTTAGTTTGTTTTAGTTTAATTCTTGTTTATAACTTTGTATTTTCTCTTTCTAACCTTTCCTTTTACAGCTGTCATGCCTAGCAGAGCCCAACTGGGCATGTAAGCACCTTTTATTTGCTCACCTAGTGATGAATTGGGTGCAAACAGATTGGTGACCATACTGGGGAGAAGGTATCAATTCCTCCCTCATTTGGGTTCATTTTGCTTTCCTTTTGATTTCATTAACTTGCAGGTTCACAAACCGACCTCTGCCGACCTGCTAACCAGTCAATTCACCAGAAGATTGGGAGAAATCCATCCGGATTTTTCTTCTCGGTGTTTTGTCACAGGCGTGCGGTTATTCCACCCCACAAGCACGCATCGTGCGTGCATGCGCCTGTGCAACATTTTCTCTCTACGCGCATGCACTTTCTCTCTCAATTCCGATAGCGCCCGTGCGCTCTGTGCGCCTGTGTATGCACTGTGTGGCGCGAATTTGATCTAAATTTGACATTGTAATCTCTTGGATGTGGGGAAAAAATCATTTTCCTTCTTAAGAATGATGATATGCATGCTCTAAATACTGCACCACTTAGACCCCTCAACTTATAAAGGGGATAATCAAACAAACATAGTCACTTAGGTGGATAACAAATCAGTTTCCCTTATTTTCTTTTTGCCACATGGATGGCTTGATTTGGTTCATAAATCTAAGTTGAACATCAATTCTAATCACATCTAAACTCACATTCGGGACTAGAAATTGGAAGTAACAATCTTGAGTATGCTATTCTCTTGCGCCATCAAGCGATCTTGAGAACCAGAAAAGGATTGCGAAAACGATCTCATCTCCCTTAAAAAAAAAAATTCAAAAAAAACCTTTAGGAGAGGACAAAGGCCCTTTTGGGACTCCTCTTAGTTTCATTTTTCAAACATATCTTAAATTTGTAACGGGCCCATACATGCCCACATGTCACAAAGGTAGAATAGTTGTTGCAATTTTTCTTTCTTAGATCAAAAAACTAGGAGAGTTTAAAAGTTAAGTAACGGGCCCACACATGCCCACATGTTCAAATCTAGGCTAGTTTCATCCTTTTCTAGATTAACTCACACATAGGGAGATAAAGGATAGTAACGGACCACATGTCCACATGCTAGTTTCCTAGGGCTTTTAAAATTCCGCAAGGTTGTACCAATGAAATCTAGCTAATTTAGGTAATCAAACTCTTGTAAAGGACCAAGCGATGTCCACATGTTGCAAGGTGACATCTAAATAACTAAAATTTGGTACACTTTCACTCACACACAAAAGCCATTTTTTCACTCACATAGCCTCGTCTCAAAACGTGGTGGTCTAAGTAGGTTTCCTCCAAAGGGATTCTGAAAACACCCGATCTTTTCTTGATAAGACTATCCACTCCCACTTTTAATCAAACGAGGTTGGTTTTCACCCCCAGCCTCACAAAACAACTTCATCCAAAATCTTTCTAAACAACTCACTAAGTTGTCCTCCACAGGAGGTGCCAAAAGAAAATTTTAGTCTAGGTAGGATTTCGGGGGTAGGCATCCAAATAACCCCCCGTTATCTGGTTCTCACATTTTCAAATGTAGAAGTTGACGAATAGAGAACTTTCAAATCCTCCAAGTCCAGTCTTCCAATCACCATAAGGCAGGGAGATACCCATGAAGGGTCGAAGGCCGAGGTCCGATTGTTCTGTGCGTCCCCCCTTGAGGCACCCACCTCTTGGACAGGATCCAGCCTGTGACCCATTTCTTAGGCCGAAAATCTAAATGCCGCACTTGGACCGAGGTACCTAGTGACCAAATTTAGGACATCTACCCAGGTGGCGATTGTGGGCTGCAATCGCACCTTGATTGGATTTTGTGTGGCTATTGGGAAGTATCGCCAGCTCTTTCGGGACATTGCCCCCTCTACCCCTCATTATAACTATTTATTTCATCCTTCACTAGTGTCTCTTCCGGTGACTTCAGACCCCACTATTGAGAGCTATTGGAAGGTCTAGTGCTTTTTGAGAGGAAGGACGTTACGTCTTCTAAGACACAAGCATGTGCTTTATTTTTTATTCCCCCACGCGGACAAAACCCTCTTACCCACATATATGTTTCTTTCTCATTTATGTATGATGCACATCTAATTACAGTTTGACTTTGATATATATTGTGTAAAACAATCACAACAAAAGGCTCTTGTTTCTATATTTGATCTCACCACTTGTTTCACACATTTCACACAACTAGTCTGACATCATAGGGGAACCACAGAACCCCCGTCATTCACGACGCTTGCTCAACCTCCCTCCAATATTAGGGGGAGTATTTGGTCATACTTGTTCATCGATACCTCCTTCACACACTCCTGTGAGTGCCACTATCTTAGGATCAACTTTGCTTGGTTCTACCTTACTTGGGTCCAATTCCCAAGGTCGCACAGTCACTCTCTCTCCTTTGCACGGAAGCGGGGGACCCACTTCCTCTTAAGGAGGGAGAACCAACCCACCTAGTCCCCATCAAGGGTCAGGTTCACAACACACCATGGCTGGAACTAACATTCCTACCCCACTACAGATTCCATACTTGGCCTCTCTCAACATACCAGATCTCACCAAGCTCACCAATGATCCTATATTGCATGATGTCGTATGGCCTGCAATGCCAACCAAACTTCCTTCAGACATACCAAAGTTTGAAGGGAAGGCAGGGGATGACCCCGCCAACCATGTCATGACCTTTCATCTATGGTGTTCTTCCAATAGCATTATGGATGATTCCGTCAGACTGCGATTATTTCAACGCACACTTACCGGCCCATCAGCCAAATGGTATGTCGAAGAAAAATCTGGGTCCCATACGACCTTTGAGTCCTTGGCCAAAGCATTCTTAACTTTCTTCCAATTACCCATTCGCCATGACAACGGTCTAGAACTACTGTCTAACTTCAAACAGACCTCAGCCACCCACATCGCTAACCACATTCATGAGTGGCGTAGGCGACGTAGTTTGTGTAAAGAAGAAACCACCAAACAACAATGTCTTGATTGGCTTCTTAGATCTCTTGTCGCTCTCCTTGGTAAGGATGTAGCTTCCACCTTTCCACAATCAGAAGAGGAAGCCATCAGTAAGGCTCAACAATATGACCTCATTTATGCACAGTCAGGATACTTATACACAGTACTTCCTGATCTTCCAAAACCGATGCCATTTGGCCAGGACAAACCTGGGATGTCTCACTCAGAAGACGGATTAATAAGTGCCACCACACACCATAGTCCACAACCCCAACCACCACCGATGTATGGAACGCCTCAATACACACCAGCATATGGGGGAACTTCTTATTACCCCCCACCCCCTTATCAACAGCCATACCCTGTTTCTATACCTCCACCCATCAATGGACCACCACCGGCACTCCCCATACATCCACCTCCTCCAACCACCAGTGGTACTCCCTCCACATCAACTTATAGTACTAGTGAAAGCGTTGTGCCTTCCTATGTACCTTATGGAGCGACACCACCACAAAATCCATACTTTCCATTCCATGGACCTCCACAACCCATGGCTCCCCCACATCCTCATACGGGGGTAAACTTTGTTCAACCCTCTGCTGCTCAAAAATACCATAATTTTGAACAGTTGAACACAGCCAATCTGACTCAGCCATCAAACAACACTAAGAGGAAAGGACGGAACAGAAATAACAACAATCCTGGTCAAGGCAGGAATCAACCGCCACAACATCAACCCACTGGGGGCAACCAGAACCAAGGGAACGAAAACCCCCAAGGGGGCAATAACAACAAATGCCAAGGGCAGAATAATATTAAAACCATCCACCCTTGTGCTCTTTGTGGTGTGTACAGTCACTACACTCACCATTGTCCCCAGATCACTAATTTAAAAAGGTTAAAAGACTTTGGAAACCTCCCCCCTCCTCCTGCGCAACCTGCCCCGCAACAGGCACAACAACAATATGCGCAACAACCCCCTCCTGTCGTGCTGCAAAATCCTATCCCACATCAAGGTGTGATAAAAACCCAATAGGACACGTAGCATCCCCCACCTCAGGTGGGCCAATACCACAATCCCAATAATCCAGCAGAGCGAACAATTCTCCTCACCAGTGAGGAAGAAATCCTTCTGCAAACACGCAATCGTCAGTATCCTACAATAGCTGAGTCTACTCCTACATCTCCAGAAACAAACCCTACACCGACGGGACCTCCGTTGGTGATCCCTCGCCCTTCCGCCGAACCACCCTTATGCATCCCTCGCATCCCCTTACACAGGAATGTTCACAACCCATAGGCCAGGGCAACACATAACTACAACTTGGTCGACGACTTAGCACAATCCCCAGCTGCCATGTCCTTTTTATAAGTACTCTAGACTTGTCCTACTCAGCGAAAATAACTACTTTCTACCCTGGGCACAGTCGACCCGGCCGATACTCGACTCATCACCTTTGACCTTGATAGCTGCAAACCGCGTCTTCCCGCCGCAGTTGCTATTCAAATACCAATAAAAATACGGAACATCACTGTCCATCAGTGTATCATCAATGAAGGGGCATCTACATCCATCATGTCCAAAACAATATGGCAGAAACTTGGTTCCCCAGAACTGATACGTTCCGCCATCACCTTACAAGCCTATGATGGACGACCATCATCTCCTGAAGGGCTCTTCCAAAATGTCCCCATGGAACTAGGGGGAAAAACTATTCTCATTGACATCGAAGTTATCGACGCTCAACTCGATTACAATATCTTGCTTGGACGTAGCTACATGTATGCTATGAAGGCAGTGGCATCTTCCGTCTTTCGGACAATCATGTTCCCCCACAATGGGAAGATTGTAACCATTGACCAAGTCTCACATTACGAGCCAAACCCATCTGCCAATCTCGATAACATTCTTCCTCTCATTCACACCAACAGAGACGTATATCCACTCATCGAGATGGGTCCTAGGATTTTAAAAGATCCATCCTTGTTAGGGACGTACCATGGAGCACCACCACTCCTTCCCCCTGGTCAAGTATGCGTCATCTCATCTAACGAAACTCACCAAGAAGATGTTCATCCTCCTCAGGAGGCTTCACTCATTCCTGACATCTCAATAGTCGCAGCACCACTCCCACAGGAGCCTCCTGCGCATTCGTCGACACCTACGGTCCACGAATCCACATCCCCTCAAAGACCTAGTCCCATTTGGGAAACAGTTCCCCGACCCCTCACTCAAATTCCATTCTTTTACCCTCCACCTGGTATAGAAGCTTTCTAGGTAGAAGCAACGCTCACACTACCCAATATGGTGTTAGCTATCCCAGTGTGGTACTTACATCCACCTGAGATGGTCCCTCGCCCACAGGAAGGACTCCCCATGACGATTCCTATCCTCACTCCCACTACCTCCACTACCCCCATACTCCCTACCCCCCCTGCTACCGCTGGGGGTAGCAGAAAGAAGAAAGAGCCCACAGCTCCACTTCCTCCATGCATTCCACCACCTTGCGCATTATGTGACAAAGAGGGTCACCAAACCAACAACTGCCCATCACTACCAGAATTACGGAATTTGATTCCCCCCAATCCAACCTCCACACCACCCATTACTACTGCTACCACTCAGCCTTCCGGTAGTAATGGGCTGAGGACCAAATTCGCGTGTGCCATATGTTCTAAGTATGGCCATTACACCCATCATTGTCCAGCCCTACCTTGTTTCCGGCAGGCATTAGCCATCATAAGCCAAGACTTTCATAACAACCCACGCCCTGCCACGTCCTCCACAACAAAAATCACTGACATTCGCTATGTCACCACTTCAGTCAATGAACGCATGAGATGCCCTTGCTCTCTTTGCGATTCATTGGCTCATTTTACCTACCAATGTCCTATGATCATATAATATAGGCAACATCACTTGGCCCTGCTGCAATGACCCAGCGAGGCAGTAACTGACCTGACTTCGCCACTGGCAGATCTACACGTCATTTCTCCCGAGCCCGAGGCACTCCATACGCCTCCATGGTTCTTCGATGCCGTATCTGAGGATTTACCCCGTAACCCACCCAAATCTCCTGCTCATTCCTCTACGGAGACTCTCCATCCCACCACCACGGGTACCCCTCAGTACCTCAATATATGGTTTATGTCAAGTGAACCCTCACCCTCTCCCAGCGTTACCCCCTATGTTTCTTCAACAGGGGGCAACCACACAGTTACTGAGCTCACTCCTCACAATCCATTATATTCCCATCATTTCAAAAGCGACTGTTTGCACCCAATTCGTCACTAGGTGAGCAAATTAAGAGTGCTTACATGCTCAGTTGGGCTCTGCTAGGCATGACAGCTGTGAAAGGAAAGGTTAGAAAGAGAAACAATAAAGCTATTAACAAGAATTAAACTAAAACTAATAAAAACTATGAGCATATAAAACAAATGAAAAATAGAGACAAATGGACCAATATCACCAATGTATAAGCTGATCTGTTGATGAAATCCAAAGGCACAAAGAAGAAAGGGGA
>ML790468.1:310608-331773 GCA_009831015.1 Picea engelmannii | reverse complement strand
GAGTGCTAGCAGGCGGTGGCAGGGATGCTGTCCACCCCTCTCCCTCAACCTCTCTGCAATTGTGTGTGGCCCCTTTACTCCATATGTGAGTCAAGTCGGCAAGCTATCGTCAGCCTGCATCACCAATAATCATGTCAGAACATGTCAACAACATATCATCAATCAAAAATATCATGGTAAATAAAACAACTCAAATAGCACACTCCCTAACTCAATCCGGAGTCCAAGGGTTCCGTCGATGCCTCTGCATCCTCCAGGTCAAAAAACCTACACACTCAAATAAACTGAGTCAATAGCACCTGTCTACACCAAGTAGTAAAACATCATGTCGTCTATCAGAATGCACCATAATCAAACATAAATGTATTACTATCAGAGAAGTCCAGATCACTTGCGAGCAAGTGTCCTCAAAGAATAAGTTTTGTAAGTGCGCCAGAGCGGGATGTTACAATGGTGAATATTAGATGGAAGGACTGACAAATAGAGAATTGGAAAGATTCGTTGTGACATACAGGAAGCTAATCACACATTGCAAAGTGTTATTATTAATTGTAATGGCAATGGTCATGAACAAAATACTAGTCTTCCTTGGTTATTGAAGGAGAAACAGAGCAATATTATAAAAGAGGTCATTCAAAAAATTAGGTTTCCGACAGGGTTTTCGTCGAACATACAAAATATCTTAACTAAAAAAGGTGATTTTGGTGGGGTTAAAACACATGACTGGCATACATTCATAAAGGTAATTAGTAGGTTATAATATATTTCCTTATTGGTATGCATTTTTTGGAAACAAATAATCATTATTTGTTTTTTGTTTTAGTATGTTCTACCTTTATCTCTCCCAGACAACTTTGACAACAACATAAAACAAATTATTTATGTACTTGGAAAATACATGAGGTAAGTATTGTTTTATAAGGAAAATGTACTTCTTATGTGATTTGTAGTGGAACTTATTGACATAGTATCTTTTATTTGCAAATTTATGTATGCCTTGATATTATTTTATTGCATCAACATTTGTAGGTGGCTATCATCAAAAGAAATCCATAAAGAAGATATAAGGTATTGGAAGAGAGAAATTCCTCGACTAATGTGTCAAATGCAAAAATATCTACCTCCATCATTTTTCAATGCATAAGAACACTACCTCATACACCAAGTTGAGGAGATTGAATTATGTGGACCAGTACACACAAGGTCGATGTGGATGGTGGAGAGGCAGTTGAAGTCACTGGAGGCTTTTGTTAGACAAAGAGAACGTCTAGAGGGTTCTATGGTTGAGGGATATATGTTATATCAATGCATGATGTATATTAGTCAATATCTACCTAAATTAGCAGAAAATATGAATGTGCCTCGCATTTGGCATCTCGACTCCATCAATAAATTTGAAGGGGAGGTCCTACTGTGGAAACGTAAAATAAGGATTGTGAAAGGTAATTATTATATGTTGATGTAGATTTAATATATTACAGATTTATTAATTTATTCCTTTATTAATAATAACTAATTAATGATATTAAATTGTTATGCTATCATATAATTGCTCGAGAGTGGGATGATATACATTTATACATTGCAAACAACCTTGATTGGATGGAGCATTAGATAGAATATACTGAAGAATACTTCAGTAGGTTATCATGGAAAGGGGTGAGTAAGATGATTAAAAAATCACATCACCATCGAGATCAATTTCCTGATATTACATCAAGGGAAGTTGATTTAGCCTATGGTTTAAAAGATAAACATGCAAGTTAATTTTTTTACCCGCATTTTCCTAGTTTTTTCCTAATTTTTCGATGTATTTGGTTTATTTAATTATTGAAATATATATTTAGTAAGTCCTATATGAGGATTATTAATTGGAAATTTACTTTTTACTTGTTTTCCATGTTGTAGTTGAAACATCACAAGGCTATGTGGTGTAATGGTCGTAAATTGCATATCAAAATGTTGGATGATAAGATGAAAACCTTGGATTGTGGGATAACTACAGTGTTTAAGGTCACCAACATTTCCTCTAGAAGTAAAATAAATCCATAAGAAACTGAGAATAGGTACTATGGCCATTTGGAGGATATAATTGAGTGTGATTTTAATTCCTTTAAAATAGTTTTGTTTGAGGTTATATGGTACATGCTACGGATGCATGAACGTGATCCTGAAAGAACTGTTATTGAGCATAATAATGGATTGTATTTGAAATAGGTAAAGAGCCTTATGTTCTTCCAAGTCAATGTGAGAAAGTATTTTACTCAGAGGTACCTGGTAAAGCAGGTTGGTCATACATTGTTAGATATGATCTAAGAGGAAGACCAGTAAAGTACAATCATGTAGCCAAAGATGAAGATAATAATGAGGAAGAAGATCATGATTATGCAGATCAGGAGAAGGTGGATCATGTAGTCGATGTGTTAGACGAAGAAGTTGAAAAAGTTGATCATCCAAACGTAGGAGACAACGATATCATTGACGATATTGATAACTATAGTAGCGAAAATGATGTTGATGATGATGTTGATAGGAATGTGACTTTCACCAATATCGACTCTAAGATAGATCCTGATACCAATGTTGAGCTGGATCAAGAAGAAGATGACTGATATTTAATTGTTGAAAAGAAGAGGTATGTGTTTATATATTTTATATGATCTTTATATGTTTTTATTTTGTATAATATAGTATATGATACATGTTCTTTAGAATTTCAAATTAGGTAATATGGGTAAATTGAGAATGATGTGAGGGGGGGGTGTGCATAATTAGAGCTTCCACCTTCACATGGTGGAGCATTGTACAAAGCCAAAGCACACGACTAAGCCAAGGAAATAGTTGGACGCGTGAAGGAAGAAAGGGACCACGTTTTCATAAGAACCATTTTGAATTTTGAACTTAAAAGGCATTAATGTAATAGTAAGGAAGATGACATACTTTTCATTTATATCTTGGAGGTTGTAAACAGATCTTTAGCAATTTTCTCTCATCTGTTAATGTAAAAATCATTTAAGTCTATTAATGTGAGAGTAGGTATATATGAATGCTATATTAGACAGTTTAGAAGATAGGAGGGAAAACGGATATAGACACCCTCACTCTTGTATTATTGGAACATTAACAAAAAGAAGAATAAGAGAGTTGTAGGAGAGAGTTGTAGAGAAAACCCCATGTACAAGATCTTTGGATGAATATATGAAGTTATGAATCAGATTTCATGGTGTTATGATGTTTTCTGTTTATACATGGTGAATGGTATGCTCATGGTTGTTTATTCTCTTTGTTATGCATTTGTTTTAATACTGTGTGTATGTATGATTTCATATTGAATGTTTGAAGTCTAAGAGAGAGAATGAGTTTCAATTGTTTCTCTTCCTGAGTGAGAGAAGTTCCTGCAAGGAGTGCAGTGAAATGTTCGCAAGGTGTGCATTGACAAAGGGTCTGAGTTTTATCTCAGAAAGCTCAGGAGGGATACCGTCGTTCTCATTCCAGTAGAAGTGCGGGAGGAGCACAGAGGCCGTGCAAGGAGTGTGTAGGCTATTTGAAGTCTTAGGACTTATCAACTAAAGGAAGGATTGAAAGACTATTATTTCCGAGATAGCACAGAGTCGAAGATATCAAATACCCAAAAGTATTTGATAGATTTCCTCAAGGAGTGCGTGCAGGAGTCCTTTTGGAGACTTGAGGTTACAAGTTAAGATCAGAAGGGATAACACCTTTGAAAGTACTCAAAGGTAGACAGAGGTTGAAAACATCTCGCAAAAGTTAAGTTCCCGTGGAAGAACACTGGTTCATTTTGCAGAAGTTGTCAAGGAGGAAACAAGTGGTCATAATTCTTTGAGGAGAACTTCCAAAGTTGCGAGGACCGTGGGATTCAGGAAAGTTGCAAGGTGTATAGGGTGAATGAACCCATCACTTTGGTATTAGGAATCAACGTGGACTGTTGATCATGATCTGTTTTGAGTCATCATATCATTTCAAGATTTTGAATTGTTAGGGGGGACGGTAATCAGAGGCTTGTTCAAGTCCCAAAAGTCGAGAAGAGGGACAGGTGGCGAGATTCCACGTCGGAGATAGAAAACATTTGAGTGGACAGGTGGCGTGTCTTCATCAATAGGCAGAGTCAAACATTGTTGATTGTTTTGGGGTTCAGAGGTTGAAGAGCTGGGAGCATTGCATCCAGACTCGCAAAGTCGCAAAGTCTGAAATCCCAATGAAGTGAGAAGTCCATTGGGAAGACAACCTTTGTTGAACGCATCGAAATTCAACATTTTGGGTTTCATAGATTGTAGAGGCAAGAAATCTCGACAACAAGGATCGCAAAATTGTAAAACCCAAAGTCTCGATTTGGAGAATGGCACGAACATATTATTAAGGTCAGGAGATTTGAGTGAGGCTTTGTGTTTTGGTCACATGGGCATACTCATAAGGACGTGTGGATACACTATTGGTGTGTGTGTGGGATTCCTTGTGGAGGAACCAAAGAGTCAATCAGACTCAAAGGGTAGATTTAGAATGATCCTGAGCGGATCTTGGCCTGAGGGTTGGGGGTTTGCGTCAAGTTTGGTATCAGAGCATAGAAATAATTCTTTTCTTTCTGTAGTAGAGAAAAGAGAAAACATTTCTCAGCCATGCTGCCAAGGAGAAGAGACAGGCCAATGCCTGATCTAGCAGTGGAAAGGGAAATGCATCAATTACGTGTCAGGCTTGATGCCATGGAAACAACACAGAGCCGCACAGCCGATGTTGGGGATATCAGTGAGGATGAAAATGAAAATGAATCTGGAAATGAAGGAGAAGAAGTCGTAGTCGAAGATTATATAGACGAGCACCTATTCAGGGTTGTTGCAAGGATAGGTGCTAGAGAAAAAATGGGCATTCTAGTATATGAAGGAAACATGGATGTTAAAGAGATTCTATATTGGATTAGAGCTTTGGATAAATACTTCGACTATGAGGATGTCGAGGAAGACAAGAATTTCAAACATGATATCACTAGACTAAAAAGGCATGCAGCACTATGGTGGGATGAACTGCGGGCTAACATACGCTGCACAGGAAAGAAGAAAATCAAAAGTTGGGATAGAATGGTTGCAAAGATGAAAGCCAAATTCATACCCAGGGATTATCAAATCACTCTATTTCAGAAGAAGCAAAATTTAAGATAGAAGATGATGTTAGTGAAGGAATACATTGAAGAGTTCTACAAGATAAACATCAGAGCAGGCCATCAGGAAAGCGATGATGAAAAAGTTTCCAGGTACATGAATGGTCTGAGATATGACATTCAGGATGAGATGAGCATGATGACCCTTCGGACTATAGAAGATGATTATCAGATGGCTCTAAAAGCTGAAGAGAAGCTGAGCCGAAGGTAAGGTTAAAGAGGCTGAGGCAGAAGTCAAGCCAGAGGCAAAACAATTGCCCAAGATAGAACTCATAAACCTAAACAAGAAGGGAAGAAACCTCAAACTCAACATGAGAGAGTAGGAAGCTCACAGAGAGGGAAATATGCTGATAGAAATACTTTTCCTTGAGATAGAGGAAGAGGAAGAGGTCGAGCAAGTGAAGTGAAATGTTTTGTCTGTGGGAAAAATGGACATAAATCTTATGAGTGTCCAGACAGAAAGAAAGAAGGTGGTGAGACTCACATTGTTGAAGCACAAGGACAGAATGTTGAGGCAAAAGATGTTGAGGGCGGAAGATCCTTAATGATGAGGAAATTTCTCTTAACGCCAGAAAAGGAGGCAGGGAACCCAACCCAAAGGAACAGTCTATTTCAGACTGCTTGCAAAACAAAAGACCGAGTATGCAAAGTCATCATGGACAGTGGTAGCACAAAAAATCTCATTTCTACAGAGATGGTAGAAAATCTAGAGCTGGAGACTATCGTACATCCAAGCCCATACAGAGTTTTGTGGCTACAAAAAGGACATCAGGTAATTGTCACTAAACAGTGTTTAGTTGAATTTAAAATAGGAGGATATAAGGATGAAATATTGTGTGATGTCATTCCCATGGATGTTTGTCATCTATTTCTAGGTAGACCATGGCAATATAAAAAAAATGTGATTCATCATGGGAGAAAGAACACATACACCCTGGAGAAAAATGGGAGAATGCACATGTTGTTGTCGGTCAAGGACAAAGAAGTGAAACCATAGGTGAGCAACATTGTACTTCTCATGAGTGGGAAGGAACTTCTTAATGAGGTTAAGAAGAAGGAAGACACACAATTTATTGTGGTCAGGAATCCTAGAATTGTTTTAACTAGTACAAGAGTGGATGATTTACCAGAGGAAATCTAGAAATTGCTGGAAGAGTTCGCTGATATAGTAGTGGACGAACTACCTTGTTCGTTGCCACCGATCAAAAGTATAAGCCATCACATTGATATTATACCTGGAGCCAGTTTACCAAACAAAGCAACATACAGACTGATGCCACAGGAGAATGAAGAAGTTAAGAGACAAGTCAAGGACTTAATGGACAAAGGATTGATTAGAGAAAGCTTGAGTCCATGCATTGTTCCAACAGTGCTCAGCCCAAAGAAAGATGGAGGCTGGAGAATGTGTACAGACTCAAGGGTGATCAATAAGATCACCATAAGATACAAATTTCCATTTCCAAGGATGGACGACTTGACGGACTTCTTGGGTGGAGCAAGATTTTTTTCAAAGATTGATTTGAAAAGAAAATATCATCAGATTCACATGAGAGAAGGTGATGAATGGAAGACAACATTCAAGACGAATGAGGGGCTATATGAATGGCTTATCATGGCATTTGGTTTAACAAATGCACCCAATACTTTGATGAGGTTGATGAATGAAGTCCTGAAGGATTTCATAGGGAAATTTGTCATTGTATATCTTGACGATATATTAATTTTCAGCAAGACTAAAGCAGAGCACTTGAAGCACTTAGTTGTAGTAATGAAGAGATTACAGCAAGAGAAATTGTTGATTAATATGAAGAAATCATCATTTATGAGAAAAAAACTCATTTATTTGGGTTTTGTTATCTCTGCAAATGAGTTGAAGATGGATCCAGAAAAGGTGAACGCAGTTAAGAATTGGCCATCACCGAAAAGTGTGTTTGAAGTTTGAATATTCCATGGTTTAGCTAGTTTCTACAGGAAATTCATCCGATATTTCAGTGGGATTATAGAGCACCAATGATGGATACGGTGAATAAAAGACATAAATATTTTCACTGGACAGAGGAAGCAAAGAAGAGTTTCAATCTGTCGAAGAAGAAGATCATTGAGCAGCCAATTTTGGTTTTTCCAGATTGTAGCAAGACATTCCAGGTCAAGTGTGATGCGAGTGGATTTGCAATAGGAGCGGTCTTGAGACAAGATGACAGATCGATCACATACTTCAGTGAAAAACTGAATGAAGCGAAGGTTAAGTACTCCACATATGACAAGGAATTCTATGATGTCATAAAAGCACTGAAGAAATGGAGATATTATTTGGTTCCTAAAGAGTTTGTTTTGTATAGTGATAATCATGCTTTACAATTCATGACTCAACAAGAGAAGTTGAACCAAAAACATGTCAAATGGGTTGAATACATGCATAATTTTACTTTTGTGACTAAGCATATTTCTGGAACTGCTAACAAAGTTGTTGATGCTTTGAGCAGGAAATGTTTGCTTATGCAAGAATTCAGTGTCAAAACCTTTGGTTTTGATAACCTCAAATAAATGTATAAGGATGACCCAGATTTTAGGGAAGCGTATGAGGCATTTGAGAATCCAGTTCTCAGGGACAGAAGCCAATGGACCAAATATATGATCCACGATGGATTATTATTCAGGGGCAATCAATTATGTATTCCAAAATGCTCCATGAGGGAGAATTTGTTGAAAGAAAAACACAGTGGAGGATTGGCCGGACACTTTAGTCATGATAAGACATTCTCAAAATTGAGTAGATCATATTTTTGGCCAGGGATGAGGACAGATGTCAAGAAATTTGTGGACAGATGCAGAATTTGTCAACACACAAAAGGGAAAAGGCAGAACACGGGGTTATACCAGCCATTACCCATACCTGAAAGGTCGTGGGACGCAGTGAGCATGGATTTTATATTGGGACTGCCAAGGACAGAAAGAGAATGTGATTCAATCTTTGTGGTAGTCGAGTAATTTTCCAACATGGCACATTTCATACCATGCCAGAAAACCAGTGATGCAACTCATATTGCGAACCTGTTTTTCAAGGAAGTCATCAAACTTCATGGCTTTCCAAAGAGTATCGTGTCGGATCGAGATACTAAATTCGTGGGACATTTCTGGAGAACCTTATGGAAGGATCTGGGGACAAGTTTGTCATTTAGCTAAGCGTATCATCCTCAGACGGATGGACAAACAGAAGTTTTGAACAAGAGCTTAGGAGATTTTCTAAGGAGTCTAGTGTCTGAACACCACAGTCAATGGGATCACATTCCACCACGGGAGAAATTTTCTTACAATGATTCAATCAACAGAAGCACAGGGCAGAGTCCATTCCAAATTGTATATGGAATGCAGCTAAGAGGAGTTTCTGAATTGAAAGATTCATAACAAAATGAAATTAAAAGTTCTAGTTCAGAGAATTTTGCAGAAGCAATGAAGGAGCTTCACAACCGAGTCAAGGAGAGATTGCAGAGTTCGAGCCAAGAATATAAGCACAGAGTAGATCAACATAGACGAGAACTTCAATTTGAAGTTGGTGATTTGATTCTTTCACATCTAAGGAAGGAGAGGTTCCCAAGGGGGACATATAACAAACTGAAGATGAAAAAGATTGGACCATGCAAGGTCATAAAAAAATTTGGGGCAAACGCATATGAGATTGAATTACCCGATGGGATCGAAATTTCATCGATATTCAATGTGTAAGATTTGTACCCTTATTGAGCTGAATAAGAAGGAGAAGAGGATAAACAGACAGAATTTCAATGGACAAAACAAATTCCTGTAGCTGAAAATCCACAAACAGAAAATATAATTGACAAGAGATTCAGTAGAAGGACCAGGAGGGAGGAGTATTTTGAATACTTGGTCAAATGGAAGGGACATCTAGTTGAAGATGCCAGCTGGGAAGACGAAGCATAAATTCAGAAGCATGGACAGACCATGCAAGAGCTCATGAACAAGAGTTCATGAAAATTTTCAAGCGAGGGAGTATGATGCAGGAGCATCATACAAAGCTAAAGCACGCGACTAAGCCAAGGAAATAACTGGACGTGCGGAGGAAGAAAAGGAGCACGTTTTCATAAGAACCGTTTTGAATTTTGAACTTAAAAGGAATTAATGTAATAGTAAGGAAGATGGCATTCTTTGTATTTATATCTTGGAGGTTGTAAACAGATCTTGAGCGATTTTCTCTCATCTATTAATGTAAAAAGCATTTAAGTCTGTTAATGTGAGAGTAGGTAGATATGAATGTTAGATTAGACAATTTAGAAGATAGGAGGGAAAACAGATATAGACACCCTCACTCTTGTATTATTGGAACATTAGAAAAAAGAAGAAGAAGAGAGCTTTAGGAGAGAGCTGTAGAGAAAAACCCCATGTATAGGAGCTTTGGATGAATATATGAAGTTCTAAATCAAATTTCATGGTGTTATGATGTTTTTTGTTTATACATGGTGAATGGTATACTCATGGTTCTTTATTCTCTCTATTATGCATTTGTTTTAATACTGTCTGTATGTCTGATTTCATATTGGATGTTTGATGTCTGAGAGAGAGAATGAGTTTCAATTGTTTCTCTTCCTAAGTGAGAGAAGTTCCTGCAAGGAGTGTAGTGAAATGTCTGCAAGGTGTGCATTGACAAAGGGTCTGAGTTTTATCTCAGAAAGCTCAGGAGGGATACCGTTGTTCTCATTCCAGTGGAAGTGTAAGAGGAGAACAGAGGTTGTGCAAGGAGTCGCAGGCTGTTGGAAGTCTTAGGAATTATCAACTAAAGGAACGATTTAAGGACTACTGTTGCCGAGACAGCACAAAGTCAAAGAGATCAAATACCCAGAAGTATTTGATAGATTGTTGCAAGGAGTGCGGGCAAGAGTCCTTTTGGAGACTTGAGGTTACAAGTTAAGATTAGAAGGGATAACACCTTTGAAAGTAATCAAAGGGAGACAGAGGTTGAAAACGTCTCGTAGAAGTTAAGTTCCAGTGGAAGAACACTAGTTCATTTCGCAGAAGCTATCAAGGAGGAAACAAGCGGTCAGAATTCTCTAAGGATAACTTCTGAAGTTGAGAGGACCGTGGGATTTAGAAAAGATACAAGGTGTATAGGGTGGATGAACCCATAACTTTGGCATTAGGAATCAACATGGACCATTGATCGTGATCTGTTTTGATCCGTCAGATCATTTCGTGATTTCGAGGTGTTAGGGGGGACGGTAATCAAAGGCTTGTTCAAGTCCCGAAAGTCGAGAAGAGGGAGAGGTGGTGAGAATCCATGTCAGAGATAGAAAACATTTGAGTGGATAGGTGGTGTGTCTTCATCAATAGGTGGAGTCAAACCTTGTTGACTATTTTGGGGTTCGAAGGTCGAAGAGTTGGGAGCATTGCATCCGGACTCGCGAAGTCGCGAAGTCTGAAATCTCGATGAAGTCAGAAGTTCATTGGGAAGCCAACCTTTGTTGAATGCATCAGAATTTGGCATTTCGGGTTTCAGAGGTTGTAGAGGCAGGAACTCTCGACAACAGGGATCATGAAATTGCGAAACCCGAAGTCCCGATTTGGAGAAGGGCGTGACCATATTATTAAGGTCAAGAGATTTGAGTGAGGCTTTTTGTTTTGGTCACACGGGCATACTCATAAGGACCTATGGATACACTATTGGTGTGTGTGTGGGATTCCTTGTGGAGGAACTGAAGAGTCAATCAGACTTAAAGGGCATATTTACAACGATCTTGAGCGGATCTCGGCCTGAGGGTTGGGGGTTTGCTTCAATTCTCAAAATTATCATTCTCCAAATATCTTATACAAAGTTTACAAGGAAATTGTACCAGGACTAGAGATGAGCAACAATGACCTGTGAATGGGACCAAAATTGAAATATTTTCAAACTATTTCTGAATGCATTGAAATTTGACATGGATAGACTATTCACATTCCTCAATGATATGGGAGGGTTTCTGGACTCAAATTTTACTCACACACCGACTTTATTCCATCATCAATTCATCATGTAAACCATAAACCCTAATTTAGTTGAGTCATTGATTTGTTCCCAGTGAATGGATGCATTGTTGTTGACATGGAATGGGACAACACATGTACCTTCTTAATTTTATTCTTTCATTTGATGTGGGCCTGGTCATTCCTAGACTTGAATTGAAAGTTGCCCCTAGTCTTAGTCATCACCCTTCAGAAATGTTGTCACCCAACAATCATTATATCAAAAGGTTGGAGGCATGTGGTCATTGGGATCATGAGGCTTTATAACCCCACAATAGAAACATACATTAATTGATTAACTTTGAATAGATTGAAAGGTGCGTGTAATTGAAAATACTAACAACCCAAAACTAAAAGGGATCAATACATCAACTGCCAATGAGAGGTGATATCATCGTGGTGTGTAGGAATAGGCCTAACACCTTCAAAATTATCATTCTGCAAATACCTTATACAAATTTTACAAGGAAATTGTACTAGCACTAGACATGGGCAACAATGACCTATTAATGGGGCCAATGTTGAAATTTTTTCAAACAGTTTCTGACTGCATTGAAATTTGACATGGATAGACTATTCACATGCCTTAATGATATGGGAGGGTTTTTGGACTCAAATTTGACTCGCATGCCCACTTTCTTCCATCATCAATTCATCATGTAAACCATAAACTCTAATTTAATGGAGTCATTGATTTGTTCCCAGTGAATGGATGTGTTGTTGTTGACATGGAATGGGACAACACATGTACCCTCTTAATTTTATTCCTTCACTTGATGTGGGCCTGGTCATTCCTAGCCTTGAATTGAAAGTTAAACCTACTCTTAGTCGTCACCCTTCATAAATGTTATCACCCAATGATCATTATATTATAAAGTTGGAGGAATTCGGTCATTGGGATCATGAGGATTTATAACCCCACAGTAACAAGAGACATTAATTGATCAACTTTGACTAGACTGAAAGCTGCGTGCAATTGAAAATACTAACAACCCAAAACTAAAAGGGATCAGTACACTGACTGTCAATGAGAGGTGGTATCATCGTGGTGTGTACGAATAGGCCTAGAACCTTGAAAATTATCATTCTCCAAATATCTTATACAATTTTTACAAGGAAATTGTACTAGGACTAGACACGGGAAACAATGACATGTGAATGGGGCCAACATTGAAATTTTTTCAAACTATTTATAACTGCATTGAAATTTGACGTGGATAGACTATTCACATGCCTTAACAATATGGGAGGGTTTCTAGACTCAAATTTGACTCACACGCCCACTTTATTCCATCGTCAATTCATCATGTAAACCATAAACCCTAATTTAGGGGAGTCATCAATTTGTTCCCAGTGAATGGATGCATTGTTGTTGACATGGAATGGGAAAACACATGTACCTTATTAATTTTCTTCCTTCACTTGATGTGGGCATGTTCATTCCTAGCCTTGAATTATCAACCCAAAACTAAAAGGGATCAATACACTGACTATCAATGAGAGGTGATCTCTTCGTGCTGTGTAGGAATAGGCCTAGCACCTTCAAAATTATTAGTCTCCAAATATCTTATACAAATTATCACGCTAACTTTATTCCATCATCAATTCATCATGTGGAGTCATCAATTTGTTTTGAGTGATCGATGTGTTTTTCATGGTGTGATCTTTGGTGGAAAACAAGCTTGCATGTGATCTAAGTTACCTTTTCTATGTGTCAAAATTCCTCGCTTTGTTAACCATATGATCATTAGGTGAGAAGTCCTTTCTTACAACAATCATTTGGTCCTTCCCATATTCTTTTCTTTCCCTTTATCCATCCCCACAATCTTGAGATAGCTCATGCATACTTTATGTCCAGTGTTTTCAGGAAATAAATGTCGAAAACCACTCATATTTGCCTCATAGACTAACTCACAACTATCCAAAAACCCTTAGGTACCAATGCATTTTTGGGGGTCATTAAGTGAATTGACCAACACAATTTTTGGCATGTTATTTTCATTGACCAAAACTTGTTTTGGCATGTTATCTACATTGAACAACATAGGAATAGGGGGCATAATATGCATTGCCAACACAAATTTCTAGGTGAGTTTCTCCAAGGGCTCTCAAAACTCACTTTTTAAATTTTTAGGTTTTTGTTCCATCTTTTTAAGTGTTCTTTAGGACCTGTAGGTTTATTTTTGGATTCTTTCGTTGTGTATTAGGTATTTTCTTTAATGAATTCTTAAGGATTGTGAAGAAAACCCCCTAAGGATTGGATTATAAATATTTGCAAGTACATTTCATATTTGAAGGGTAACTTAGATAAAGAACAAATCATTTAATTTAGTACTTAGCTTGGTTACTTACTTTCTCAATAGTTTAAATTTCAACTAATTGTAATTTATTTTCGTTTGCAAGAATTTTCATTTCAAGTTAGTCACACCACATGTGCACACATACCACACCTTAAATTGTATGCTTGGTTCATGCCACCAAGATAAATCTAAGATAAGTATTATGCTTGGTGTATGCTTGGTAACACCTAAGATAAGTATTATTCTTGGTGTATGCTTGGTAACACCTAAGATAAGGGGGACACCTAAGATATATTTCTTCAGGGCATTGGGATTTTATCACTTGACGTCTCCTAGTTATAGTTGTCTCTTTTGTACCTTCACTCATTCATATGGGGACCCTTACTACTTGTATCATTGGTTGATTGGAAGGATCTTATCCATAGACTAGGTTTTGTTTGAGTGAATCCAGTTATCTTATAGGCTAGAGACATTTCTCTTTATAGGATGGAGCTTCTTGAATTCAAATATAGATGGTTGTTGGTACATGTAGTTCTGAACCCATTTCTACTGCTTATGTTCCTTCATATTCCTCCAACCCAAGTTCCACCATGGATGGAACTAATGTTGGAACCAATATTGGAGCCAATGCCAACCAACCTTTTGTTACTTTTATGGAAGGGTTAAATCTCCATGATTTGACCAAGTTAATCAATGATCTTATCTTCCATGATACCAATTGACCCAATATTTCAAATAAAAATCCCTTTGACATCCCAATGTTTGACGGTAAACCTAGAGAGTATCCCATATAAGATGTGCCTTGTGAAAATGTGCCTTATAACAATGACATTCCTTATTTAATGTGCCTTGTGAAAATCCAATCTCAGTGATCGAATAAGATGTGCCTTGTGAAAATCCAATATCAATGATCTATTTATTATAGAGTAGTTCCTAGAATCCCTTCTTCCCCTAATCACCAAGGATGTATCCACGACTATGCCTAGAAATGAGGATGAAGCCATACAAAAGGAACAATTGTAAAATATTATTTATTCCCAATTGGGGTATCTCTATATTATCCTTCCTAATGCCCCTCGCTGTCAGTCATATGACAAGGATGTATCCATGACTATATCTCAGGGGCTATGAGTTAGGGATTATATATTATATAATATATATATATATATATATATATATATATATATATTATAATTTATAAATTATATTATATATAAATAATAATAAATAAATAAATAAATAAAACAAAACAAAACAAAGAAAAACAACATAAAAAAAAAGAACCAAAATCACACTCACCATTACAGTCGTGCTCATATTTGGAGCTTGCACTCACCACTACACGATCACACACAGATTGGAGAGGAGAGGAGCACACACACAGAGTGTAAGGGAGAGGAGGATAGGAGAAGGAGGGAGATGAGGAGAAGGAGGGAGAGGCACATGTGAGGAGGGAACACACGCATGGGCGGAGGGCACATAGTTTTGCATCATAGGAGGGCAACAATGTCATCAAATCAAGTATGGATGTGAAACAACTCTTTCCATGAAATTTCTCCTTCCTTCTTTGCACATTGTGATACCCTCTCTAGTACTTGGAAGACACATCTCCCACCTACTCTCTACTATTCCCACAACCCCCTATAAATTCAATTCACCATACACATCCAATATGACAATGACAAAACCCCTTCCCCAACTCTAATCATTGAGGAGAAACCCAAAATATGTGTTCCTCCAACAACCAAGACAATGAATATCCAACAAGAGATTAGACATCCCTTTCAAACCCAAACTAGTTTTACTAATACCCTACATGACCCTCTTGGCAATTTTGAGGAAGCTACCCAAAACCCTAACCTCCCTCACCCTCACACTAATTTTTGATTTCCAACCATAAGCCACCTAGGATCCCTTCTTTTCCACATCTCTATTTACCACCTTCCTTTGTGATCCCATTCTCTTTCCTTCCTTGCCAAGAGATGTCCCAAAACACATTGCAATGCCTAATGGTCCATGGATGCAACACTAGACTAGTGAGGTTGGCCCTAACACCTCACTGTAAAAACAACCAAAAAGAGAAAGGAACCATGCTTGTACTTGAGACAATTCCAATTGCATCAGTACTACCTAATACTAGAACCACTAGACTACACAGCCAAGGTTCCTCCTCTTCTCATACAACTTTGAAGCAGATTCAACATAGATACACTATAATTTTGGATTGTTTGAGATATCGTAGGTAATGAATTTCTCAAAGATATTTTGATAAATAACTCCTTTTATGAATTAGAGAGATTATATATTTCTTTTGGAAATGCACTTTAGTGACATTATATACATGGTAGATACCTAAGGGAAATTAAAAGTAGAAAATGTGACCTTCAAAAAATAGCTTGGAAGGGTCCCAAACAACACTCTTGGAAGCATGATGACATAATGATATCGACGAGGAACTTTGGGTCATAACTTTGAACCTAAAAAGAGAGTTA
The DNA here is from genome assembly GCA_009831015.1 of Picea engelmannii. Taxonomy (NCBI): domain Eukaryota; kingdom Viridiplantae; phylum Streptophyta; class Pinopsida; order Pinales; family Pinaceae; genus Picea; species Picea engelmannii. Next base: position 315,796 of record ML790468.1, on the reverse strand, counting down.
GTAGAGAATTAGAAAGACTTAGTAGAGAACTTGTGACATGTATTGTTGTAGAGAATGGGGATGACTATATTTTTGCATATATGAACCATTTGGAAGATTTGAACCCCATGTTTGAACTAGATCACTTCTAACCTTTCGTTGAACACATGCTTAAAACAATCACTAATCGAGTAGCTAAAAAATGGAAGAGAGTGGTATTAGAGACACCATATTTCCCCTCAGTTTTTCATTTCCATTTGCATCAAGAGACTTCTCCTAGAGACACAATGACAAAAGGATCACATTTCATAGTTTCTCCTTTACTTCTCAAACAAATTCCCACTTTGAAAAAACTATTGAGATTATCCTTAATCAAGAATGTAGTTGAAGATTCAAGTCTTCACACTTAGCCAAATTTAGAACCCAACATAGTTGATTCAACCCCTTTCTAGCCCCATGTCAAAATAAAATGAGCTCAACAATAGCGTTTGGATATGTTAAGAGTTGAGAATGTACAAAATTTCTTGGTTACCTTAGCTAAAATAAATTAATGCTGCCACATCCTATAGTTGACAATCGACAACACCTTCCAATAGTAGTTACTACTCCAATGAATTCTTAATCGATCACGTGGCCCTATAAATTAATTTTCCATTGATAGTTAGAAATTGATACACTATGTTCATTTGTAGAAGTCAACTCAAGATGTATAGATTTGTTCCTCTATGATAGATATTTTAGTCGCACATCAATCTGTTGATTCAAATTTTAGTTGGCCCTTCTAATGCACAAGCTCTAGTTATTCCACTGAATGTGATTGAGTTAGTTCACACTCATTTCTTCTTTACAAATGAGTGCTTGTATCACAACATTGTTGGGTTCACTATTGAATTCATGCAGTAATGCTTCATATTGTATATAGTAAGTTAGATATACATTGGACCTTATTTCATGCCAACATTGGTTCCAAATAGTTAATAGTTGATCTCTTGTATGCTAACTCCCTCATATGTATAAATCATTTTTTGGATGATGAACAATTGGATTTATTTTATGCATTGAAGAGTGCGCCCTAATGGATGATGGCACTAGAAATCACATGGAAAGACATAATCACACATCTAGACTAAGGTAAAGGACTCAAAATGAGGGGTTTCAACACACTATGATCCATCACTAGGAGGAACTAAGTGTTTTCCTAGTGTAGGTTGTGTATGGGAAATGAACCATGAAATACTCTACACACCAATTTGACATGTTGGATCATGGAGAGATCCATTAATCCTACTTGGTTATTCAAGTAGTAAGAGATTTTAGAAATAGGAAGTTTCATTTGAATCAAAGGAGATACAGTGAGCATATCCTTTAGATATTAAGGATGAGTGATTTCTAAAATGTGAAGACTAAAATGGAAATTGCTCAAAAATTGTGACAAGATATGGGTTGCAAAATTAGGAAATAATTAAAAGGATTTTAACATTTCTGAAAAGAACATGGGCATCAACATCTATGAGAGAATGTTAGATGCAATGCAATTGTTTGGATATTGTGATGTAGATTGGGACTAAGATGTTGTTGAGTTCAAATCAACATCTACATATTGCTTCAAGTAGGCCGGTGGAATTGTCATGGAGAATAAGTAACCCACCATTTCCTTACCAAGTGCTAAAGAAGAACATCTAGTAGAAAATAACAAAGATACATATTTATATGGATTGATAAGTATTGTAGAGTATGAGGATAGACATGCATAGCTTTACTAATCCCTGAGATGTTTCAATTTTGAGGAAAAACCCTTAATTCTAGATCATCCCACATTGTTAATGACAAGTTAATCACCTCATACTTTCAATATTTTTGCAAGTTTTTCCACAAAAGATCCAATCAACATATGACATTTTGAAGATTGGTTAGGGATCATTAATTTCAACAACTTCTATTAAAGATCAACACAATCCTTAGCACTAATTTTCAGTGATCAAATTTGAAGATTCCATTTCCCTTCAAGATCTACCCTTCAAGGATTATTGAGCCTTCATGGAATTAAAGGTCATGAGTGGTTGAAAGGCAGGGATAATTTTAAGGATGAAAATTTATTTTAAAATGTAGAAACCTTGGTGAATCTTACTAATCCTTCATATGCCAACTATAAATGATTGACGACATTTCTGTAAAAATATTCAAATTTCTAAGAATTTTATATAGTTTTTTATAAAATTTTGGCAATTTTTAAGGTAAAATAATTTTATCCTATAGAATTTGGGCGAATCATTTTTAAAATAATGAATCTTGTTTTTGGAAAAACCATGGAAAATTAGCCCATGAGAGAAATTTAGCCCCTAAAATCATCCCTGTTGAAAGGCTATCACTTTATGCATAAAATTGTCACTAAGCAAAAAAATATAATTACTACTACATGGAAATTAAGGGTTTATCAAGAAAATGAAATCAAAGAGAAATATTTCCTTTCCTTAAGTCGTAGAGTATATGATAAGGTTTTTGGTGAGTTGTCAAATGCCCTATTTGACACAAAAAAATGTTTTTGTACCAAAGGGCCTAATAATTAAATTATATCTATTGCATTTTGATCCTATGCATCAAAAACATCAATCTAGCCTCTTTCGGCATTCACATATTCAATTTAGCCAGAAAGGCTAAAGTTTTGCGCTCACATAGAACATTGTTTTCCTAAAATTGACAAATTTACTCACTATTTTAATCCATGTTATATTCTTTTCAATCTACATAATTGATGCATTCAAAAATCATCTAACAATCAACTATTGTTTTATGGTAAAGGTCACCTCATACACTAAATACACTTATACATCAAATGTCATCAAATAACTCGTCTTGCTTCAAAATTTGATCGATTTCTTTAGTGATAAGGAACAATGCCAATAAGCATAGATGAGACATGATTCAAAACTTGGATTCTTAAGATTAATATTTCTATCACATCACCTTTCCATATACCAATCCCACAACACTTACCATTGACCTTCTCAGAGCAAACATCGCTCAATCCTTGGATGGAAACTTGCAAGCTCCTTGTGTTATATGACATCTCTTTGCTAAACATGTCGTAATGTCAATGGCATATGCTTGAATGCACTACTTGAATTCCCTTTTGTAATATCCTAGTTTTGAACCCTTAATTGTAATATAATAAATCATGTATTATTTTTTTAATATAGTTTATGAAACAAGAATCAAGCCATGTGGTCTGAGATAAAACGATGCCATGTTGTAAATATGTGAGATGAATTGTGAATATTCCAAGTGTGGAGATCAAGGCCAAGTCCCTACTAGTGAATGCATAAGAGTCCAAGTGATGGGCTAACTTTACAATGTGGTGGGTATATTTCTTATAAGAAGTTCATGGTTTTGTAAAAAGGGAAAGACACAATAATATAAATCCACCTTAATTATTTCTTGAGGGAGAAACAAGGGGACTATGATACCACAATAGGGGAAGAGGAAAGGGGATTTTTGGTTTATTTAAGCTTATCATTGTCCTTGGGGTACTATATTTTCTTGCCTATGTATCCTTACAATGTTCCCATCAATGTTTGACTTTTGGGTTGATCTAAGTAAAAGTCTCATATGTGTCATATCCTAGGGAAGAGGGAGGGGTCTCATGCAAGAAAATGTTTTTAATTGTCTTTCCCATGTAGGATGGTTGAGAGAAACCATGCTTAGAATTTCCACAATAGTTGAGACAATCCTTTATACCTACAACCCAATTATTGTTCCTCATTGATTGTTCAAATTTCACCACTAAAGTGTACGGAGGTATACATACCATACTCCCCTTTGGATTTGAATGTGTGACCTCTTAATAAGAAACAAATCTTCTTAACCATGTGCTTCCATAGAAGGCACTTTCCAAATATGTGAAATTCACCACTAAAGGTGCTTTCCAAATATGTGAAATTACAGGATCATGGATTTCTAAAATATCGATCCCCACTCAAACTCTTTGATAGGTCTCAAATACAGTTATCCACTGAGCATCGGGGGATATGCAACTTTATGCAACTAATAATATGCAACTATTTGAAACTTTATGCAACAATGCAACTTATGCAACTTATGCAACTATATGCAATTATATTGCAACTATATGCAACTATATTGCAACAATTTCGTATGAAACTATATACAAATTTGCAACTATATGCAACTATGTAGCATGCAACTTATGAAACTTATGCAACTTTACGCAACATGCAACTTTAAGCAATAATGCAACTTACACAACTTTACAGAACTTTATGCAACTTTAGGCAACTTTATGCAACTTTACGAAACTTTATGCAACAATGCAACTTATGCAACTATGCAACTATATGAAACTTATGTAACTATGAAACTATATGTGATTTATGCAACTATATGAAACTATATGATGGATAAGTGTGGAAATGTAAACTTTATGCAACTAAATGCAACTATATGCAACTGTGTTGGTACCAAAAACATATATTGGCACAATAATTTATCTTCTTGTTTTAACGAGTGTGGGTACCACCAAATAGGTATCTGTCAGATCTATCTTCCTCAAGTGATGATCAAGATATACTAAGAGAGGTTGAAAGTGAGACATGTTGCACTAGATCTATTGGTTCTAGATCAACTAGGTTGGAAATGTTGGCAAATTCAGTGGATAGAATGCAGTGATGGTTGTTGTCATTAATGGCAATAGTAGAGACAGTAGGATAAGAAGGATAAAACCCCGTAGGGATTTAGAAGTAAAAGCTCAGGAGGAACAGCCTTGAAGAAAACGCGCACAGCAAGAACTTAAAGAGGAAAAAGGAAGAAGAGTCAGTGACCATTGGATCCCATCTAAATTTCCCGAAAGAACCAGGACCGTCAGATCTGTTGAAGCTGCGAGAGAGATAAACTCATCAGAGAATCGGCGATAGAGGAGATAAACTTATCGAAGAATCGGCGATAGAGGAGATAAACTCATCGGAGAATCGGCGATAGAGGAGATAAACTCATCGGAGAATCGACGATAGAGGAGATAAACTCATCGGAGAATCGGTGATAGAGAGTTTGAAATATCCAAATCACTTAACATTGAAAACCCCGATATCGCGATATGCGATTTCGCGATTTGATCGCAACCGTTAATAAAGCAGGGATCTAGACCGTTCATTTGTATGGACACGTGGCAGCCAGGAGGCCTCATCGGCAATTCGAG
>ML790468.1:289289-309499 GCA_009831015.1 Picea engelmannii | reverse complement strand
GGAGTTGGTGCTTCCTTCTAGTGGGTGCTAGAGAAATCAGAGAGTTGGATCTCTCTAACAAGTTGCAGCTTGTAAAACAGAGGTAGCAGCCTCACATTGAGTTGGTGCTCAATTATAGATGATGTACAAAACTGAAAAAGACTACCTATGATTTCGAAGAAGAAGAGGTTTTCTCCCTTTATGGGTTTCCTCGTGAAAAATCTGTCTCTGTGTGTATTTTATGTGTGACTGATGATCTTGACTCTTACTGTCCATATACTGTATGTTGCTTGATAACGCTTGAAGAAATATTAATAATTGTTAAGAAGGTATAAAATTGTTTAAGCTTATAAACAACTGAGTCACCCCCCCCTCTCAGTTGTATTAGTATTTCCAACAGGAAAAGGTAAGGAAAAGATTGTGTACCTGCATGTAATTTTTTATTGCCAATGGAGGGTCATGTAATTATGATGCTGAGAGCATAGGTGACATTGCATTTCCCTTGAGGTATAAACATCTAGTGCAACGATGGGAACCTAAGGAGCTATCTGAAGTGGACATAGATTTCTTCATTAGTGGGAGGATGTATCGCATTGCTCCTTCGTCCTTACATGGATTGGGGTTATTTTCCATGGATGGCATAAAGGTTGGCTATGGAACTGTAACTGAATTGATGGAGTATGTCGGACCATTATACAAATACATTCATTGGTTGATGTTGCTATGATATATGAAAAGTATGTGGAGATACAGAGTTTCCACAAATTATATACAACTACTAGATAACAATCAAAATAAAGGGGCAACTATGTATATTAATGGAAGGCCAAAAGCTACTCGAAACATTGCGGGCTTTATAAATAGTACATGACTAGCGGAAACAACTAAGAAACCGAATAGTTCCAAGTGAAGAATTGTTCATCGATTACAAATTAAATCGAATAGATGGAGGGGTGCGACTATGGGGGTAAATATCTTACATACCATTCAACTCAACCTTTGATCAATCATTGTTACAATTTATCGCTGCAATATTTAAAATTTCTATTGCATAAATTTTTTACAATTACTTTCATAACTCTTGTTGATTAATTTATTATCTCAACATCTATCTAGGGTGATCGTGGAAAGGCACCCACTTCGCCTCAACAGGTAAATGTTAAATACAATAAAAGCGTATGACTACAACAACTAAATTTCATAAATTTCATTATTATTATTTTTTGTTATTATTGCAATATTTCATTTTCTTAACATTACAGGTGAATTTCATAGCTTTTATTGATTGATTTATTGTGTCAACATCTTTCCAGGATGATCATGGTAGAAAATCACCCGTTACATCTCTCCAGGGTGATCGTGGAAAGGAACCCACTGTGCCTCAACAGGCAAATGTACAATACAATAACAACTTATGACTACAACAACCAAATTTCTGAAATTTTATTATTGTTTTTCTGATATTACTCCAATATTTCATTTTTTAAATGTTACAGGTGGATTTCATAACTTTTGTTGATTGGTTTATTATGTCAACTTTTGTCCAGGGTGACCATGTCCGATTTTCACCTGCTACATCTGTCTAGGGTGACCATGGAAAGGTACCCACAATGACTCACTGGGTAAATTTTAAATACAGTAACAACTTATGACTACAACAACTAAATTTCTGAAATTTTGTTATTGTTTTTTTGATATTACTGCAATACTTCATTTTTTTAATGTTATAGGTGAATTTCATAAATTTTGTTGATTGATTTTTTGTGTCAACATCTATCCAGGGTGACCATGTCCGAAAATCACCCTTTACATCTGTCCATGGTGACCGTGGAAAGGCACCCACAGTGCCTCACCAGGTAAATGTTAAATATAGTAACAACTTATGACTACAACAACTAAATTTCTCAATTCTTAAAATTTATCTCATTAATTTTATTCATCAATGTATTGTGGCATGGTCAATGTGGGAAGGCTCCGACACAGGATATTGATGAGGACAAAATATTTTATTTGACCGACCCAATGAAAACTGTAACGAAGGCCTTTAAGAAGGCTAACATAGAATATCTAGGTTTGATTAGCAAAAGACCACTAACACAGGAGGGCAGGGCAAGAATTGTAGAGCTACAAAATAAAATAACTAATTTTGGGGTATGTGGAATCTTTACATATTTTTATTAGCTATGACAATTTCATATCCATTTTTTAGTTTTATATTTTGTAGGAGTTTTGTAGGAGTTTGTAGGAGTTTTTATACCCCGTGCTTGGGGAACCTGTCGATTCTGCAACTGCTATAGGTAGCAGTGATGGTCCAATGAAAACAAAAGGTTGACATAGCAAAGTGCACGTGAGGCTTTTTGAGCCTCCTGAGGTTCCCCTCGAATCCATTGATGAGAGAAATGATTTTGACTGGCATGACATGCCAGAGCATGATGAGATGGAGCCTAAAACTCCACATGATGACTCTGGAGAGGAACATAGTGTAGATGGATATGATACTATTTTGCATGGATCAGAATGAATTAAAAACACCGGATCACTAGATGTCACCTTTCTGGTGGATGAGACATGTGTTCCGATCAAGATTCAAAAGATTGCAGGTAATTGTCCCATTATTTGATTCATTTTTTTCATGAAATTGAAATAAACATTTGTTGAGATTATTATAAATTAATGGATAGCACGTTTCTGCAGGAAACAATGTTTTCTATAGAAACATACATGACAAATCATTGGAGTTGTTTGGACCCACCATTTGCGCATGGTGGAATGGAAAAGATAGAAAAAAGAAAGATGTTTTAATAGATCACATGGTAAACTTGTTCAGCAACACTTTCAACAAGAAAGTGGTTACAAATTTAGTCGACGAGAATTTAAAATACAACAGGGCCCATTATATGGATAAATTGCAAATAGACCTCAAGCACGAGCACCCTCCCATGGTTCTCGAGAAAGAGTGGAAGGCACTAATAGAGGATGCAAAGAATAACTTGTTTAAAAAACAAGGATGACAACCACGAGTTGGTCAAGCAAGGTACAACACATGTCATATTATCAGTGAAATAAGATCATTTATGTTTTTCTTTCCTTTTTTAAGTAACAATTACGATGTCTAATGTTTTTCAAAAATTCCATATGTAGGCTACCAGACACCTCCAAAGAAGCAAAGGCCAGAATGGAAAAACACATCCAGCATAAACTAGGCTAGGTCAGCTATGGAAAACTAAAAGCCCGAATAGTAAGATTTAAATGATTAACTGTGGTTAATATTTATTTAATAGTAGCGAACAAATATATGTTTTTGTTATTGGTATTTTTAATGGTGTTATGCATTGTCGTTAAATATGTTTGACACTGCTTCCACCGAGGAGGACTTAAAGCTTGGTTACAAGCATGGTTTTAAAAGTATGATTGAATATAGAAAAATCTTGGGCCAGACTCCTATATCCCCAGCCATAAAGGTAAGTCAAATGAATAAGGAAACCGCAGTAGCATGCTTGTAAAGTCTATTCGTATTTTATTATATCACCCTTAACTAAGTGTTTATGTTTGTTTTCAAGAAACAAAGGTACTATAGTAGTGAATCAAATGGTATTCAACAAACATCGGGTCATACAAGGGTGCACATGTCCAGTGATAGTGTAGAGAAAAGTACCCATTTCGGTATGTATGCTTCAGAATTAGAAATATTTACTGTGATTGTAGATATTTATTTCCTAACTCATACTTATATATTATCTTCTCAAAATTGAAGAGCATGTAGCTCAAGAGGGTGAAATGCAAGAGCAACCAAGTGGATAGGAAATTAATGCACCAATTGTCGCAGCTACAATGACAGGTAAAGAGAAATAGTGTAAGGTTAATCAAAATAATGAATTAGTTATTTCAATTATATTTCAACATATCAATATGATCATTTTTGTTGTTCCAGTTCATGACCCTGAACAAATGCCAGCTAACCCTTCTTAGTGACATACTAGAAGTATGGTACATGAGCACACACAAACAATAGAAGGACAGAACACATGAAATACAATGTCCTTGGATGATTATGATATCCCAATTATCATTTTTATGAATGTGAAAAAACAAAAATCAAAGAAAAATTAGATGTATAAATTCATGTCGTGTATTTGGATCTTTATCGATGTTTATATGTTCATATGTTTTGATGACTATCCTATTTAAGCATGAATTTTTATATGTTTTCTATATAAAGAAAATCATTTGTTGGGTATGGGGAATTGAGAGCGATGTGAGGGGGGGGGAGGGGACATATGAGCTTCCACCTTCACATAGTTGGCCCTGTTCAGTAGAGAATAGCCTATTCTCGAAACAAAGATAATCTCATTAAGGTATGTGACAACTTAATTTTTTTCTAGAGTATTTTACATAACTAAATTTATGCTTATTTGCTTATTAATTATTTACTCATATAAAAAAAAATTCTTTTATGATTCATGCAGGTCTTGGTGATGGAAATGCATCTCATGGACGACTCTTATCAAGTTTTATGGGCTAATGGATTTGGCGAAAGGACAATGAAAAGGTAATGGTTTTGACGTGTTTTTAAAAGTAGGATTTATACTAGTAAAAGTTCACAATCCTCATGAATATGTAGATATTGATATATATGCCAAGTTCCATGTGGTGTTTTTATTGTCTAATTTATTTGTTATTGTCAAGTTATTTGTCAAATTTAATGTGTAGATATTGCATATATGCCAAGATCCATGTGGTGTTTTTATTGTCTAATTTATTTGTCCAATTTAATGTGTAGGTGGTTGTACAGTACATCGAGTGTACACTCTTTACCTAGTTCAAATTTCAACTATAAATGTAGAACCCTAAAGAGGTATTTTAAATATAATTTTGGTTTACTTGTAGTTTTTTTTATAAATAAGTATAACTATTTTAGAGAACCCCCATATACAAAGTCTTTATCCATATTCTCATTGTGGAAAATATATTAGAAAATATCCCTCACTTCATTCATTTCCATAATCCTAACCTTATTGCTATCCCTAGTCCAAATCCTAGTTCCTATTAAACAATGCATGAAGCTAATCCCAATAATCTAGACCCCTCCTCTCATCCCACATGTTAGTGCAATTATTATAAGGCTCCAAAGGACACTACTAAAAAATCCTTATTCTTATAATAATAATTCGCATCCAAATCCTTGTACACAGATGAGAAATCCCTTGATGATCCTAGGGTACACCAATATGTGGACACTTGTCCCAAAAAAAAAATAGTCCCTATTCCAAACTCTATTGAAAAATATCCCTCATTACTCATAATGACGAATAAAATTTATTCCCCTCTCTAAGCCTCCTTTTTACTCATAATTGTTAGATCAAAGACCAACTTTCCACTATAATCCTTGACAATTGTAACAAAATTAATGGCATTTTCCATCACTCCTCACCCCTCTCCTTATCATTGGGGCTTTATACAATAGGACGGAACTCATGTTCTCATTAATAAACATTGTGGATTCACCCTTGTCATAGGGATTTTTCAAGAGAATTTTGAATGCTATGTATCTCCCCTTGATTACTCTAATTTACTCTTGTACATATCATATGAACAACAATGAAATTCTTTATAAGATGTCCATTGAAATACCTATCAACTCTTTAAATATAACAAAACTTATGAACTCATCTTTATTGCAATACCCTTTCCATGTAATGATGTGACCAAGACATCCTACGTAAATCTCTTTCTCTCTTAGTTGTAACTCACATCCAACCATTTCATATGGTTTCACTTTCTCTCTTCCACACATTCCAAATGATACCTTCTCATCCTTATACCCAATCAAAAACAATGAAATTCTTTATAATATGCTCATTCCAATACTTATCAACTCTATAAAGATGACAAAAAATATGAACTCACCTCTTGCAATACCTTTTACTTATAATGTTAAGACCCAACAAAACATAATACATAAATACCTTTCTCTCTCACTTTTACATCACATCAATTCATCTCATCTCATATGCTTGCACTATCCCTCTTCCAAACTCTCTAAATAATACATTCTCATCCCTCCACCTAGGTGCACTCTCACTCTATTATTCTCATTCTAAATCCCAAACCTCCCCAATGATTTTTAACTCAATTGTTTTTTTTTCTACCACAAAAAAATTAACAAAATACGTATATGATCTATTATACCTAGTTCCATAATTGCTTGCCCTTGTCCTCTAATTGGCTACAACAATGAGGTATATCCTTGTTCTTCTATGCCTTCTCTTTTCCTTATCTTTCTATTAGTTGTCAAAATCAACATTTGCTAACATTAAAAAGGTCCCATGTCTTAACACACTTTTATCAGGTTGAATGAAGCCTTGTTCCTATTGGGAGTTTTTTTGGGCTAGCTTAGACTTCCCAATATCAACTCTAGCCACTTATTACCTGGTAGCACCCAATATTACCTAGTTCTCCACTTTTCTTCTTCCTCTCCTAGTGTTCCATGCTATCCTACATACTCTTCTTATTTTCCTAGTCCTTCAAATGCTTGGGGAAAGTATTGCCTCTCCTCCTTAGTTCTTCTTCCTTACACCCCTTTTTCTCCATTTATTTTTGGTCATAATATCGATGGGTCCCTTATAGGTCATTATCTCAAGAAAGACCCTACTTGAGATAACCTCTACCTAGTTAGGATCAACTATCACTTCTTTGGTCAGTTTTCCAAGATGTCCCCCTTAATGGTCACATTCCATAGCTTGCAACTATGGATCCCCTCCCAATGGTGACATCATATCTTCCTTTGATCCTCTCTCCTCCACTGGTACCATTGGTATTTTTCACCTCTACACTTGCATTGAACTTAGGTTGATGAATGTCACCTCCTACACTTGCATAAAATACCCCATTGATGTATGCCACCTCTCATTCTTGCTCTAAATCTATGCTATCATGTGTTTTATTTGTGCTTTTCATGACTCTATATTACTATTTTCTGATGCCTATTATGATCACACTCTCCATATTATCGTATGTCACACGGGACTCATGCTATGTCCTTGACTAGTGTATGGCACCTTAATGACTACATAAATCCTAGAACAATGAATGTCATTTGTTACGCTCACCTTAACTCGAAGATGCCATATGTTACATTTATTCTTGTGATAACCCTATATTAGAGTGTGTTTCCTCTCTCTCTCATGTTCACTCTTAGTCGGTTTATGTCAACTCATGCCTTTTTCCAATGTCATGCCAGTGTCATCAACATCTTTCTCTTGCCCTTGTTAGAAATACCCTAACACCACAATCTCCCATATTTACCTTTTCATATATTCTCCATCCTTTCCATAAGAGATTATGTTGCTAATCCTACCTCACTTGAAGTAATATGCCAACCTCTGTGATGTAGGTATCTAGCTAAACATGTTCTTTCATTGCTCATTTCTCATTCTTGGAAATGAAAGTATGTATTAGTCTACCCCCTGTATATTGAACATATTCATGATGTACCCAAAATTTTGGACCTCATTATTATTGTCCTTTTTTTATGCTCCAACAATTGTGCAAGTGACATCCACGAGTCTCTTCCTATTATATTAGTAATATTCCTCTTATTATTGTCAAGGAAGGAGTTGATAACTAGCCCTTATATACACTATGCCTAAATTATCGAGGCATCAAATAACATTATGTTTTTACAAGAATATATGAGTCAATGTCATAACGAACCTTTAGGTTCGTAAGAGTTTCCAATTCTTCAAGGTGTTAAGAGCCATTATTTCCCAAATCATTCAGAACATAAAAGAAAATTGACCAAAATCTTATACATAGGTGATGAAAGAGATTTTACAGCCTTTTCATAAATCACAACCTTTTTACTGATGGTGTCTTCATGGGTTCAAAACCTTACTTTTCAAACCTAACAATATTTCTACCTTTCAACATTCTCATGAACCCTTGGGTTTACCATTACTCCTTGTGGGTAATAAATTTCCACTCACCAAATTCATACAAACTGAAATTTTTGTCACTTGCACAAGCCTATATGACATCACAAATATATGAATTCAACCTTTTCCCTTTCAAGTTGATGATCGCCATCAACTTTGGGACTCAATGTCTCTTCATTAAAAACTCCTTCTAATGAGGATGGAATAGACAACTTCAAATGATCCACATATAAATTGGAATATTTTTCCATATATGTTGACCAATCCAAGAAAATAGATTTTATTCATTCTTATCCAAAATCCTAACATATCATTTTAAACCTTTCTTTGTTGGGTGCAACCACACTTGATATAACTTAGGAGGTATGCGTTGTTCAATTCTTATCATGCTGCTTTTTGTAACTTGATTGAGATTCCTACAAGGTTTCTTATACCTACACATGTTCGTGGATTTTTCTTTTTAACGAAGTTCGCATATTTTCCCATTGATCAATTTTCTTAATTGTTCCACTTTGAGAGCTAAAATTTCAAGTTAAAGTGAGTACAATAAAATACGAGAAAGTCTTGGGTGGAGGATTTGAGGTGAGCAATGAATTGTGAAATTAACAATGATATATATAAATGACAAACAATCTTCCCAAATATTGGGATGTTATAGCTTCACAACAAATGAATCAATGTTTTATTTATATTCTTGGGATACCCATGCAATTGTAAATAAAAGAGACACTTCTCTTCAACTTATATCCATTATCATCTAGAGTGTGGATTAAAATTTTCTTGAGAATCTATTATATCTACTACACATGATGAATGTAGATATTCTAAAATGCAGCTTTACATGAGTGAAAAAGATAATTACATCTTGTTTTCATGTTTCAACATCGTATAAAAACTACCATAATATTTAGTCTTGTTTACTCTAAAATGTATATCGACTTTACAGCTTCAAGTTTCCCACATGAGCTTATTCTTGGCTCTCCTTTCTAAACAACGAAGTTATGAAATTTATACTTTAATCCTCCTTCAAGCCTACAATTATCTCAAAGACTCGATACATGCATATCTATACAAGTTTTGTAAGGTTTTAACCATTTTCCAAAATTTGAGCTAGATGTAGGTAATCCCTTATATTCTTCAAGTACATAAGAGTTTAACTTTAAAGCTATGGTCAAATAAAAACCAAGGGGTCTTAAAGGAAATTTACCATGTGGTTTTGTATATATTTATCATACTTGATTACCAAATCAAAATGTTGCAGGATAACATTCACATGAAGTCTGGGCTTTGTTGTGACTTGGATCAATTGACAAGGATTATAAAAGCTTACGATTTAAGTGATTGTTTTTTTGTTTTCCCAACAAATAATTCATGTAGTACTTCAATGCCTAAACTATGATGTACAATTCCTTATGTTATTTGGGGTATATTATGATTGCACCAACAAAAGTTTCAAGTGTTATGTTATCCAACTCCTTCATTGTATCAAAGGTTCCCCCATTATGTATCATGCGACATTTGCTTTGATTTCAAATGAAATTGCAAGTTTCATTTTATTTAATATTGATGCATTACAATTCTTTCATGTCAAAGCTTCAGTTACTTGGTTTTCAATTGCAATGAATTGAAAGGTTCTACTTGTCTTTTCTAATGAGAATTGAAGAGACACTTCATTCCTAAATAATTTGTTAACCCCATGAATTACCTTGGTTCAATTAAATTATCTCGGATCAACCAATTTACAATGAATTGTATATTTCTTAGGTCAACACAAAATTCACATCCTCTAACTACAAAATCCAAATCCATAGACAACAATAATTATTTTCCAAGCTCATATTTCTTCATGTTGGCTTGCAATTAATTGTGTTGAAGGGTTAAAAATATCATCTCCAAATGTTTCAAATGATCTTCCCAAATCTTGTTAAAAGTCACAATATCATCCAAGGAGGCTACAATAAAGGTGTTCGAGAAATGGTCTTAAGATATCATCCATAAATCTTAGAAGTGTTGTCATAGTATTGTGTAATATAAATTGCATAATGACTCACTCATGCAATCCATGTGTTTTTTTGAAAGTAATATTCCGAATTGTTCTTTGTGTATATTGTCATATTGGTATCCTTGCTACACACTTGCTACACTTGTGGACCTACACACCTGCTACACTTGCCATCAATGAATTACTTCCTATCTTGTTGAATGCCAAGGTCACCATCCCACTCAGCATAAATCGCTATCGTAAGTTTTTTTTTTAAATAACTTTTTGCACCTTGTTGAGAAAGTAGAGACATTGTAATATGGCATTACCATATTACAATGTAATATGGAATTACCATATTACAATGTAATATGGTAATCCCATACTACATTCTAATATGGCATTACCATATTACAATGTAATGTGGTAATACCATATCTCGTGTGTTTGTTTTTTAAAACTTAAAGGACGCGTCGCAATATCGATGGTAGTTCATCGGAAACCAATTTTTTGTTGTTGCAATTTTCCATGGTTTTGTGTCGCACATACAACATTTGCATCGTAAGTTTTTGTCTTGGCATAAATTTTCGTCTCTATTGTCACGATTTTGCATTGCAGCTTTCCACAATTTTTTTTACATTGCCACGGTTTTCATCACAATTTGCCATGCTTTTGCATTGTACATACAACATCTATGTCATAAGTTTTTGCCCTGGCATAAATTTTCGTCGCTATTGCCACGCTTTTGCATCGCAACTTTCCACAATTTGTTTTTCATCGTAATTGCGACAAAGTTTCGAACCAATTTCGACGATGCATAGGGTTAACCCATATTGATGGTGATGACACATGGAGAGATAATTTCATAGTTTCTTCCATTAACACCTGGTTCATGGATATAGCGACAAAAAAAATTCTTCTCTTTCATGGAAATTATGATGGATAAGTGTTGCAATAGCAACGAAAAACTGTCACAAATTTGGTCATATGTACTAGTGTCATGCACTCTTAATATAAGTTTGAATGTACATTGGATGCCCTATCAATGTCTAACTTATGCGTAAATGGTGTAGTGTGCAGTTGGTGTAGTTAGTTTTTTGAATAACTCCTCGTTGATTGTGAGGAAGTTAAAGAAAAGGGAGGAACCTTCAAATACATATATCTTCTTCTCACTTTTACAATGCTGAAGTGGAGGCCACCCATGGGAAGACAGTTAGCACCTATCAATAAAGGTCTCCTCGCCAAGATTTTTGACCCTTGGAACAGAAGGGAAGACTCAGAAAACATGGAGTTTAACAACACTATGTTCCTAAGGTGGTACAATGAGTTTATTGATGTCATTCAAAGGATGCATATACCACAGGATATTCTAAATTTGCATATGAGGAACATCTCATTTTCTCTAAACCACCATTATACATTCATCTAGACAAGGCATGTAAATCCTTCAAACTTTCATACAAGGTCGCTACCATTCTATTTGGATGAGGAGATATTGGACAAGGAAATCCTTTCTTGGCCAAGATTTAAATGCACCATGTGCAAGTTCAGTCTCCACTATTTATTTCCACTAGAATTGTTAAAGAAGAAGAATCTAGTAGAAGAAGCAGGGTCGAGCTATGAAAAGGTAGAACAACCTTAGAAGTCGCCAACAATATCAAAATCAGAGGAGGAAGAAGAACACCAATTGTAGAGGATAAAGAGGCCTTTGTCGGGATGTCCCAATCTTCTGGACGAGGCCATATTCTTTGGTAAAACCATTAATGAAATCCTATATTCCACATTTATACAGGAGGTTTCGGCTAAGAAGTCTAGAGCCAGTGTGTCCCCAACTATCAACCCAACTAAAATCATAAACCCCCAGCCTATATCAACTTTGTTTCCTCACAACCGAGAATCCACTCGAGAAGCTCAAAATATTATCCATATGATCGATGACATTGAGTCTAACCCCAGTATACCTTCCACTATAGTAACTGAGCAATAACCATCTTCACCAATTGTAGATACCATAGTCCCACTACCACCCAATTCCCCAAAACCTATACATCTTGATATTCTAGAAACGGTTCCCTTTCAGGAGATCCAACCATCCAAAATACCAATACTTATGCAACTCCCACATGTCCCCCTCCCATATACACAGTCTTTGAGGACAGAGAGTGAAACAAAAGTTCTGAAGGATCAGAGAAAAACCCTTGAAGTTCCACCCATAACACAACTCAGGACGCAAAAGGAGGAAGAGTCTAAAGCACCATAGGAGACTCATTTAGGAAAAAAACATAGCCTCACTAAAATAAAATCTTTAACCCATCTTACAATATCTACAACAATGTTCATAACTGTTACAGCTATGCCTAGCGCTGGTGGAAGCTATCCCTTTGCTTCCACTAGCCCTAAAGACTAAATTATCCCAACAGTTGTGAGGGTCACTACAGGGAGAAGAGGAATTCGAGACACCATCTGAGTAATCCATGCCCAATGGGATTCCACTCCAAATTGAACTCCCGTTAGAGGCCACAGTTACATCCAGAGAGCTCGCTCAATTACCAACACCGTAACCGATAGGGTTGATCAGAGTGTCAACCGATCACCTAGAGAAATGGGTTTAGCAAGATAAAACATAAGATGAGTATTGGATATAAGAAGGAATGTAGGAGTATACCAAAATAACATAGGAAGAATACTTAAATATCCAGGTAGAAGAGAAAGTGGAGAAAATGGAGGGAAATCTCACAAATATCTGGCCAACTTTCATAAACGCATCCCCTCAGATCCTAGAATACAACACCATTGTAGAACCATAGGAACAACTCTAATTAGTTCAATAAGCATGAGAGGTACTAAGATATTGAGTAGAGTAACTTCAAACACAGTTTGAGGGAATGAAGTTGAAGGCCGAGGCAAAATCAAAAGAACTTCAACAATAGCTAGAACAAGTTTTCCTAGAAGGAAATGATGTGAGAGCCTTGTTGCATAGAAATAATTCTGAATGTACCACCATATTCAAGGAATTCATTGACTTGATGGGTGTTATAACCCGCCGCAACCGGGAACTGGAAGACTTGTGCACCATATTCCAAACACTCAATGAAGAAGAAACTAAAACACACGATCCTTTGGAGTAACAAGCAAAATTCAATGAAATGCATGAAGTGGACAAGTCTTTTAACACTTTGTTTGAAGCTCAAATAGTTGCAAAGAAGGAACTCAGATCCCTCAGGCTTATCATTTAGACTACATAACTACATATGCATCAAGTTGATACATTAGCATATGCAAAATGAAATTCTCTCATTTCATCCAAGACGAAGGAATTCAACCTCAACGCAACAAAACAATTTGTTGTAGAAGATTCACTACCTTCAAGAAAATGGAATCATAAACTTGAAAAATTCTAGGAGGTCAAGGAAAAATAACTTAATATAGTGCCAGAGTTGGGCCTTTATTTTGAAGGATCCAAGGTGGAAGAAATTAAAACCCCCGAAGGACATCAGGTCGAATCAAAGAACATAGAAGAACCGACGACTTGACTTTCGATGAGTAAAGCATTATGTTTAGGGCTTATTGGGACCTCCATTTTGATAAAAGAGGTTGCACAACTCATCAAAGAGACAACCAACCAAGTAAAGAAGTCTGGAAAAGGAAAATCACAATAGAAATATGTTGAAACTAAAGACAGTCTGTAGCCAATGCAAAATCCGTTTTGGAGCCAATACAGTTACAAACAAATCAAGAAGAGAAGAAGTTCGATGGGTTCTCAAGAGGAAGAAATGAACCTATTGTAAGGATAACTCTCTTGAGGAGGAGGATTCTCGGGATGAGGATGATTCTCTTCTTAGGTGACTCTTTTGTATGTTCTCTTTAGTATTGTATTTTATTATAATGAGTGTGCAAGAGATAGGGAGATGAAAGAATTGGATTTGTACTCCAGATCTAGAGTATACTTAAGATCGAAAGATCCTAGACTAATTGTGATCAGTTGTATTATTATATTGAGATGTACCTACTGATATCTTATACTGAGAAGGGTGGGTGTCTAATGTAAAGTTGTGAATGCTTATTTTACAAAGACTTATAATATAATAGAAAGATATTGGAGATCCCATTTTTAAAATGTTCTTGGTTTATCTTACTTTCTATATCTCTGAAATGTCATTATGTGTTATCTGTTATGAATTACATGTCATTATCCCTTCTTAATTTCCTATATAGTTTGGTTCTTTTGTATTAGTGCATGATGTGGTAAGGATATGAATTGAGTATGTATCTTGCATTAGAATGGTAACATTATATATGGATTATATATCTGTATATAATTCTTTTTACCCTTCCCTTAGCTTTTTTGTCTTGGTTGCACTTCGGGTGAGAATTATTTCCTTTCGAAAAGATGAAAATTCCAACACACTAGACTACTTTGGTACCCTTTTGTTGGTAACTCACGCAAGACCCTAGTCTGACAACTTTGCACACCATGGATAAGATAATTAAAATTATAATTGATGATAGGTGGAAAATAATGATTAATGCTCATGAATGAATTAATTAAATTGTATAAATGATTAATACTTAAAATGTGTATGAGAAACTCATGTATTGCTCATGCACATTGGAAAAATTATTAATGATTGAAGTGAGTTTTATAATATCACATATAATTCATTTAATTGTAGAAAGGCAAATTGTTTTTGAGAATCCAAATCACAAATTAGTTTCCTAGATTTAAATGGAAAATATGTAATCAACCTTATCGTTATGACAACAAGCCTTGCATAACAAGTACAATTTTTTTTTTTTATGTAATGAAAGTAATAACGACAATACACTCAAACATCACAACACGACGATGAACACAACGCATGAAAATCACGCAATAACAAACATAACGACCTAGACTACTAGCATATCATGCATCTGAAAGAAACATAAGACATTCAATCTGAGGAAGAGTAAAAAAGACTACCCGCCTGTCCTACCCTGCAAGGTTAGGACCTCCAAGACACATAAGAAACGCTCAAGCCCAGGTTCCCATCGATTTTCACCATTTAAGGTCTCAAAGTTGATGAATGTTCTGAGGAAAAATGAGGTGTCTACATCCCACCCAACACAAGCAAGACCATGCCTACTAACCTAGAGCAACATCAATCAATCCAAACATAACAACTTAAATGACACTAGTAGATAGAACCTTCCCGACGAGTGAGAGACAATCTCATTACATTACAAAACAAGTACAACCTTACTTACAAAAACAACAACATCCACACCGAGAGGCACATGATCCTAATCCAGGTTTCATATGCGCTTATCGATCAACACACACAATGAATCAATCATAAGGTATCACATCGCCACATTGCGACAAGGGCACTAGGGACCCACGCACAAACAAAATAATTCTAAGTCTTCAACCAAACATAAAATCCAATGTTCATGAAATCCAACTAGCATTGACATACATTATACGACGTCGTTAGATGAAGGCGCTCTAAACAATCAAGAAAAAATGGATGCAGAGTGATAATATTCGATACATTTAAGTAGACACAACGTCTAGATGTAATTCATTTGTAATTTATTGTCATAAGGACTACTTCACATCATAAGTAGCCAATCACCATCTTAAAGTAAAGACACCTAACCATCATCAACCAAACATTATACTTTCCATTCATTTACAACCCCTTTACAACATTTAAAGAATAAAGCAACTCATAATTCATAATTCATAATCACAATCTATCAAATAACAGTTCCATTGACCACATTAGTGAACTCAGAAGTCCTTAATTCCCTGATGTAAAGGCAATTAAAACCATTAATATAATGCAACACAGTTCTCTTAACTATCATGAAGGAGATATTGTCATAACCACATCAATGATTCCAATATGTTCCCAATTAGATCCCTGATATAGAAACTATCAATTTATTATCAAGTGATAATCACAATTAACCAATTAAATTGTTATAAAACAAATAAACTAATTAAAAGGGATATCCACAATATTCATAATTAAATGATTAAACTATTGTGAACCAATTAAACTATTATAAAAGGATAATTTCAACATTCATAATGGAACAATTAAACTATTGTAGAATGATTAATCTAATAAAAATGGATAATCACACTAATCATAATTAAAACCTTAAACTGTTATAAAAACAATCAACTAATTAATCATATAAACAATCAACTACTATAATCATAGTATCAAAATATTCCTAAATGCTAAATCACTGCCAGCTCTAACCACTAATTAATTATTTCTGTTGACTATGCCACCGCAGTCCTTAAATACATCACTGCCACCCCGACATTACAACTAGAAATCACTTGTCATAATTAATTCTTCCTTGAAATCGCACCACCATTTAATCACCTATTCATAAATTAAAGCATTGTTCAACACTACAGAACTAAATACACTGATTTACAATATTTACAAGAAAAAACAACTCGCTAAGGGCAAACCCGTATCTAGGTTGTCATGCTCTAAATTGGACAAAATCAACTCCCTGAAATGAAGCATAAAAAGATGCATCAAATACGAGGAAGGACCAGGGTCGAATTGACAGATATGAATACCACCTGTCTAGTCAATCAGTATCTGGGCGGAAAGATCCAGCAAGAGCTCTGGAAATGCAGAGCATTGGATCAACATTCAAGGCAAAAGAAGAGCATAGCTCAGTGATTCCCGAAAGGCATATAACGCGAGCTTGAGTATAGGGATACAAGAACAAACTCAGTACAAACCAAAGGCTGAGAACAACTCCCGATAATGATGCACGCTGAGGGTATCCCAACTAAATTTCAAAAATTTAAGGAAGAAAAGTGATTCTCTTCCAATGCATACAGGAACAAACCAAAACCCTTCTGTGAATTAAATCCCCTCCGTTTAACTTATTGGATGGATACCTAAGTCATAATTCCCATGGGTGTAGGTAATTTAGCAAGTCTTTTCCATGAAGCGGTGTCATGGATGAGGCCGATAATCAATTGAGGAAATAATAAAAAGGGAGGGCGCCAGAATGGCTACAACATTCAATAGGAATTTCAGTGGGGCATGGTTTTTCCAAAATTACTTTACAGTTAAATTAATATAATTTATGTTCTCTTAGCAAGAGAATACAATCCAAAGAAACGTTCCCTGTCCAAGATTTGTGTCCCCTTCCTAGCTCTATCAACCAATATTAGATATTAAGTAGGATGCAATGAATAAGGCGCAGGTCTGATCGCCCTGCGAGATACTAAGGAGATGAAGAATTTCGGGAAGCTATATGTCTTTAAAGTTGAGGGGTGTTTGTTAAAAGGGCGATAGAGCCATAAAAACATTCAACATAATTCGCACAGATATCGGCTAAAGGATTTAAGGAACTGTTAGCAAAGAAAATGTTACGCCTAGAATAAGAGAAGTTAGGGATGTGGTGAGGAAGGAAGGGATTCACATGTAAGGTGAGAGGGTGCCCAAGGAAAAAATCCCGGTCTCCTGCAATGGTGCACACGCGAGGCAACTTGTATTTGTTAATGTTGCACGAATGCATGCTAAGATAAAGGGAAAACCCCAAGCAGTGAGACGATCAAATGCGGAAGCTATGGTCAACCACACAATGATAGATCAATGGCAGAGGCAAAAGCATTGGTGGAAACTTCAAGCTAGCGGAGGTTAAAGGAACTCAAGGATGCAGTGGTGGCTGCGAAGGAACGCTCCATGAACAACTCTAATCAGGATGCTAGGGTTGACAGATCTAGGTGAGAGGCGTAAGAGAAGTATGAGGTGGAACAAAAGGAGATCCCTCAACCCAAGAGACATACGTTTTAACCATAATTATCTAATATGACCAAAATTTTAACAGTAATCCATGATTGAAATCAAATCTAAGTCATTATCCTTTCACCGAATTTACACAGAAGTTATGAAATCCAACATCACATAAAACAAATTTTAACCAAAAATCATCGAATCTGAAGTAAAACACAATACAATACTGTAACCGATGATGACGAATCTGGAGTCATTGACCCACGCTTGCACTCTAACCGTCTCTGACTTGCCAACCTCTGAGACCTAACTAGCACCTCCCAGACATGCTAGGGGTACTCTTCTTCCACCTGAGCCCCCCGAGCCATAAAGGATCCACACGCACAATGCCAGAGAATGCTAGCTTCCTAGCTCTCCTCGAAAGGTCGAGCTACCGCTCCTTACCCGAGATGTGTATCCGAACTCCCACAAGAGAAATCCAGTCAAGATAAAATTCCAGTCTCATAACCTTACACAGACCAGACATGATCCATACTCCTCCTCTTTCATCCTTTTTATAGAGTTTTCTTAGTGATTACTTTCCCAAAACCTCATTAGATTCCTTTTACTAAATTTTATTAGGATAAACCTTCCTCGTACACATGTCACTTGATTCCTTTGTTACAAGAAAATCAATTAGTTAAATAATTAAATAATTAAATTTTTCTATTTCCCTCACCCACCTAAACGTGTTCCTAAAAACGCTCCTCAGTGTCCCTTTTATTCCCTTACATTTCTTAAATGACTTACGCTTTACTTAAACCCTAGTTGAGTTTACAAATAGAAAGTTCCAAAGGCTAGATTCCCTACTAAGTTAGACATTCCCTTTTTTCTTTAAGTTTCCCCTTTTCTTTAAATTTCCCTTTTTCTTTTAAGTATCCCCCCCTTTTTAACTAAGTTTAGAATTAGCAAGTTTAGACAAAAAGAATCATTTACCCATTTTAATAATTAAAACTTCATTAAATTTTTTTACTTTAATTATTAATGGTTGAATTTTCATTACCCCCTTCTTGTTACATGTCCATTTATATTTTTTTTTGTTCACAAATTCTACTTAGACCTAGGTTTTAAATTCACTAGGCTTGCCAACAGTTCTTAAGGGAAAAAATTGTTATTAAAATTCACTTATACCATCATTCATTTTAAGGCCGACCAGGTCCTAAGTAGGCATAGTTTTCTAGGTACTAGATTCACTAACTTACCATAGTTAAAATCATGACGTGCCCTTCAGGATGCACTATGTGCTCCAAGGGTGCCACTTTCCTGCATTCCAGTTTTATTTTTGTGATGTGTCCTTCAAGATGCACTACGTTCTCTAAGGGTGCGACTCGCCTCTTAAAAACATTTGGTAGACATCAAAGCCCTGGAGTCAATACTCCATCAGGTGACCTTGTGGGAAACTAAGGGCCTCTAAGGAATAAGGACCCTGCCTTATTGCACACCCCTTAGAATCATTGTGAGCAACTGTCACAATCTGCCCTCACAGAATCATGGATCTCTCGAACTAGGTAATAGTTAAACTATAGCTCGAGCGACGGCGAGAGTGATAGTAGGTTGTGGCAGGGCTACTGCCACAACTCTCCCTCGATGTCTCTAGTTGTTGTGCCTGAGCCCTTTACTCCAAATGTGAGTCTTTTCGGAAAGCTATCGTCATCCTACATCCATCAACAAAACATGTTAGTGATAACAATGCACATCACAATATCTAATCATATGTCACATATGTAATATCAACAACATTCAAACCATAACATCCCACTCCCTGACTCGATCTGGAGTCCAAGGAGATCCATTGATGCCATCGACATCCTCTAAAGTATAGAGTCCTGCACACTCAGGGGAACCCAATCAATAGCACATGTCGATGTGAATATATCAAAAATAACATATCATCAGATCCACAACATCTCATAATCATAATCGAAACAACCAATCATGTAATGAACCGGATCACTTACACACAAGTGTCCTCAAAGAATAAGTTTTCTCAGTGTGCGTAAGAGTGGGATGTTACATACACCCCCTCTTGTTTTAAACTTTGTCCTGAAGTTTCACTGTATGTAAGTGCCAAAATAAAGTGTATCATAATATCATATGTCTAGCTATCAAACAAAAATGGAAATTGTTTACGCATATCATATGCATCCTCCCAGGTCGATGAGTGTGGACTATAGTTATCTCACTGGACCTTGAATTGATCTAATGTTCGACGTCATATATGTTGAATGCGATGGTTCAAGATGTGGATTGGATCCGCTGTGAGCGTGTTAAGAACCAAATAGCTGAATACAAAATAGATCCACAAAGTAAGATATAAGAAACCACACTTTATTATAGAAACCCTTGAGGTAGGGAAACACCACACAATGGATCCTATTATGGAAGGGATCATCTCCTGTTCACTTGCCTCTTCGAGGGGGCATCCTCCTATTGAGATACCTCTCCACAATACAATACTTCTCTTCATGTCTCATTACATTGCTTGAATCTCTTTATATAGTGCTACCATCA
>ML790468.1:235076-265445 GCA_009831015.1 Picea engelmannii | reverse complement strand
TGCTTCTTGTCGTTGTTATGCCATGTCGGGTCGTCTGTATTGTGACCGTCTTACTTGTGTCCTGTTGATTCAAGGTTGACATAGAGTCTAGGGGGATGTTTCTTCTGCACACGCGCACACACTGTAACAAAAAGAAAAAAAAAATTCACCAGTTGACTGAGTAGCCTTCCTTAGCTAGGAGGGGTGTTACAATTATATTATTACTTCTCTCTATGTAAATGATATTCATCTTACATCATGAAAAGTATTGAATACAAATGCACCTATTATTGTTGAATAACCTATAAAGGAGGTAACTCCTAATTTAATAAACAATAATGACGATACTAATACAATAAATCAAACTTCTTCATCACTACTATATCACAAAAGCCAATCTAATACACCACCTTTCCTAGGAAGGATGGCAATATAAAATCAATTTATTCCAGTAGGATATGATTAATTAGATGAATTGAAGAATATTTTTTTATCAAAATTCCATTGTTTCACATAATACAATATATTCCTATTCATGCAAAAATAATAAAGTAATTGTTTATAAAGAAAACTTGAAGGAAAAATAAACACCCACCAATAGTTCATGTTATGGGAAAATTGACACATCTTATTTTGGGTAAACTCTATATGAAAAAATATATTGATCGTGATAATACCATTGTAAAAATCTATTTCTATAACATTGTAATTGCAAACACACTAATAGATATAAGAGTAGCAATGAATGCAATGACAAAATATACCACGAATAAATTACAGTTGTCTAATCTCTATAATACATCCACATGTTTACAATTAGTCGATAGATCAACAATAAAACTTAAGGGTATACTAGAAAATATAATAGTCTCCTTGGATTCTTGGGAGTACCCTATAGATGTCATGGTGTTACACCCAAAATCTAATTTTGGTGGAAACCCATTAACCCTAGGAAGACCTTGGCTAGCTATAATTGATTCTTTCATTAGTTGTAGATCAGGGGATATGACAATTTCATATGGATATTTAGTAAAGAAATTTAATCTATATCATATAGCTAAAGATTTAACTTAATCTAAATTTTCACAGTGCTTTCAAGAAACAAATGATAATGAGGAAATAATGCAACCTATTATAACTATTGATCAAATCATGAAATTCAAAAATGATATCGAGGAAAATAAAATCCTCAATTTGATTAATAATTATCCTTTTTTTCAATATGTTTGAGAGAATTATTTTGATCATGGATATAGGTCAGATAAGGAATTTCAAGAATGTTGTACTATGGATGAAACTTTGTCAAAAATTTTAGGATTATTTTTTTGTAATGAAGCTTCATCATGAGGAACAAATAATGATACATCAACATTTGGGTCAAATCATGAAGCTATTGAAAATTTTCAAGGGAAAACATTAAAAACAAATTCTGACCTTGAAGAAACTCAGGAAAAACAATTGATCAAGTCATTACAAACACATTATGATGCATCTGCATGAGAATATATATAGGATCATTCCAATCCTATCAGGAATCTTCAAAGACGAATGAATCCACTCTTGAAAGAAATTGTGAAAAATGAACTACATAAGTTACTTGATGTTAATTTTATTTATCCAATTTATGATAGTAATGTTGCATTACTGAGAGAGGGGTTGAATCAGTAATATCATAATTATAATCCTTTTTTCTCCAAATAATCCAAGTGTTATAGCAATGTAGAATTATTATCCAATAATTTGCAATAAGAAATGAACAATCACACACATACACAGTACACCAATGTTTTACATGGAAAACCAAATTGGGAGAAAACCACGAAATGGTTTTTCTTATATGTCTTGAAGAATTACATTCATTGGAAGCACCAACTTCCTTTTTTTTCGAGCTGCAACTGGAAGGAGGCTTCAACGCCCTAGTTTCTCAGGCTACAACCTGAGGAAAGCTCCAACCCCCCAATTCTCTGGCTACAACCAGAAGGAGGCTACAACCCACTAAGTTCTCCGACTACAACCCAAAGGTCGCTACAACCACCTGTCCTTGCCCCATCCTGCCACCCTGAAGTAGAATGATGGAATGATTGTCAACTTGTCACTATGAGATATATTGTTGTACAAATGTATCAACCTGTACCACTAACATGTATCCAATCTATACAATTGCCCTGTAATCAATATGTACCTGAATTGAACATGTATCTACAAATATACAACATGTATGCGACCTGTAGTGATGCAGCCCACGTATGCACGCACCCTATATGTTATGAAGTCTGCATATGTACACGCCCTGTCTATTATACAACATGCATATGCCTTCTAAAAACTAGGGTTTCCCTTTTCTTCAAAACTTCTGACCTTTTGTAACTTATTTCACATAGATGTGTAACCTGTCACTGTATCTAGACTGTAACTGTATCATGTGCATGCATCCTCATACATAACCTTTACTCAAGGAAAGTGTCTCTCTCTCTAGTCATGTGCCATATAGGTATGTGTAATCGTGAACAAGTATAATATCCCTCACATGATCTTAGTCATCAAACACTTTCTGATTTTCAACTTCTCAATACATCAACCACTACACATGTACAAGCTCTCAACCATGTACCATAAATACCCTTAGCCATATGCCAAGAAATAAAAGATATTCCTCAACACAAAGTATCAATGATAAATATGCAAGCACTATGTTTCTGTATATCTGACTTATATAGAATATCCCATGTAGTCACTAGTCTCTCTAGGGATAATTCTCAAATCTCCATTGCCATTCCTCATGCATACATCAAAATCCAATTATTCATAGAAATAAGACATACCTTTTGAACCAATGGATGGATCAATGTATCTGAGCTCTTTAGACATTCCTGGGAGCTTGATCTCACAATCTAGAACCTCTTCATCTTCATCTCTTCAAGTTTCCATGGATTTTCCAATATGTACGCACCCTAATGCACTGCCAACCCGCGTATAAATCAGCATGTACGCAGCTTGTACACAGACATCTCGTGTATAACTCATCATGTACGCACCTTGTACATAGATAACTCGTGTACACCTCATAAAATAGGTTTTTCTGTAATTTCGAGAATTTCTCCCTCAACCCTTCGTGCTACCTCAAATGTTCTCCACTTAAGATGTATCCATAAGTATTTACAAGAATCTTTACACAATAAAATAGATATACAATATGTAAAAGTGTGTTTTGTGAGTGATATTTGTCTCTTATTTATATCTTCATGTAGCCTTAAATTTTCCTTATTTTAGGGCTTCTTCATTTAAAATAATTTATTTTTGAAAAGCACTTTGACTCTTCGAGGCTTATATAAGACTCATGAGGGTTCTCCAAGTTCATATGGTCATAACTCTCTAACTGTGAGGAGTTATGTGACGTTCCACATACCATCAGAAACAACATGACAAACATTATCCATCTAGGATAGTTTCACTGACAAATTCATTGTTCTTCATCTCATTATTCCACAATTAAGAATTGGTTCTCTCACTCCGCAAAGCATCTTCCCATGAGGGCTTTCACCATAAGGGGACCACTTTAGAGTTCATCCATATTTACTTTGTATCAACCATTACCCAACAATAATGGGTCATATTTACATCAAATGAAATTGGGTTCATTACCCAAACATTTGTGCTACGAGGATTTCTTCAAGGGTTGACATCAATGACAACCAACATTAATAAACAATCTCCCCCTTTGGCATTGATGGAAACACTCTGATGCAATACTGAAATCATATCACTCATGCTCCCCCTGGAACCATGCCTCTGTCCTCTGCATCTAGTAAATCTTCTCCCCATAGAACCATGCCTTTGTCCTATCTATGTCCTTTGTCCTTTGCATCTCTATCCTCTGTCCTCTGCATCTGATAAATTTCTCCCCCTTTGTCATCAATGGAAACTGTATGTTTCCATCTGGGGTTGCTCCCCCTGACTGAACTGTCTTCTTATAGTGCTTCCTCATGCACATATAATACATATAATATAAGGATTCAAAAATCATTCATTTTGGAGTAGAAATAAATCCAAGTCTCTAGCGAAGATATTCAAAGGATTCCCGTGGAAGTGGTTTTGTGAAGATGTCTGCCACTTGTTCTTTTGTGCCCTCGTACTCAACTATGATGTTCTTTTCTGCAACCTGCTCTTGTAGAAAGTGATACTTGATTGGAATGTGCTTCATCTTGGATTACATCACCGGGTTCTTTGAGATACTGATGGGTCTTGTATTATCACAATAGACTAGAATGGGATCATCCTATTCAACCTGTATATCTGTCAGGATCTGTTTCATCCAGAGAACCTATATACAACATGATGTTGTTGCAATATACTCTACCTCAATTGTAGATAAAGATAATTATGATTGTTTCTTGATTATCCATGATACTAAACACTCACCCAAGTAGAACGCTTCTCCACTGGTGCTTCATCGGTCATCAATACTACCTGCCCAATCTGCATCTATGTAGGTAATAAGTGATAGATTCTTTCCTTTTGGATACCATAATACAAACTCTTATGTTCCTTTGAGATATCTGAAAATCCTCTTCAATGAAAATACATGTGATTCCTTTGGTGCTGCTTGAAATCATGCCACCTGTCCAACTGGTTGCATTACATCTAGTCTAGATGTTGTCACATATAGTAGGTTGCCAATCATTGACCTATATTGCCTCTGATCTATAGAATTTGAATCGTCATCTTTGTTCAACTTGCAACTGGTCTGCATGTGAGTGATAACTCATTTGCAATCTTCCATACCGAACCTTTTTAGCATTTCTCTAATATACTTGGTTTGAGAAAAAAAAAATCCTTGGTTGCTTTGACCTATCTGAAGTCCCAAAAATAAGGATAGTTCTCCAAGTAATGACATTTCAAATTCATTATGCATATCTTTTGCAAATGTTTGGATTAACCTGTCATCATCACTGCCAAAAATAATATCATCAACATAAACTTCAATTAATAAAATATTACCTTGACTTACCTTAATATAGAGGTTGTTGTCTGCACTTATTTTTCTTAAACATGACTGTTACAGATATGCATCCAATCTAGAGTACCATGCTCTAGGAGCCCGTTTTAGACCATACGAGGCCTTCTTTAATTTACACACATAATATGTGTTCTCTGGCAACTGAAATCCTTCTGGTTGTTCAATGTAGACTTCTTCTTCAAGTTCCCCATTCAAAAAATATGATTTTACATCCATCTGATATACTTTAACATTTTTGGAGCATGCATAGGCTAAAAGAAAATAGATTGCTTCCATTCTGGCAACTGGGGAAAATGTCTCTTCAAATTCGATTCCTTCAATCTATGCATATCCTTTACATACCAATCTAGCTTTGTTCCTTGTAACTTGTCCATCTTCATTTAATGTATTCCTAAAAACCCATTTTGTGTCGACTACATTCTTAATCTTTGGTCTTGGAACCAATTCCCAAGTGTCATTTTTCTCTATTTGATCCAATTCTTCATCCATGGCCCTATTCCAAAATTCATACTTGTTGGCTTCTTCAAAACAATTTGGTTCAATTGTATATAAGAGTGCTAGGTGTGTTTGTTCTGGTGAATGAATTTTTCTTCTAGTCTCAACTCCTGCATCTTTGTTTCCAATAATCTGATCTGAAAGATGATTCTTCTGTACTCGTTTACTAGGTGTCTTTGGAGATACTTTCTGAACTTTATCTTCTCTTTCTGTTGGATTATCTTCATCTTCTGCTTCTTCTCCAAAAGTTGTTCCATTGATTTTTTTTCTTCTTCCTTTGATTCTGGTCTGTCTGTTTCATCAATTGTTACGTTGATGCTTTCCACAATTTTTTTCAATCTTAGATTGTAACACTTGTATGTATTCCTTGTACTTGAGTAACCAACAAGTACTCCTTTGTCCACATGAGAGTCAAACTTTCCCACTGTGCCATCTTCTCTTTTAATGTAGCATTTTCTTCCAAAAACTTTGAAGTGATTCACATTTGTTGGTCTTCCTTTCCATAACTCGTAGGGATTTTTATCAGTGTTGTTTCTGAGCATTACTCTGTTTTGAATGTGAACTGATGTATGTATTTCCTGTGTCCAAAATATATATAACAATTTGGAATCTATTAGCATTATTTGAGCGATTTCCTGTGTTGTCATGTTCTTTTTTTCAGCAACTACATTCTGTTGAGGTGTCCTAGCAACTGAGAATTGCCTTTTTATTCCATGACTACTGCAGTAGTCCATAAATTCCTTTGAAGTGAACTCTCCTCCATTATCATATCCCAAGCATTTTATTTTTGAATCCATCTCATTTTCAACCATTTCCTTGTAGATCTTGAATTTTTCAAAAGATTCTGACTTGTTCTTGAGAATGAAAACTACAGTCATTCTTGTATAATCATCAACTAATAACATAAATTATCTCTCACCTTTTAATCCCTTTGTTGTAGTTGGTCCAACTAGATCAGAATGCACAATTTTCAGTGGTATTTTAGTTGAATATTCCTTTTATTTTAACCTGGTCTTTATTTCCTTTCCTTGTTGACAATGCTTGCATAAAGTGTTGGTTGGTTTCTTAATCTAGGGCATTTCTCTCACTGCTTCTCTTTTGCTGACTTTGACAAGGTTATCAAAATGTTGTGACACATTCTTCTGTGCCATAGCCAACTTTTATATTCCTTTCCTAGACAAAAATTTTCATTTCCAATTTCACTTAACACATATATGTTGTTTGAATTTCTAGCAGTTGTACTGACCAATTTCCCTGAAGCTTCTCTTCTTATCTCACACTTTTGTGAATCGAAAGTAACTTTATGACCTTGGTCACACATTTGACTCACACTTAGAAGATTATGTTTCATATCTTCTACCATTATAACATTTTGTGCCTTTTCATTCTTGTTCCCAATTCAGACTGTTCCTTCTCCAAT
The DNA here is from genome assembly GCA_009831015.1 of Picea engelmannii. Classification (NCBI taxonomy): domain Eukaryota; kingdom Viridiplantae; phylum Streptophyta; class Pinopsida; order Pinales; family Pinaceae; genus Picea; species Picea engelmannii. The sequence goes on along the minus strand of ML790468.1, from coordinate 258,534 downwards.
GATTTTGGTTGAATTATCATTTCCGAAGGAGACTGATCCATTTATTTCCTTTCGTAATGTAAGAAATTTGTCTCTATCACATGTCATGTGTTTTGAACACCCACTGTCAACATACCAACCGTGTTTCTTCTACTTAGCTTGTAAAGAGACTGTGCATTCTTCATTGCTACATTGATCTTGCTTTCTTATCCATGTCGTTTTCCTAGGTTCTTGTCTGTGAATGTTGTTATTCTGTTGAGGTTCTTTAAGAGGGACTGTCATTCTACGGTCTTTGGCCACGTGTCCAAAAGTGTTGCATTTGTAACATTCCACTTCAGTGCTAAAAAATTCAAACCTGTTGTAACTTCTTCTTTGTGTTTCACTAGGTCTTCTTGAATAACCCCTTTGTGTATGACTCTCAAAGTTGTTATTGTTCCTATTGTTAGCTCTGCAATTCACAACTTTATGTCCAAAATTATTACATGCATAACATAAAAAATATATATATAGTTTGATACCTGGGAGTTGAATATCTTTTGAAAGGAGGTGCTCTTAGGAATCCTTATTCTTCTTGAGGCCTATCTGTCTGTTTTTTATTCTAAAATCTTAATCTTCTTGGTAGAGGAGTGTCCCTGTAATATTCCTTGCATATCTTCCTCTCCCCTTTGATTGTTTCTTCATAGCTTTTTGGATTTGTTTCTTGCTCTATTGTTCTGGAGCTTGATCCCTTTTCTGTTTGATTGTATCCAAGTCCATACTTGTCATGATGATATTTTTTACTGCTGATAATGTCATCCAGAAATCTTGAGCTATTCTGTATATTTGTATTTTGAATATCCTTTCTAGTGTAACAATCTCTGCTTCCAAGTTTCCAATGCCTTTTGTTCTAGTTTTTCTTTGAGTGCTTCTTCAATTCTTTTATCTTCTTTTATTTGAACCTTCAATCTTGTGATCATTTGTTCTAGTTCTCGAGTGTCCTTTTTCTTGTCTAGTTATTCTTGTAGTTTCTTGTTTTTCTTCTTTTCTCTTTTGATAACTTCTATGGAACACATTAATTCTTCTCGATATTCAAATTTTTCCTCTTCAATTTCATCTTCGAATTATTCATATCCTTCTTCGGCTTCTTCATTTTCTTCTTTGAATTCTTCTTTGTCAGAATCTTTTACTGCCATAATAGAACTCTTCCTGTCTCACTGTCACTAATTTTATCTTCATCTGATGATGAGATGTATTCTTTGATGCATAATATTTTCTTGAAATATTTCTTTGTAGTTATTTTGTCTTTATATGTGTGTTTTCCTTTTGAGTAACCTTCATCATTTCTCTTTTTCTTATGAGGACATTTATTAGAAAAATGACCAATACCATCACAATTAAAACAAATTAAAGGAAGCTTACCTCTATACATACCATTGGTTCCCATGTTCAGTCTTTCGACGAAGTTGGCCACTTCTTCATCATCTTCCCAGACGTCGTTGTTGTTGCTATATTCTTCTTGTTCCTTTTTATTTTTCTTTCATCTTTTGGATTCTTTGAAGGCTGTGTATTTTACATTTGGATTTTCCTGTTCATTTCTCATTTCATATGCTATGAAGATTCCATGCAGTTTTTCCATGCTTATTGAGTTTAGATCCAATCTTTCTTCTAGTGCTGATATCTTAGGGTTGAATCTCATAGGAAGAGATCTTAGTACCTTTTGAACAATTACAGATTCTTCGATTTCTTCTCCCAATCCTATTATTGCATTCATTGTTTCGTCAAATCTTAATAAATAGGCTGGAATATTGTCATCTTCCTTCATTTTTAGTTGTTCGACCTGACCTCTGTAAGTTTTAAGTTTTTGTTCTTTGACTTTTGTATCTCCTTCATAAATATTTCGAAGCTTGTCCCAAATCTCTTTAGTGGATTTACAATGTGCAACTTTGGTGAATATTGTTTCACTGAGACCATTCAAAAGTGCATTTGTATCTTTGGAATTATTTTGACCAAGTTTAAATTCTTTGTCATTTGTTGGTCAAACTGTTGGTACTGTGTATCCATCTACAATTGATTGCCAAATTTCACACCCCTGTTCATGTATATATGTCTTCATCCTTATGCTCCAAAAAGCATACATTTGTCCATCAAAGTGTGGTATTCCATTTTTATATGAGTTGGTACTCTCCATGATATAACTTTCAGTGGTTAAATTGATTTCTGAAGGAACCTTCTCTGATACCAATTGTTGGATTACTAAGGGTGGGGGAGGGGGGGGTGTTGAATCAGTAATAGAGTAATTTAATCATTTTTCTCCAGTTTTAAGATTTTCTTCTTTGACTTTTGTATCTCCTTCATAAATATTTCAAAGCTTGTCCCAAATATCGTTAGTGGATTTACAATGTGCAACTTTGGTGAATATTGTTTCACTGAGACCATTCAAAAGTGCATTTGTAGCTTTGGAATTATTTTGACCAAGTTTCACTTCTTTGTCATTTGTTGGTCAAACTGTTGGTACTGTGTATCCATCTACAATTGATTGCCAAATTTCACACCCCTGTTCATGTATATATGTCTTCATCATTATGCTCCAAAAAGAATACATTTGTCCATCAAAGTGTGGTATTCCATTTTTATATGAGTTGGTACTCTCCATGATATAACTTTCAGTGGTTAAACTGATTTCTGAAGGAACATTCTCTGATACCAATTGTCAGATTACTAAGCGGGGGGGTGAATCATGTAGAATTATTATCCAATAATGAGTAATAAGAAATTAACAATCACACACATACACATTGCACCAGTGTTTTACGTGGAAACCCAAATCAGGAGAAAACCACAAAATGATTTTTCCTATATGTCTTGAAGAATTACATTCATTCGAAGCACCATTTTCCTTTGTTTTCCAACTGCAACTGGAAGAAGGCTCCAACCACATAGTTTCTCAGGCTACAACCTGAGGGAAGCTCTAACTCCCCAATTCTCTATTTACAACCAGAAGGATGCTACAACCCCCTAAGTTCTCTGACTACAACCACCTGTCCTTTCCTCGTACTTCCACCTTGAAGTAGAATGATGGAACCATTGTCAACCTGTCACTGTGAGATATATTGTTGTACAACTATATGAACCTATACCATTGACCTGTATCCAATCTGTACAATTTCCATGTAATCAATATGTACCTAAACTAATCATGTATCTACAAATATACAACATGTATGTGACCTGTAGTGATGCAACCTGTGTATGTACTCACCCTATATGTTATGCAGCCTGCGTATGCCTTCTGAAAGCTAGGGTTTCCCTTTTTCTTCAAAAATTCTGACCTTCTATAACTTCTTTCACATAGATCTGTAACCTGTCACTGTATCCATAATGTAATTGTATCCTGTGCATGCATCCTCATACATAACCTTTACTCAAGGAAAGTATGTCTCTCTCTAGTCATGTGGCATATAGGTATTTCATGAACAAGTATAATATCCCTCACATGATCTTAGTCATCAAACCCTTTATGATTTTCAACTTCTCAATACATCAACCACTACACAAGTACAATATCTCAACCATGTACCATAAAGACCCTTAGCCATATGCCAAGAAATACAAGATGTGCCTAAAGAAGAAGTATCAATGATAAATATACCAGAACTATATTTCTGTATATCTAACTTATATAGAAGATCCCATGTAGTCACTAGTCTCTCTAGGGAGAAGTCTCAAATCTCCATTGCCATTCCTCATGCATACATCAAAATCCAGCTATTCATAGAAATAAGACATATTTTTTGAACCAATGGATGGATTTGATGTATATGAGCACTTTAGACCTTTCTAGGAACTTGATCTCATAATATAGAACCTCTGCATCTTCATCTCTTCAAGTTTCCATGGATTTACCAACATGTACGCACCCTAATACACTGCCAACCCGCATATAACTCAACATGTATGCACTTTGTACACAAACAACCCATGTATAACTCAACATGTATGCACCTTGTACACAGACAACCCACATACACATTATACAATAGGGTTTTGCTATAATTCTGATAATTTCACCGTCAACCCTTCGTGCTACATCATACGTTCACCACTTCAAATGTATCCACAAGTATTTACAAGAATCTTTACAAAGAAAACAGATATACAATATGTACAAGTGTGTTTTATGAGTGAACTTTGTCTCTTATTTATATCTTCATGTAGCCTTACACTTTCCTTATTTTAGGGCTTCTTCATTTAAAATAATTTCTTTTTGAAAATCACTTTGACTCTCGGGGGCTTCTATAAGACTCATGAGGATTCTCCAACTTCATATGGTCATAACTCTCTAACTGTGAGGAGTTATGTGACATTCCAAATACCACCAGAAACGACATGACAAGCACTATCCATCTAGGATATTTTGACTGACAAATTAACTTTCCTTCATCTCATTATTACACAACTAATCATGGGTTCTCTCACTCCGCAAAGCATCTTCCCATGAGGGATTTCACCATAAGGGGACCACTTTGGAGTTCATCCATCTTTACTTCTTATCAACCATGACAAGACAATAATGAGTCATATTTACATCAAACGAACTTGGGTTCATTACCCAAACCTCTGTGCTATAGGGTTTTATTCAAGGGTTGACATCAATGACAACCAACCTTAATCAAAAAGTAAATGGGTATCTCCACTAGTGATTGTTCATAATAAAAATGGAAAATGACGTGTTTGTGTAAACTATAGGTAGTTGAATAAAAAAACTTTGAAAGATCACTTTCCCCTAACTTTTATAGATTAGGTCTTAGATACATTAGCAGGTAAAAAGTATTTTTTCTTTTTTGATGGATTTAGTTGTTATAACCAAATACAAATAGCTCTAGAGGATAAAAAAAAAAACATTCACATGTCCTTGGGAAACACACGCCTACACAATACTTATTTTTGGTAGGATGACTCCTCCATCCACATTATTGCGACATGCCATTCAGGACGCACCACGTGCTCCAAGGGTGCCACTCACCTCTTGAATTTCTTTTGTGCGACGTGCCCTTCAGGATGCACCACGTGCTCCAAGGGTGCCACTTGCCAACTGGACTGATTGGTAGACATCTATAACCCCTGGAGTCAACACTCCTCCAGGTGAACTTGTGGGAGACTAAGGGTTATAAGGAATAAGGCCCCCTCCTTATTGTGCACCCCTTAGAATCATCTTGAGCGACTATCGCAGTCTGCCCTCACGGCATCGTGGATCCTCTCAAACTAGGTAATCGTTAACCTACAGTTCGAGCCACGGAGGGAGTGCTAGTAGGCAGTGGCAGGGCTGCTGTCCACCCCTCTCCCTCAACCTCTCTACAAATCGTGTGTGGCCCCTTTACTCCATATGTGAGTCTGGTCGGCAAGCTATCGTCAGCCTGCATCATCAACAATCATGTCAGAAATGTCAACATCAATCATCAAATCAATGAAACATAACAGTGAATATATCAACCCAAAATCACACTCCCTGACTCAGTCCAAAGTCCAAGGGGGTTCTACCGATGCCTCTTCATCGTCAAGGTCAAAAACCCTACACACTCAATAAAACTGAGTCAATAGAACCTGTCTACATCAAATAGTAACACATCATGTCATCTGTCAATCACATCATAATCAAGTATAAATGGTCTAACATCATAAAAGTCCAGATCACTTGCGAGAAAGTGTCCTCAAATAATAAGTTTTCTCAGTGCGCCAGAGAGGGATGTTACATACACCCCCTCTTGGTCTAAACTTCGTCTCGAAGTTTCTCAGTATAAATGCAAAAATAAAGTATCACAGTATCATAAGTCTATCTATCAAACAAAAATGGAAACTGTTGACACATATCATATGCGTCCTCCCAGGTCGCCCAGTGCGGACTATAACTATCCCACTGGACCTTGACCTGATCTACCGTTCGATGTCATAACTGTCAAACGCGATGATCTAAGATGCGGACCGGCTCAGCCATGAGCGCTCCCTCGTCCGATACCTGCAAGGAACTCAGGTCAATCACATGTGTAGGATCACTAATATAATGTCTCAAAACAGATACATGAAAAACATCGTGCATATGCCTCAAAGAATCAGGCAAGGCTAGTCAATAGGCCATGGTCCCCTTTCTCTCCACAATCTCGAAAGGTCCCACAAACCTAGGAGAGATTTTAGCTCCCTTTCCAAACTTGATCGAACTCTTATGCAGTTTAACTCGCAAGAAAACATGGTCACCGACCTCGTAACTACGGTCGACTCGGTGTGCATCGACATAACTCTTCTGTCGATCCTGCGCTTCTTTAATCCTTTGTCTTATTGTTTTCATCTGCTCTTCCATTTCTTGGATCACTTCTGGTCCCACCAGGACCCTATCCTCAAGCCGATCCCAACTCAAGGGCGTCCGACACGGTCGCCCATAAAGGAACTCAAAAGGCGCCATCTTAATGGTGCTCTGGTAACTGTTGTTATAAGCGAACTCTACTAGAGGCAAGAATTCCTCCCAACGTTTTTGTTGGTCCATCACGTACATGAGAAACATGTCTTCCAAGGTTTGGTTTGTACGTTTTGTCTGTTCGTCTGTCTTTGGGTGATACGCAGTACTAAAGTTAAGTTGGGTTCCCAAGGCCTCTTGGAAACTCGTCCAAAATCATCCAGTAAACACTGATCCTCGATCGGATATAATCCTTTTAGGCACTCCATGCAGCCTCACAATCTCACTGATGAAAACTCTCGCTATGTCAGGTGCCTGATATGTCATACGCACAGGAATAAAGTGAGCACTCTTCGTTAGAGTGTCTACTACTACAAAAATCGAGTCGTGTCTCCTTGCCGTCAGTGGCAATCCAACAATAAAATCCATCGATATAACTTCCCATTTCGATTTCAGAATGGCATGTGGTTGAAGAAAACCTGCCAGGTGTCTATGTTGAGCCTTTACCTGCTGACACTCTAGACATCTAGCCACAAAGTTGACTATGTCAGCCTTCATTCCTTTCCAAAAGAATAAGGGTTTAAGGTCTGCCCTCATCTTCGTGACTCCCAGGTGAGCCATGTAAACTGCTCTATGAGCCTCACTCAGGATCAACATCCTCAACTCATCATTTGGCAGTACGTAAATCTGACTTCTAAACCTCAATAAACCATCGCTGTCAAATGAATATCCCTCATATCATGGTACCATCATTGTGTTTTGTCTGATAAAATCCTTGACTTCTTTGTACCAGTCATCATCACGCTGTAAGGTGAGAATCTTCTCACGTAGATTCATTTGAAGAGGTAACACCGAAAAGATGCGCGACCTCTGACTCAAAGCATCCACCACTCAGTTCATTGTTCCCTTTATGTAAGTAATCTCGAAGTCGTACTCGCTAAGAAATTTCGACCAACGCCGTTGTCGCACGTTCAGGTCGCTTTGCGTGAAAATGTGTTGCAGCCCACAATGATCAGTATTTAATTCAAATTTTCATCCAACAAGGTAGTGTCTCCAAACCTTCAAGGCATAAACGATGGCTAATAACTCCAAGTCGTGCGTCGCATAGTTCTCCTCATGCCTTCTCAACTTCCTCGAAATGTAAGCAATCACTCATCCGTCCTCCATCAAGACTCCGCCTAAACCTTCCTTGGATGCGTCGGTGCATACCAAGAAGTCTGCGTCCATGTCAGGGACCTTTAGTATCGACACTGTGGTCAACAACTCTTTAAGTCTTCGAAATGCTTCCGCGCATTTCTCAGTCCAAACAAACTTCTTGTTTTTCTTTTGCAATTCCGTGATCGAATTTGCTATCTTCGAAAATCCCTCGACAAACCGTCGATAGTATCCTACTAAACCCATAAAACTGCACACTTCTGTGACATTCGTCGGCGCAGGCCATTCCATAATAGCCTCAACCTTGGCTGGATCCACAACGATAACTTCGTCGGAGATGACATGCCCTAAGTAGTGAATCCTTGATTGGTAAAAAGAGCATTTGGACAACTTCCCATAGAATTTGTGTTCTCGTAAACATTGTAGTACCAAGCACAAGTGCACGTCATGCTCCTCTGTCATCCAAGAGTAGATCAAAATATCATCAATGAATACTTGGACGAACTTGTCCAAGTACTCGCGGAACACCCCATTCATAAAACTCATGAATACCCCTGGGGTGTTTGTCAGTCCAAATGGAAAAACAATAAACTCGTAATGTCCAAATCTCGTCTTAAAGGCGGTCTTAGGGATGTCATCCTCCTTGATCCGTAACTGGTGATACCCGGATCGCAAATCGATCTTGGAGAACATCGTTTCACCCTTCATTTGATCAAACAAATCATCAATTCTTGGTAAGGGATATTGATTCTTGATCGTAGCCTTGTTCAGTTGACGGTAGTCAATGCAAAGCCTCCATGATCCATCCTTCTTTCGTATGAAAATAACTGGTGCACCCCACGGTGACACACTAGGACGTATCAGTCCCAAGTCCAACAACTCCTTCAATTTCATTTTCAACTCTTGCAACTCCGGGGTCGACATCCGATAAGGCGTTCTTGCTATCGGTTCAGTTCCCGGTTTCAGGTCTATGGTAAACTCCAGTTCCCTTTCTAGTGGCATCCCAGGCAACTCCTCTGGAAATAAGTCCATAAACTCCTTCACCACCGAAAGGTGTTCTAGACCTTCCGCTACTCCCTTCTCGTTTAGCGCGAGGATCGCATAAAGTTTGCACCCCTTGCGCAATACTCTTCCGTAACTGTAAGGAAGAGACGAACCGTAGGGAAAATCCCTGGTTCCTTCCTACAATCACACGTCTCTTTCCTTCGTCATCAACCAAGCTCAACCGTTTCATCTTATAGTTGAGTATCGCCTCATGCATTTCCAACCAATCCATACCGATCACGACGTCATAAGATCCTAAGATCGTGTCGTACAAGTTGAACCTTGTGACAAACTCCCCCAGGTTAAGGGCACAGCCCGTAACCCTTCCTCCAACCTTTTGTTTGGCTCCTGAAGCCATCTCCATGAAGCTAAACTCATCCTGTTCGACTTCCTTTACCTTAATCCTTTTTAGCACTACACCAGAAATGAAACTCTTTGTAGCTCCTGGGTCGATCAAAATACTAAGGGTCTAGTCAGCGACAGTACCTGTCGTCTCGAGCACAGTCGATTGGTGCTCTGCTTGGTGGTTATTCACCGCTTCATGAATCTGATGGGCCTTTCCCATATCTCCCACGGTAGCAAGTTCGACTGATCTGGACACCCTGGTCCTCTCCACAGGACAGTCGCACTGGTAGTGTGGCTCCCCGCACGTCCAACACCCCTTCTTCGGCCCAGTAGTCCTGGTACCCGAAGTAGAAGAGGGTTGCCCACCAGCCTAGAACCCTGGTCTGTTCTGCTGAACAGGCCTAAACTGCTGCTGCTGTGGGCGACGTTGCTGCTAGTGCTGTGGTCCTCGATAAGGTGTCCGCTGCTGAGGCGACGGTCGTCGGGGTCTAGCAAAAGTGGATCCCCTCTAGAAGCCACGATGTCCCGGCGTATGTCTCGCTGGTGTCTGATGTCGTGGCGCACCAGATGAACTCTGCCCTACGAGTCTCCCTAAAGTCCTGGTCTGACCCCCGCTAATAAGCTCCTCCTCTGCTATGAGGGCCTTTTGGACAGCGTCATGCAAGGTTTGAGGCATCAAGATCCTAACCTTTGCACGCAGATTGTCGTTAAGGCCAAACATGAACCTGTTGACTTTGATATTCTCAGTGTTAAGGTGCAGAGCATACCAGAGCAGCTCCATAAAACGTGCCTCGTACTTGGGCACCGTACGACCTCCCTGTCGTAATGCATTGAACTCATTAAGCTGACACTCAATGAATTCCTCTGAAAGGTACCTCTCTCGGAACCGTTCCTCGAACAGTTCCCATGACACATCTTCCACGGCCATGTTCAGTTGCGGCAGGAGCGTCTTCCACCATAGAAGAGTGCTCCCCTTCAGTTTAAAGACTGCCATGTGGACCTTCATGTTGGAGGTATAATCGCGAAGTGTGAAGCACATCGCCATATTCTCCAACCATGCCTCGGCGACGGTGCCGTCCGGGGCACCAAAGAACTCGGGAAATTTTACCTTCTCGAGTTCACGGTGAATGCTACCTGTAACGATCGGTGCGTGCGGCGGACCCTCAGGGGGTGTTGGTGCCCTGGCCTTGTCTCGGTCCAATCGGTTGATCAGAGCCTCGGAAATGCACTGAAAGGATCTCATCATCCCAATAACATCACCAACTGCTATCTGTTCCTGTCCGAGAACCTGCTCGCCTCCCTGGGGGTTAGACCCCTCAGGCGTGGATGCTGCTGGAGGCATCTCGCCTCCTCCCCTAGCACCCCGTCGTCTGCCTCCGCGGCGTCCTCTAACCATGATTACCTACACGCACACAATCAACTCGATCAACAACAACATAATAAAACCAACTCATGTCAATGAAATCCGTAGCGAACCCCAATTCGCGGGTCGAACCGGCTCTGATACCATATGTAACGACCCTCCTCGTTATGACAACAACTCTGAAAACAGGTGCAATTTTTTTTTTTAAAGTGTGTGCACGTGTGTGGAAAGGAAACAGACACACTTGACTCTACGTCCCACATGGAAACCAACAAGACGCAACCACGATGATCACCACCTGAAGACAAGACACACAACAAGTAGCAGCAAGCAATGAACGTCCACTGACAAAGGCGCACAATATAAACATTTAACGACACACTGGGGTAGGCACAATATGATCACAGAGGGAAGAATCCATGGTAGTATATCTTACTCTTTCTGCACAGGAAAGCAGGGCGTTTAATCTTAGTTCTCTGCTTCGGAGAGAGAGAAGGTCAGATAGGCTCCTGGCCGACTACTCAGGCAGAAACTAGTAATCTCCGTCAAGCATGTCGCAAGAGTGGAAACCCTACCTTTAAAGGGCCCGAGACTCTTGATACGGCACTGGATTCTTACACAGGAAATACATACAGACATATGTACTAAGCTACAAGGAGGTGTCTACATCCCACCCGACACAAGCAGACAAGCAAGGATTACAACCAAGTAAAATAATAGTAAAAACACCACCATCGCGATGGAAGGAGAAAGTCTGGAAGGACTCCGACAATAAACACCCAATGGTTAGGACTCAGCCTTACCTGGGACTCAATGGAAACAAGTACATATCAACACTTCATTTAGTTTCGTTAGTCGACGAGTTACCATCCCATACCTTATTGATGTATACTCCAATGTTTCCATCACCCCAATGACTCAGTCAGGATAAGTTAGTGTACTTAATTCTAGGACCTTATACTATATATGCTAATCTATGCCAAGTAACATTTACAATATCACTATTGTGAAATGATAAACATACTACGCTTACATCCCACTAACCTTGCCAGGATAACAAGTCACCTTACATCTTTAGGTGTTAACCCAATAAGAGAAATTATAGTATCATTGCCATAAAGTAGTATCACCATTTCATTAAGTTATAACGACTTTGCAAAAACATTCACAACCAATAATCGCATTGAAACATGACATACTATAATTATTAACATAAACAATAGACGTTCCATTACATTATCACCACCATTAAACGAAATAACATCAACCTTATCCTTACTATAAGCATTTAACATTAGGCATTATATTATCTTCTTCATTAGGTTATAATGACTTTGCAAAATAACATCCACCCCCGATAGTTGCATTGAAAGATACATCCTATAATTATTAACATAAACAATAGACATTCCATTACATTATCACCACCATTTAACGAAATAACATCAACCTTATCTTTACTATACGCGTTTAACATTAAAACCAAATATTAAAACCCAATTGTTATTCCGCAATATTAAACCACAATGTTTAACCACAATATTAACCTACTTGTTATTAAACCACTTAATACTAATCATCATACTATTCCACTTAGTATTAAACCATAGTATTAACCACCATATTAGATCCAAATCTTACAATGATAATAATAAAACCAATATTATAGCTATCGTAGAACCATATAATAAACTGCCATAATAAATACCCGAGTAATTAGTACAACATATTAACCCACCAGAATTAACCATAAGAATTCCATATTAAAAAGGAGACAGCCTTATTAAACCGACTTTTAGAAGCAGCATATCAAACCATAAAAACGATAATGAAATCCATAATTTGAAATGAGTCCGCAGTATTAAACCGAATTGTTAAAGAAGCATATTAACCATGAATTAAACGATAACATCCGTATTTGGAATAAGACAACATTATTAAACTGAATGTTGAAGGCGACACATTAACCATGAAAATTTATGTCTCCAACAAACTAACCTAATTTACGTTCAATAATATTTAATGTAAGTTTACTTTAAACAGGCAATATTGAAATTGAAATTTTACAAATTAAATTTTAGTGTTCGAGACTTAATAGCATAAACAAAATCCAGTACATTACCCTTCCATAAACCATCACGATCTTGAAATTAGGCGTTGTATGCACATTACCATTTATATTTATTGCAATCCTTGCTAATTTCTAAGAATTAGAGGTGGGAAGGGTTGGCATGCTGTTCACTCTGCCCAATACAAGTTAATGATCGACAGCCTGGTGAACGGTGGGCACACGTAACACTACCCAACTCAATGACACAACAACCCAAAAAGAACATAGTTTCATACACCACGATGGAGATGGGGTTCCTGCTAATCCCTTCCTTACGCTGCGTAGGCTCAACGAGAAGGCTAAGACTAAAGGATAATGTTCTTTCAATAGGATAAGGATTTCGTTCTCTTAATGACGGAAAGCCAAGACTTAACCGAGGGTAACTAAAATCACATAATCAGAAGGATATGGACTGCACCAAGGAGTATCGGAGGACTGGGCATAGTCTTGAGATTTTAAAAACATTCTAAAAATGAGCAGGAATACATTACCGTTCAAGAGTAAAGTAGTAATCTGAGGTTTAGGGTTGAGTCTGGCATAGGATCAGTAGGCAGTTAAAACTGGAATTACATTTCTACAGAAAGGCAAATTCTAGAGTAAAAGTGAAGCTTGTTTTTTTTTAAAAAGACCTTATATCTAGCGATTTTTTTTTTTCATTTACTTTTGCATCAATGTAGTTTAATACCACGGATAAATAAATGTTTAACCAGAATAAAATTCTTCCAAGACAGGATCTACAGCTGGAAAGAACCCTGAATAACTCTTGTACGATGTCCTGGAGTTGATATTATATTGTTTTTATAAAGGATCCAACATGAGAGAATTACTAACCATTACCTAGGGCTTAATTTACCAACCACTATTTGATAAAAACGCCGATAGGTAATAACTTTACTGCCCCGAAATGGTGGAGAACGCAGAACAGTAAGAAGTTGCTGCCCAGAAATTTGAGGATTTAAAAAAAAGGGCAGAAGACGCAGACATGTAAAGGTACAAGAAGGAAATAAAACAACGCCCCGGGCAGAATGTGGAATACTAACAGAATAAATCCCCCCGGCAATGTAAAAACGCTCAGGCTGGAGACAAAAATGCCCAATCTGATAATAAACGCCGATGAATGAGCTACAAAATGTTCCCATTAACATCAGATGCCCCCATTGACAGGAATATGCCAACCATAACCTCAAACGCCCCCCAATAACATAAAAAAAACGCCCGCTGACTATAAAAACGCCCCAGAAATGTTATACAGTACCCATAAACCTAAAATGAAATTACCAGAACCCTAAGTCTGTACCAAACACAAAAAAAAAAATGAATTTTTCAAAAAAAAAAAGGTTGTACATTCGTAGCCATATCAACACGACCCCAGTCAGCTATGAACGCCCCCAACCAAATGTAAAACGTGCATGGCAGAAGGAAAAATGATTTTGGGTTGTATGGAAAAAGACAATGAATGCAAACACCCAAGAGGATTTATACGCCCAGGGACCCAAGTACAATGACCATAAACCCCAAGAAAAATTGTCAGAACCCTAAAACGGTGCCAAAAACGAAGAACCAAAAATTGCCCTGCTAACATTCTTACAGTATAAAAAGGGGTCGATTCCATAGGTTCATTGCAACCATTCTAAACTAATCTTTATCACAAAACTTAAGAATTCATCCAAATAAAAATACAGCCATCTAAATTTTCAGACATAAAACAGACTAGAATTCATCCAAATAAAAACATACCTTGGCCTGTTCGCCCACTCCAGATGGCGTCTGCCTGCTCCTTGATGCTCCCGCTTTCCGACCGTAGAGGACTCACCGGTACCTCCCAGCCAAATGCTAGGGGTACTTTTCTTCCCCCTCAACCCCCCTGATGCAGGAGCATCTCTCCATGCTGCCAACATCCACGTCAACACACACTCATTTAGGGCTGAAAGGGAGGCGCAACCTCATTTTTGAATTTGAATTAATGTAAATAAATGTCTTAGGCTGGTGAGCCATGAATGCCATGCCTTTGCACAAGCTGTAGATAAGATAGGCCTTTATTGTAGATTGGCTGAGATCTAGATCCATACGCTGGACTAGACAGTCATTGATTGTAAATCAATAGGGTTGGTAAATCCTGGAGGGAAGCGCTAGGAGCACCTCAGGAAAAAGAGATTTCATATCTCATTTTGTATAGAGAAGGTAGAGTTGAAGAGCCGAAGAGAGCTCAGGAACACCTTGTAAAATATGCAGGCATTTTCCATTATTAATACAGAGCAGTTTTTCCTGCACTTTCTGTCATTATGTGCATGTTTGTATGGGTGTTTTCTTTTGTGCTATAATTGTATGCTGTTATCATGCCTCTGCAGGTAGTTGGTTTGATTTCAGGTTTGAGGGTCTTTGAGGGTTCATGCCATGAGGGCGTGACAGAGTGTTGAGACTCTGAATCCCAGTGCACGGAGGGGCACTTCTGAACTCGTGTGGAGTCAGACAAAGACGTGCTAAAAGAACAAGCCTTGAAGACAACAACTCATACAGAAGGAGGATTTTTGAGATTGTTGAATACCTCAATAGTTAGAGCAGTGTAGCTGAGACACTGTTATAGACAGAACCTCTGAGAAGTTCTACAGAAACTCTACCGAGAGAGTATTGAGCGTGCACCGTGGAAGGAACTCTGTTGTGAGTTCAGAAAGACCCGAATTCTGTGAGGATTCTGATGAGCTCCGTCTGGAGGACGTCGAGCGAAGGGTGCAAGGGCTCAGGAGAAAATATAACTGTAGGGTGTTCTGTAGCAGAGATACTCCACCAGGAGGGCGTTGATAGGGTGCGCAGATAGCCGAGGAGGAAGGAACTCTTTGAGTTCTGAAGCTGAAGGAAGCTGAGTCCACTGAAGGACCTGTATTGGGTTGCTGAATACCCAGAAAGACTCAACACAGAGGTTGCTTGAGCAAGGAGCCAGGAAGGTGCTAATATTCTCCATCTGAGAGAGAAGAAGGATCAAATCCCCCCCCAAGGGGTCTGAGTGTTTGTGGAAGCTCAGGACAGATAGCGCTTTACGCGCAAAGACTCTGCAGGAGTGCAGGAGCCAAAGAATCCCGTGAGGATTCAAAGGGCAAAAGCTCTGGAAGGATAGCATTTTCATACGCACAGACGAGACATCAAGTCGAGGGGTTCGCAGGGCAGAGAGGGCACAAAGGTCCAAGCCTTTGGGAACGAAGAATTCTTCCAAGTCTGGGAAGAAACCCCAGGAAGGTCGAAGGAGCACAGTGACCGTCGGATCTTAAGAAGAAATTCCATCATTCGTTGGATCGGGAGAAGTAGCGCATGGTTTAACCTCAAGAGGAGGAGCGCACGGGAGAAGGGATCTGAGTCATCAGATCTCAGACCAGATCGCCGACAGCCGTCAGATCGGCAGAAGTTGTACAAAGATTAATAGTCGGGATATCGGCCTTCGGGAATTCGGGATTCTCAAGGTCACAAGAATCCGGGTAGCGCAAGTCGCGAAATCCCGACGGGATCTGGACCGTCCGTTGGCAGTAAGACACGTGGCGGAGATCCAGCGCCTTCGGCGTTGGGCGCATCGGGAAATCGACATTCCCGTGGACACGAGATCGGGGAAATCCTAGGTGAAAACCCCAATATAATCAGAGCCGTCCATTTAGGAGGGACAGGTGTCAAGAATCGGACGAAGATCGGGAAATCAGAGTTCCTGAGGACAAGAGAACCGGGACTTCAAAGGTTCTGAAATCTTGAGAGTAAATCTGAGCCATCCGTTTGAGGAGGGGCACGTGTCACGCGATTGTCCGTCCCGGAGATCCGAGGCACCAGGTATCGGGACTTGTAGGTCTCTAAAGGACAACAAGATCTGAACCGTTCGATAGGAGGACGCGTGTCAGGAGATCCCGAGAAGTCGGACTTCGGGGTTTCAGCGTTCGGCGTTTCGGGGTTTTCGACGCCAAAGAAAATTTGCATCGTGGATTCGCGATCCGCGAAATCCCGAAGTAACGTGGCATGTGGGACCACGGTTGATAGTGGAGTCCAGGTGGAAGCACATAGGTATATTGGGCTTCGGTGTTTTCAAAGGCAAGGGGTTCATACCTTTTGAAATCGTGAATAGCGATTTCCCGAGTTTATCGGAGCCATTGGTTGAAGACCGGACAGGTGGCGCGAGATCCCTAGGAATCGGGATTCGGCACTTCGGGAGTTCTAGTGTCAAGGGGTTCGCAGTAGGACCGTGAACCCCCAAATTGTGAAGGGTCCCACTGTCTTAGTGGGAAATTTGACACGTGGCATCGGAGTTCGGAATTTCGGAGGGCAAGATAATCGCAGCATCAGATCCGTCGATTCCCCGATAGGGAAATCCCCGATACATGAAGTCGTTGACCGTTGACTCATCGGCATTCGGGACTCGGTGTTTTGAGTAATACGAGAACAGTGTTGCGAACGATGATTTCCCGATTTGCGAAGGGGAGATCGTAGGAAGTGTACTGTGGGAAACTCCTGAGGGGAGATTGGAAGATTCCTTTGACTCTTCGGGCCAAGAATTAGAGAAGGTCCTGGTGAGAGCAGGGTGGAACCGTGAGGGTTTCCCGTCTTGCGTCAAGTGGTATCAGAGCTGGAAATATGTTCGTATATTGCGGACAGAGGAGAGTGACAGAAGACAGAGCACTGGAGGACTCTGTGAGGGCTTGCTTGCAGGTAGGCAGCAGTCCATAGACAGTCAGCAGGACTGTGAGAAGATGAAGCCGAGCACTCAGGATTGCTGGAGTGACAGCAGCAGATCTATCGGGGGGACAGGTAGACATAGCAGCATGGCGTCTGAAGGCCATAAGTGTGCTGAAAGGAAGAGCCCGAAGCTGATGAGCGGAGCAGAGATGGATAAAGAGCTCGCTGACATCAAGCGAGAGATGGAGGAGCTCGAGATAAAGATGCAGCAAAGTAAAAGGCAGAGATGGGTTAGTGAATGGCCCATGAGGGCGCCAAAAGTGAAATGGCCAGTCAAGCAGCTGATGGTCATAAGACAGGGTAGGTTGTTGAAAGTATGGTTGAGGTATGCTGAGAGCCTCAGGGCCACAGAAGAAAACATGATTTGTTACTGTTGGCCAGAGACAGGAAAAAGTCTCGATGGTGATGATGATAATGAAGATTGGGATAAATTGGAATCAGTCGATGGTTTCAAATACTGCCGGTTGGGAAGAAAGGAAGAAATTCCAGTTTGCCAAGAGGGCAACGAATTGGGATCAGTTGAAGATCTCAAAGACTGTCGTGAGGACAGTCAGGGAATTTCAGAGTGCCAGTTGGACAAGGAAACATAAATGAGATCAGCTGAAGATCTCATGGACTGTCAAGAGGACAATGAGTTGAGATCGACTGAGGATCTCAAAGACTGTCGTGAGGACATACAGGAAACATTGCATTGCCAGCTGGGCAATGAAAGGAGATCAGATGAAGATCTCGAAGACTGCCAAGAGGGCAGCAGAAGCATACTAAGCTGCCTGGAGGGAAGGGATGAAAAATTGAGACTGTCTAAGAGTCTCTTGGACTCAAGGGAGAGTTCAATTCAGCAAAGGTTGCTGATGAAGATGGGATCGGTTGATCTCATGATCTGTCAAGGGAGCAACAGAAGTGAAGCTGACAGCATCCCATATTTCCAAGTGGGCAGGGATGGACAGATGAAATTGGATCAGCCAGAGGAGCTGACAGAGCAAATGGGACTGCCTGATAGTCTGATAAATTCAGAGAAGAATTTAGATCAGCAAGTGCAGCTGACAGAGGTGAAAGAACACCAAGATGATATACTGATGATTGGGGGAATTGAAATATTCCTGCCATTTTCCCAGGAGGAGGCAGAAAATTCTATTGAAAATGCAGCAACAGTGGGGGAACAGTCACAGTTGATGATGACTGTCAAAGAAGAAGAAGTAGAAAATGAAGAAGATGAACATTCGATGGAATGTCTCAATGACTCCAGCTAGCGAGCTGAGAGCACTGTAGCATTTGAGCTGACAGCAAATGAAACAGAAGAAGAAAACGAGCATTCCGAGGAATGGCTCGACATATTCAGCATTTCAGCTGAAAAGACTGTGACATGGGAGGTTGCAGAAGCAGAAGAAGAAGACACAGACGGCATATGTCTTGCTGAGCTGTGGGAGCAGATTGAAGCCCTAGAAGACAGGGTGAAAGTGCAGGGCATGCACATCCAATAGGTGAGGTTGGAAACGGATGAGGATGACATGGGAGATCATGATGCTCAGTCCCATGGCCAAATTTTTTTGCAGCTGTGGAGACTGCAACAGCAAAACCAGCGACTGGAACAGCTGGATGAGGTGATCATGGAGATCAGAGGGCTGATGTTGAGGTCAGCGCAGACTACCAGCGAGGAGAAGCTAGGTAGAGGAAAGACAGCAGCAGCAACACAGCGGAAGCAGCAGCAGCAGAATGGAGCAAGTGAAAATCTCCAAAGACTTGTTTGGGACCCAAGTGGATTCCAACAATTACAGGGGAAGCTCATGAGCAGGAGCTCATGATGTTTGCAGCTGTGGAGTATGATGCAAGAGCATCTCTCCATGCTGCCAACAGCCACGTCAGCACGCACTCATTTAGGGATGAAAGGGAGGCACAGCCTCATTTTTGAATTTGAATTAATGTAAATAAATGTCTTAGGCTGGTGAGCCATGAATGCCATGCCTTTCCACAGGCTGTAGATAAGATAGGCCTTTATTGTAGATTGGTTGAGATCTAGATCCATACGCTGGACTAGACAGTCATTGATTGTAAATCAATAGGGTTGGTAAATCCTGGAGGGAAGCGCTAGGAGCACCTCAGGAAAAAGAGATTTCATATCTCATTTTGTATAGAGAAGGTAGAGTTGAAGAGCCGAAGAGAGCTCGGGAACACATTGTAAAATATGCAGGCATTTGCCATTATTAATACAGATCAGTTTTTCCTGCACTTTCTGTCATTATGTGCATGTCTGTATGGGTGTTTTCTTTTGTGCTGTAATTGTATGCTGTTATCATGCCTCTGCAGGTAGTTGGTTTGATTTCAGGTTTGAGGGTCTTTGAGGGTTCATTCCATGAGGGCGTGACAGAGTGTTGAGACTCTGAATCCCAGTGCACGGAGGGGCACTTCTGAACTCGTGAGGAGTCATACAAAGACGTGATAAAAGCACAAGCCTTGAAGACAACAACTCATACAGAAGGAGGATTTTTGAGATTTCTGAATACCTCAATAGTCAGAGCAGTGTAGCTGAGACACTATTATAGAAAAAACCTCTGAGAAGTTCTGCAGAAACTCTATCGAGAGAGTATTGAGCGTGCACCATGGAAGGAACTCTGCTGTGAGTTCAGAAAGACCCGAATTCTGTGAGGATTCTGATGAGCTCCGTCTGGAGGACGTCGAGCGAAGGGTGCAAGGGCTCAGGAGAAAATATAACTATAGGGTGTTTTGTAGCAGAGATACTCCGCCAGGAGGGCGTTGAGAGGGTGCGCAGATAGCCGAGGAGGAAGGAACTCTTTGAGTTCTGAAGCTGAAGGAAGCACAGTCCACTGAAGGACCTCTATTGGGTTGTTGAATACCCAGAAAGACTCAGCACAGAGGTTGCTTGAGCAAGGAGCCAGGAAGGCGCTAATATTCTCCATCTGAGAGAGAAGAAGGATCAAATCCCCCCCAAGGGGTCTGAGTGTTTGTGGAAGCTCAGGACAGATAGCGCTTTATGCGCAAAGACTCTGCAGGAGTGCAGGAGCCAAAGAATCCCGTGAGGATTCAAAGGGCAGAAGCTCTGGAAGGATAGCATTTTCATATGCATAGACGAGACATCAAGTCGAGAGGTTCGCAGGGCAGAGAGGGCGCAAAGGTCCAAGCCTTTGGGAACGAAGAATTCTTCCAAGTCTGGGAAGAAACCCCAGGAAAGCCGAAGGAGCACAGTGACCGTCGGATCTTAAGAAGAAATTCCATCATTCGTTGGATCGGGAGAAGTAGCGCATGGTTTAACCTCAAGAGGAGGAGCGCACGGGATAAGGGATCTGAGTCATCAGATCTCAGACCAGATCGCCGACAGCCGTCAGATCGACAGAATTTGTACAGAGATTAATAGTCGGGATATCGGCCTTCGAGAATTCAGGATTCTCGAGGTCACAAGAATCTGGGTAGCGCAAGTCGTGAAATCCCGACGGGATCTGGACCGTCCGTTGGCAGTAAGACACGTGGCGGAGATCCAGCGCCATTGGCGTTGGGCGCATCGGGAAATCAACATTCCCGTGGACACGAGATCGGGGAAATCCTAGGTGAAAACCCCGATATAATCAGAGCCGTCCATTTAGGAGGGACAGGTGTCAAGAATCGGACGAAGATCAGGAAATCAGAGTTCCTGAGGACAAGAGAACCGGGACTTCAAAGGTTCCGAAATCCTGAGAGTAAATCTGAGCCATCCTTTTGAGGAGGGGCACGTGTCACGCGATCGTCCGTCCCGGAGATCCGAGGCACCAGGTATTAGGACTTGTAGGTCTCGAAAGGACGACAAGATCTGAACTGTTCGATAGGAGGACGCGTGTCAGGAGATCCCGAGAAGTTGGAATTCGGGGTTTCGGCATTCGGCGTTTCGGGGTTTTCGACGCCAAAGAAAATTTGCATCGTGGATTCACAATCCGTGAAATCCCGAAGTAACGTGGCATGTGGGACCACGGTTGATAGTGGAGTCCAGGTGGAAGCACATCGGTATATCAGGCTTCGGCGTTTGCAAAGGCAAGGGGTTCATACCTTTTGAAATCGTGAATAGCGATTTCCCGAGTTCATCGGAGCCATTGGTTGAAGACCGGATAGGTGGCGCGAGATCCCTAGGAATCGGGATTCGGCACTTCGGGAGTTCTAGTGTCAAGGGGTTCGCAGTAGGACCGTGAACCCCCAAATTGTGAAGGGTCCCACCGTCTTAGTGGGAAATTTGACACGTGGCATCGGGGTTCGGAATTTCGGAGGGCAAGTGAATCGCAGCATCAGATCCGCTGATTCCCCGATAGGGAAATCCCTGATACATGAAGTCGTTGACCATTGACTCATCGACATTTGGGACTCCGTGTTTTGAGTAATACGAGAACAGTATTGCGAACGCCAATTTCCCGATTTGCGAAGGGGAGATCGCAGGAAGTGTACTGTGGGAAACTCCCGAGGGGAGATTGGAAGAGTCCTTTGACTCTTCGGGCCAAGAATTAGAGAAGGTCCTAGTGAGAGCAGGGTGGAACCGTGAGGGTTTCCCGTCTTGCGTCACCCCCGAGCCGCAAAGGGGCCACACACAATCCAGACAGTAGCCTAGCTTCCCATCTCGCCTCCAAGGCTGAGCTACCACTCAAGTCAGCTGAGAAAATCCCCAACTCCTACAAGCAATCAGTCCAGTTCTCTAGTTTGGCAGCATAACAATACCTCCTCTCCCTCCTTTTCCCCTATCCCCTTTCTTTTATCCTCTTTTTGACCTAATCACATTTTGTTTTAGGTTTTTAATCAAAAACCCTAAATCATATTTCTTTTAAGTTTTCCCCCCTTTTATTTTTTTTTATTTTATTATTTTTTTTGAAAAATCAAAAAGGTAAATGCGCTAAGCATATTTTCATTATATATATTTTTTATTCATATATATATATATATATATATATATATATATACACATTTTTCTTTTAACCTCCCATTAGTTAACTAATTAATTTCTTCTTTTCAAATTTACAACCACCTAATTGAATTAATTTATTAAATCCCTTTATTTTACCCTACACACTTTATGAAGACTCACATTAGCTTAAGTGGGTTTTTTTTTTTTTGTTTAATTTTTATTATTAGCCCCTGTATTGTTAATGCTAGCTAGTAGGAAATGAAATTCTAATATTATTTGAATGGCAGGGCTATTGTGAGCTAGAATATAATGGCATTGTTATTAGGAGATGGTTAAGTATTGATTATTATATTAGGGCGAAGTAGTAGTACCTTCACTAAAAAGGTAAATTATCAAGCTTATTACTGGGAATGAGGAAAGGCCTTATGTATGCGATTAAGGAAGGAATTACTTTATGAATTCAATTAACGGAGGAATTGTTTTATGTATTTAATTTAGGAAGGAACTCCTTGGATTAGGTGGGGGTTACAAATCATAGGGGTAATGAATATTTAATGTATAGTCTTGAATCATGTTTTTTTTTTTCTTTTGACATAGGGCTCAAATTCTGAACTCACGACGCCTGGTTAGGGGAATTGTTTAAGGATTTATTCAGGTGTTGATGTCTTAGGGATATTTACGCTGACTCCTTCATCCACATTATTGCGACGTTCCCTTCAGGACGCACCACGTGCTCCAAGGGTGCCACTCACCTCTTGAATTTCTTTTGTGCGACGTGCCCTTTAGGATGCACCACGTGCTCCAAGGGTGCCACTCGCCAACTGGACTGATTGGTAGACATCTACAACCCCTGGAGTCAACACTCCGCCAGGTGAACTTGTGGGAGACTAAGGGTTCTAAGGAATAAGGCCCCCGCCTTATTGCGCGCCCCTTAGAATCATCGTGAGTGACTGTCGCAGTCTTCCCTCACGGCATCATGGATCCTCTCAAACTAGGTAATCGTTAACCTACAGTTCGAGCCACGGTGGGAGTGCTAGTAGGCAGTGGCAGGGCTGCTGTCCACCCCTCTCCCTCAACCTCTCTGCAAATTGTGTGTGGCCCCTTTACTCCATATGTGAGTCTGGTCGGCAAGCTATAATCAGCCTGCATCATCAACAATCATGTCAGAAATGTCAACATCAATCATCAAATCAATGAAACATCACAGTAAATATATCAACCCAAAAGCACACTCCCTGACTCAGTCCAGAGTCCAAGGGGGTTCTACTGATGCCTCTACATCCTCAAGGTCAAAAACCTTGTACACTCAATAAAACTAAGTCAATAGCACCTATCTACATCAAATAGTAACACATCATGTCATCTGTCAATCACATCATAATCAAGTATAAATGGTCTAACATCATAAAAGTCCAGATCACTTGCGAGCAAGTGTCCTCAAATAATAAGTTTTCTCAGTGC
>ML790468.1:188087-235026 GCA_009831015.1 Picea engelmannii | reverse complement strand
GAGCGGGATGTTACAATCTACAAATATACAACATGTATGTGACCTGTAGTGATGCAACCCACGTATGTACTCACCCTATATGTTATGCAGCCTGTGTATGCCTTCTGAAAGCTAGGGTTTCCCTTTTTCTTGAAAAATTCTGACCTTCTGTAACTTCTTTCACATAGATTTGTAACCTGTCACTGTATCCATAATGTAATTGTATCCTGTGCATGCATCCTCATACATAACCTTTACTCAAGGAAAGAATGTCTCTCTCTAGTCATGTGGCATATAGGTATTTCATGAACAATTATAATATCCCTCACATGATCTTAGTCATCAAACCCTTTATGATTTTCAAATTCTAAATACATCAACCACTACACAACTACAATATCTCAACCATGTACCATAAAGACCCTTAGATATATGCCAAGAAATACAAGATGTGCCTCAAGAAGAAGTATCAATGATAAATATACCAGAACTATATTTCTGTATATCTAACTTATATAGAAGATCCCATGTAGTCACTAGTCTCTCCAGGGAGAAGTCTCAAATCTCCATTGCCATTCCTCATGCATACATCAAAATCCAACTATTCATAGAAATAAGACATATTGTTTGAACCAATGGATGGATCTGATGTATCTGAGCACTTTAGACCTTTCTAGGAGCTTGATCTCATAATATAGAACCTCTGCATCTTCATCTCTTCAAGTTTCCATGGATTTACCAACATGTACGCACCCTAATACACTACCAACCCGCGTATAACACAACATGTATGCACTTTGTACACAAACAACCCATGTATAACTCAACATGTATGCACCTTGTACACAGACAACCCGCATACACATCAGACAATAGGGTTTTGCTATAATTATGATAATTTCACCATCAACCCTTCGTGCTACGTCATACGTTCACCACTTCAAATGTATCCACAAGTATTTACAATAAGCTTTTCAAAGAAAACATATATACAATATGTACAAGTGTGTTTTATGAGTGAACTTTGTCTCTTATTTATATCTTCATGTAGCCTTACACTTTCCTTATTTTAGGGCTTCTTCATTTAAAATAATTTATTTTTGAAAATCACTTTGACTCTTGGGGGCTTCTATAAGACTCATGAGGATTCTCCAACTTCATATGGTCATAACTCTCTAACCGTGAGGATTTATGTGACATTCCACATACCACCAGAAACGGCATGACAAGCACTATCCATCTAGGATAGTTTGACTGACAAATTAACTTTCCTTCATCTCATTATTACACAACTAATCATGGGTTCTCTCACTCCACAAAGCATCTTCCCATGAGGGATTTCACCATAAGGGGACCACTTTGGAGTTCATCCATCTTTACTTCTTATCAACCATGACAAGAGAATAATGAATCATATTTACATCAAACGAACTTGGGTTCATTACCCAAACCTCTGTGTTATAGGGCTTTCTTCAAGGGTTGACATCAATGACAACCAACCTTAATCAACAAGTAAATGGGTATGTCCACTAGTGATTGTTCATAATAAAAATGGAAAATGACGTGTTTTTGTAAACTATAGGTAGTTGAATAAAAAAACTTTGAAAGATCACTTTCCCCTAACTTTTATAGATTAGGTCTTAGATACATTAGCAGGTAAAAAGTATTTTTTTCTTTTTTGATGGATTTAGTTGTTATAACCAAATACAAATAGCTCTAGAGGATAAAAAAAAAAAACATTCACATGTGCTTGGGAAACACACGCCTACACAATACTTCCTTTTGGTTTGTGCAATGCACCTACAACTTCTCAATGTGTTTTTCTAGGTATCTTCTATGACCTTATCCATGATTGTGTAGAAGTGTATATGGATGATTTCACTGTTTATGAAAATACTTTCGAGGAAGCATTAGAAAATGTGAGAGTTTCTTTTATTAGATGTCAGGAAACTAATTTTTCATTAATTCATGAGAAATGTTACATATTACTTACTAAAGGAATTGTTTTCGGCCACTATGTGTCTTTTGCAGGTATAAAAGTGGATTTATTTAAAATTCAAGTTATTTCCCATCTTCTAGTACCCAAAGATAGAAAAAGATGTTAGAATTTTCCTAGGCCATGCTAGTTACTATAGACGAATCATTGAAAATTTCAAAAGATTGCATCTCTAGATCATTTGATGTCAAACTATTTTTGAAACTCTAAAAGAGAAAGTTTCTATAGCCCCTATTCTAAGAGGACCAAATTGGTCCCTCCCATTCCACATATATATATATATATTCCTATAACATAGCTTTAGGATCAGTATCATGCCAAAAATAAAATCAAATGTCTTATGCCATCTATTTTGTGAGTAAAAATTTGACACCCCATGAATTGAACTATACAATTATTGAAAAGTAATTCCTTAGAGTATTTCATGCCATCAATAAAATTAGGAGCTACATTACATGATACATAGTCTTCTTCCACATTGATCACTTAAGCATTAAATATACGATGAATAAACCAATTATTGATCGCAGGGTTACCATGTGGCTTCTTTTATTATAAGAAATTAATATCATTATACTAGATAGGCCTGGTAAGGAAAATGTTGTTCAATCATATTTCCTTTTTAGGATTCATCATGAGGGTGAATTAATTCTTGTTAATGATGAGTTTCTTGATGGGCATATTTTTTCAATATCTGCTAAAATACATTGGTTTGTACATATTCCTAACTATCTAGCTACAATAAAATTACCTCAACATATTTCTATTACAGAGAAATACCCTTGAGAACAAGTGGACTCTCTCTTGGATACTAGACCCCTATGACCAAGACAGAAAAGTGTTATTGTGGACACTAAATTTCCTTTTCATGAAGCTAAACTACCCAAAGAAGAAGAAGGAAGAAGAGTAAATACCTTTTTACCGATGTTTGTACTTGCTCGATCTAGGTTGATCTTGATCTCCAAGTTCTTCAGAAGGTCCTACAATACAATGAGAAACAACAATGAAACATACTTCCTACTCTACCATGGTTAGCTTCATAATGGATCTATGAAATAAACAAGTTTATGAAACATACACAAACTTTAAAGGAAACAGACCAAGAATAGATTTATATTAATGAAAACAAAGTGAGATGCTCACAACCATGGATGTTGGTGAAACAAATTCACCAAGCTCTCTTTGTCTAGACCCTTGCTCAAAATGATGATGCTTCAATGATATCTCCCTTATGAGATCATAAGTTTGATACTTCATAATGTCTCTCCTTTTACCATGAAGAGGCCTCCTTATATAGGCTTGGAGAGGCCTAACCACTTAAGATATTATTGGGATTAGTTGAGGATTCTTCTCTTTTAGTTGTGGATCTTCCCTAAGATCGAGCCTTCACCTTAGATATGAATCCAAACAACTCCAGATGTGAAGGGATTCTTCCCTGATTTCTCTCAACAATCCAAAGATTCACTCAAAAAAGGCCATCCCTCCCTCAGAATGGGGCACAAAGAATTGAAACTCTCCCCCAAAAGAGGTCACAGAGCGTTATCACTCCTTGACAATGTATAGGAGAGCGTTGCCTTCCAAAATTGATTTTTTAGTGGTTTTCTCAGTGGAAAAAGACTTGTACTCTTTGTCAAATGACTTCTCCTCTTCAAAACTAGTCTTTTGAGGTGTCTTGTAAGTGTTCTTGGTATTGTCGTCAAAGGAACAACATAGACAAGATGACAGTATGATATTTGTGACATTTTTAGGCGAAATGTGACACTTGCGACATTGGTAATGGCGACACGAGGCCATCATCCTAATGAGTATTTTTTATGTGTAACTGATTTACCCCCAAAGTGAGAAGTTAGAAGAAAAGAACTGATAACTAAAGTACTTTGTAGACTTTTTCAGGCAAGTGTATGGACTCAAAGAACTTGATAGAATCTACACACAAGCATCAAACAAATGTTATGACATGTTTCAAACCCAAGGCGAGCATACCTATGCTTGAGCGATAAAGACTTTCAAGGTATGGCTGCCATAATATACACTACAAATCCATAATTATATTGATAAAAAGGTATACACACTAAATGTACAATGTGGATCTATACTCCTATAACCTGAACTGATCATAGCCATGAACAATACACAATGGATCTACGAGACGACAAGACATAGCCACGACCAATACAAAGTGGATCTATGTGAAAATATATGTGCCAATGTTCAAAAGAAATTTCATTGCAACCTGGGAAAAGTACATATAAGAGTGATGACTCAACCTAGGGTCTTCTTAGTGATCTTGATGTAGTACAAATCTAACAATGTGAATATATGTCTAGATGTCGAACATGGCAGAAAACACTTGATTACCGGTTAATGAGGTAAACAGTTAACAAGCGCGAGGGAAATCACCATTGATGTCAATGATTCCCAAGGTACTCTAGTACATTCCAATGAATGTGAATGGATGAGATGAAGTCTAACATCCATGGAATCATCCGATCAGAGGTCAATGATGTAAATCCACTGTCGGACATGAGGAGGACTTCCATTGAGGAATGCAAGTCCCATGGTACTAATTGGTTTCTAAGTTTAGCTTCTGGATAATGTGTTGAAGTCGACAGGAATGGACTCATCAAGGGAGGGCCTTGGTGTATACCCCATCAATGACATGAAACTGATAGAGATATGTAATTGGTGGATCATATGAACATGGACTGACACAGGTATTGAAACAGGGGTTTGTGATGGTTGACTCTTGAGGCAGATACTTCCATTGAACACTGAGGAATGACAACAGAAACTTGACAAGGACCAACTATTGATAATGCAGTGGATACTGTGACTTTCGTCAGGTGACCCAAAGGAGTAAGGAAACTCAAAGGATTGTTTCAGTGTAGAGGTTCCGCGGATAAAAATGTGTGCAAAGATAAAATGTCATGTTCAAGGGTGACTGTAAGAATTACTGGTAATGTTATCAAAAAATACTTGGATTTCTTCCTTCAATTTTTCCGTCGTCCAGATAGACAAGTAAATCCTTTTATTTTAACTAGCTCGAGGAGGGTAACACATGATCGATATAGCTCACCATCGGTAAGTCCCTCTTTCTTTGTTTAACAAACTGGAAGAAGTAACGGTTCGGTCCTGTATGGGCCCTTCAATGTATGATCGTTTAACAAGTCCAGATAAGGTAAACTCGGTGGCTTTTCATATTTAGAGAGTCTAAAAATGACTTAAAGACGACTCCAGTGTGGTCCTTTTTCATAATGTTAGTCTCGCGAGGTCAAAAAAGAGATAAATTATCACTCGAAAGATGCCCTTTCAAACCTTTTAACGAGTGGGAAAGGAAGAGATATCACTTGGGAATATTTTCATGTTTAGAGAGTTTGAAAAGAGCTTAAATATGACTCCAAGAGGTTCCTTTTTCATGTATCCATGCAGGCCCAAAAAGGAGATAAAAGTTTACGCGACACATTCTTATGTTTTTTGAGCTTGAGAATGAACTAAGACTATGCTCGTGAATCTGACAAGATGAAAAAATGAACAAAACTGCTCCAAAACCTACCAATAATGTCAAAACTACATTGAAGGGGATTAATAAGGCCTCCAAAATATTTTTAAAACCAAAAAATAACTATATCTTAGGAAAAAATGAAATGTATAATAGTAAAATGGGGTTACAATATCATTTACCATTTCATTTGTGCAAAGATTTGTAGTAGTGGAGAATTTGTGCTTTGGAGGTGAATCTTCCATTGTTCAGTGCCGGAGCTATGATCATCCATTTTCCTCGTTGTTGGACTAGGTTAGTGTGCTTCTTCCTTTATTTCATTTGTACGGTTCAAAATTCATTTTTAGGCAATGGTTGGGTGGAAAAACGGATGCCTTGGGTTGTCTCAAGTGCCCAAAAGGGCATGATGCTCCTCTAGAGTTAGTGGGGGAGTGATTCCCATTTGTTAAATAACCCCTACAAGTTGTTGAAATGCATGCCAATGCACTGGTGTAGTGGTGCAGAGGGTGCTACCCAAAAACACAAGAAAAAAATGCCCAAAACTGTTAGCGCTTTCTCAAATCATGAATAATGTGCGTTCTAATTTTTAAAGCACCTTGATGGATATTGTAGGGATGTGTTGGTGCATTGATGTGCATATGAAGGGGCCATTGGCCTCATAGACAAAGAAAACAATTACCCAAAAATTGTCAAAAAATGTGATTAATGAATTTTGATGATTGATGATTGCAGGTGACTTCGACAATAATCATGATCGAGTGGAAAGAAAGAGAGAATGAGCTAGATGATCTGGCCACCTTGCAAAGTCCCTGAACATGGGCCACATTGAGTAATTTTTGTCTCCTCAAGTTCTTCAAAATGCAAAAATTGAAGAAAGAGATTCTTCTTCTCAAGCATATGATCAGGCGATGGAACGTCACGGAACAAGGGTTCCAAATTGGAACGCATATTCTCACCATCGAGTTGGAATATGTATACTTCCTGATTAGCCTCTCGAAAGGAGGGGCTCCCATAGTTTTATCCAGATAGAGGGCACTTCCTGCGCCTGTGGATGAGTACTTGGAAAACCATTGTGTCCGAGGAGCGAGACTAGTGGGAGGTAGAATCGCAATCAAAGATATTAGGGATCTATCTCTTCGATCCATTCTATTTTCCATTATGATTATAGTGGGAGGTACTAGCACACACCTAGTTTCAATACCATAGGTGGCCTATGGTTTACAGAGTCTAGAGCCAACATTGTTTAACTGGAGTGCAAGGTTCCTTCAGAATGTGAAGGAGCAGATTATGAGATGCAGAGCAAGGCAGTAGAAGCAATTTGGGTATGGTTCACTCTTGGTTTCATTATTTTTAGAATGCATTCCTCAGATGCAACCTCAAATTTCATTAGCAGTACGGTCAGTGGGAGAACCATGTATGGAGTGATGGACTAGCCTATCTTCGAGGCTAGGCTCAGATTCAAAGTTCAAATTCACTAGTGATTTCTTTGCTTGGCTGGGATGCCAATTGATCATGATAGAATATTTTCCAAACACTGGAGTGGATTTCCGAGGAAGCATGGACCTGGTCCTTCCAGATGGAGTGTGTTAGTACCAATATTTTACTTTGGTCAAAAACAAAGATAGCTACTAAAAATTCCCATAGCATCTCTTTTATATTCACCCATTAATGTTATTTTTAAATTCCTTCACCAGAATTGCCAAAATTCTTCAAATCCTCAGGTCCTCAACATCTCCATCAAGTATTGACCAACTTTAATGGATCATCCTTTCTCTGCAATTTCTATGTTGAGAGGGTTATTGTATAGGATATGCCCTATCCCTTGCCACAGGCTTATCTGAGTTTTCATTCAGTTTGAGAAAGGATGTCTGAAAACTAAGTCTTTCCTCTTGTTGTTACATGTATTGAAGATCAGGATGCTCTTTGATCATTTTGAGTTTTGTTTTTCTTATTTCTTCTTTCCATATGTTTATAAGAATTATAACTGATATTAGCTTTGTTGACCTGGTTTGATGCACATAAAATGTTAGGTCAAGATTACAGTTTGTTTTTTTTGGACTCCATGCCCAATGGCTTCATTGCCTTCTTGATTAATTTTACCACTCTTAAAGTTTCCTAAAACTAAAATTATCCAAATCAAGCCATTTTATTTTCAAGATGTGTTAAGCTTGCACTTGATCAGTCCAAAAGAAACTTCTAGCGCTAACATTTTTGGCACCATTGTCGGGGACAGATTTGAGAAGATTGAAAATATCCCTATGAAGAATGACACTGCACAACTCCAGCTTTAGATGGTGACTAAAGTTGGACACCTTCAAGAATGCACATTCACCATGGTGACTCCATTGTTCAGAATCTATTGGTGACTCCACTGGAATGAGACCAATTAAATGTCTATGAAGGCTATCCTGGCCAAGAGGTTTGCCCCACTCAATTTCTTAGCCATAGATGATTATCCACATGCTGTGTCTCTTATTGATGAATGGAAAGATCTGTTGCCTAGATTTTATGAAGGTAAGGATGACAACCCTATTGATCACGTTCATGAATTTCATAATTTGATGCACCAGCTTAAAATCCATCATGAATATATATTGATGAAAATGTTCATGTATTCATTTGATGGGGATGCACGTAAATGGTATTTATCCTTACCCCCTTCTAGCATTTCATCCTTGAAATATTTCCACAGAGTATTCAATGAACACTACAAAAGGTTTTATCCCTCTGAAAGTATTTGTCATTACTGTTGTGAGGGATATGTAGAATGTGCTTAATATTTGTTAGATTTCCCTACTGAATATAAAGATGAAAACGATTTTATTCACTGTGCAAATGAAGATATGAATGAACCTCTTTCTCTTTCTTATTCCCGACAAGAAAGTCTTCCATATATCAGTAATGATTGTACTAATGATTTCATGGATTCAGTTGCATTATATCCTGTACCTTATGCATCTGATGTCTCTGATTCAAAAGAAGAATCAATTATAGAAGAGGATCTTTCTCTTTTCCCGAAAGAGGTTTCCCATGATATCTTTTCACCTGAGATTGAAGAGAGAGATCAGGGGATTGTTCATTTATCTGTGCAATACCAAGGAGCCTTGGGCTCACCTATCTTTGATGAATGCTCTGATGAAGAAGAGCAGATCCATTTTTCTGATTTGAGGAGAAGCCAAACGAGTTATGAAATTTATGAATATGATTATGATGGAGAACAGTATTGCGAAAAATTCAGTTATCAAAAAAACATTGAAGACATTCAACAGTCATCTCTACAAATGAGTGAGCCCACATGCACTATATTTGAACGCAAACAACAACAAACAATATATCATCAATAGTGAAGTTATTTTGCAGCTATGTTCATATTTGCAAGCAGTTGTAGGTGGCATCCATGATCAACATGAGGATATGAAGAAATCTTCTGATGTTCAGCTAAAACAGTAGGAAGAGGTATTCCTTTTCAGTTTTATTGATCCATTTGCCAATTATCTTGGATCTTTGAGTATCCTAGATGTCAGAAAACTTTTGTCAAAAGAAGGTTGGTTGTTTTGTTCTTTTGAATTCCATATCAATAATCTATGGGTTCTTGCATTCATCATTGTCGTATCAAGGATTTCACTAGCTAATCAGATTCTTGTATGGTTTCATTGGAAGAACGATCTTACTTGATCAAGAAGAAACACACTTGATTAGAGTGGGAGTATGAAGAAATAAGCTCGTTTTTTAGCATTTCCTTTTTGTTAGTTTGCAATAGTTATTTTTCAGTTTCAAATAAGGAGCAGAGGCGCTCTCAAGTATACAGGTTTTCTTGGACATAAATGAGAATGGATAAGGCTACTGTTCTACAGGTTCTTGGTAGCTCACGGGGAGCATGCCATCCCCCCTGGAGCCAATGTTAGTACCAAAATTTTACTTTGGTAAAAAACAGAGATAGCTACTGAAAATTCCCATAACATCTCTTTTATATTCACCCATTAATGTTATTTTTAAATTCCTTCGCCAGAATTGCCAAAATTCTTCAAATCCTCAGGTCCTCAACATCTCCATCAAGTATTGAACAACTTTAATGGATCATCCTTTGACTTTTCCCTCTAACCTGCAAAAATAAAAAGAACCTTTTCATTAGTCTCCCTAAATATTTATTTTCTTATGTTCAAAATAAAAATATACTTTTTATATTTTTATTGCCTTTTACCAAAAAAAATCTATTTGCCTCTTATCAAAAAGGTGGTGTGTGCTTTAAGTGGCCTAATTCAAGATTATAAATTTCTAATCCCAATCCTAAGTCACACTACATATCGATCTAATCCATATGCCAAAGGCCATATTCAACTCATAAACCAACACACTCCCAATGCAAGATGTCAGGTGCCAAATGATTGTGCAAGTGTTGAAGAACTAAATGTAGCCACGATATATATGATGGTGTTCCCAATTTCTCGCTCGTTCCACCATTTTCATGCATGGATGTGCAGAGAAGAGTGTGCTACGAATTTCACAGTGTGCTGCCAAATCTCTTGGGCGCTACTAAATCTCTTGGGCATTGTGAATTTCACAGTGCCCTACCTAAGCTCCTAGGCACTGTGAATTTCATAGTGTGCTACCTAAGCTCCTAGGTTCTATGAATTTCACATTGCGCTACCAAATACAGATAGGTGCTACCAAAATTGCAGGTCCATTTTGAGGAGACGCTAGATAATCTCGCTACCCAACGATGCTACCAACAAATGACCAGATTCAAGGAGTTCGAGTTATCATTTTGGTGAGTGGTTGATGATGTGGAGAAGAGAAAGTATTATAAGTGGTAGCATCATGAAAACGTTTAATCACCGAAGGATGCTTGGCAATGGAAAGGAGAAGTTTGATGCGTATTTAAAATTGAATTTAATAAACAGTCAGAAATCCCGATAGAAAGGGGCATGAAATTTCCAACAAGTTGCTTCAAATTTGAATGCACAGTGCCACATTGTCAAAACTGCATCTAGATGCTATCTACAAGCATTGAGTCATCAAGATAAGAGACATGGGGTTGCATGTTGTTGTACATGTTAAATGTTACATCGACGCCAAATTTGTTCAAGCGTTCGATACTATCACAAGTTCTTGTGAATAATGGAGACATAATGCTACTTTATAGGATTTAGTTATTGTTATCAACTAGAATTAGTTGTTTGTAATTAATTTTTGTTTATGACAGTTAGTGGTCATTTAGAAAGATCTCGACTTTCTTGGGGAGGAATCGATATATGAAAACAGATACATCATTTGAAAAAGAAGGGGGATTTGAGAGACAAAAAAGGACCTGAGAGGTCTGGATGATATTTCAAGATCCGTGAAGGAGCTATAAAGGCATGAAAGTCTTTGATTTTAAGTTGTAGACCTGTACTGCTTTCTATGTAAATATCTCAGCTGATAATGAAGTTATATATCAATTTGTTTTCTCTTTTCTAAATCGTTTCTCATCTTTCATCTTCTTGGATATGTGGTGTTGTTATAGGTTATATGTCTACAATTTATGTGTTGAGAGGGTTATTGTATAGGATATGCCCTATCCCTTGCCATAGGCTTATCTAAGTTTTGATTCAGTTTTCGAAAGGATCTATGAAAACTGAGTTTTTCCTCTTGTTGTTAGATGTATTGAAGATCAGGATGCTCTTTGATCATTTTCAGTTTTGTTTTTCTATTGTCTTCTTTCCATCTCTTTATAAGCATTATAATTGATCTTAGCTTTGTTGACTTGATTTGCTGCACATAAAATGTTAGGTCAGGATTACAGTTTTTTTTTGTTGGACTCCATGCCCAATGGCTTCATTTCCTTCTTGATTAATTTTACCACTCTCAAAGTTTCCTGAAACCCAAATTATCCAAATCAAGCCATTTTATTTTCAAGATGTCTTAGGCTTTCATTTGACCAGTCCAAGAGCAACTTCTAGTGCTAACAGGGTGATGTGCTACTTGGAGCACAATGTGATGCAAGAGGACTAGGACCTCACTGATTTTTTGTATAGTCTTTATGACGATGTTATGGGCACGAGGATCCAACATTTTTCCTTTCTATGTACTTTTTTGACTTAATCAAACATTTTCAGTCACGCCATATATATATATATATATATATATATATATATATATATATATATATATATATATATATATATATATNTTGAAAATAATAATGTCTTTTATGTGATGTGTTTTAATTTACATGATGATATGTGATGTGATTTATTTCCTTTATGAAAATTTATCAATGTGCGAGATACCTATACATAATGTAATTAGCTAACAAATCAGAAATGGTATTGAGTTCTCTTGGTATGTGTCTGTATTCGATAAAATCAAACATTCGTTCAAGACGATGAACTCGTAAGTAGAGACATCATAGGATAGGATTGCAAATAACATAGATTTGATTAAGTTGACAGACCATGAGTTGGGAGCCTAGGTTGACGATCATTCAAGAAATGCCTAGGGAGGAGGCTTTGATTAAAAGTCCAATGACAGCATGATATTCTGCCATGTTGTTAGTTGTCAATCCTAAGAAAATACCTCTGAAACTCACCAACTCGCCAGAGTGGTAAATGACCCAAGTTGCAGAAGCAACATTCTGGGTGTGTCGACTAGCGCCATCCACAAACCCAACAAATATAGGAAAGGAATATGTCATCTGCGCATGAAACACAAGATATAGTATAAGTGGCTAAGGAAAAAATTGAGCACGCAAAAGAAAAAGACACACCAAACTAAAAATACAATATTGTACAAAGCACGTATGCTAGATGTTCTATGCATAGTACTTCTTAAGGTAAATCCCATTTCGAGGCTCACCCAAGGAGATTATGTCATAGTCAACTATCTTGTAGGCGCCTCTATGTAGAACATGTTTCATGATGTAAGGACCATGCCATAGAGGTTCTAACTTCCCTATCCCTAACTTATCATGAACTTGGTCATAAACGAGGACTAGGTCTCCTTCTACAAAAGTGTGAGGATGGATGGATTTGTCGTATTGATTCTTGATTTGCTTTTGATACGTCTCGTTAATGAGAGAAGCATTATGACGTGTTTCATCCAACCTAGTCAAGTGTATGAAACATTCTTCTTCAGTAGAAGTGTGGGGCAAGAGTTCTACTTTGAGTTTCAGCAAGGGAATTTCTCACTCGATTGGTAAAACAACTTCTATGCCATATACTAGTTGGAAGGAAGTGAATCTAGTAGAAGTTTTTACTAAGGTCCGATAAGCCCAAACGGAGGAGAAAATTTGTAAGTGCCAAGATGTCTTGTCTTCCCCTACCATCCATTGGATCATGGTTTTAAGTACCTTGATGATAGCTTCAACTTTTCCATTAGCTTGAGGATAGTACGAGGATGAGTTCTCATGGAGAAAACTCAACTTGGCATGCAACTCACTCATCATGTGGTTCTGAAAGTGTGAATCATGATCAGTGACAATGGCATGTGGAACACCAAAATGAGTGATGATGTGGTTAAAAAAGAAAAGAGTTGCAGTATGACCATCATTCATAAAGGTAGGCATAGACTCAACCCATTTTGTAAATTAATCGACAACGACGATTATATAACCGTGCCCCCCAGTTGAGGTAGGCTTACACTGCATGAAATCAATGCCCCATTTGGAAAAGGGGTCAATGGAAATAATGAGATGCAATGGATAAGGGTGGGTGTGTGCCTTGTTTTGAAAAACTTGGCAGGGTGTGCATTTTTTTACAGCCTCAATACAATCTTTGAAGATTGAGGGCCAAAAGTAACCGACACGTAAAATGTTATGGGTTGTAGCAATCCCAGAAAGGTTACCTCCACAGGCTCCAAGGTGATATTCATTGAGGATGTGTTCATCCTCTTCATGAGTCAAACATCATCATAGGATAGTATCAATACCATGGTGATACAAATTATCACTAACGATAAGGTAGAGATGAGAATGATGGAGGATACGATGACACTCTTCACGAGATATATTGGGATGAAAATGTCGGGTTTGGAGATAAAGAAGGATATCTCCATACCAAGGGTTGGATGTGTTGATGAGGAATAGAGTCTCCTCGGGGAGAGAATCTTTGGGTTCAGTATCTTCATCAACATGGGGAAAGTCACAGATAAGCTCCGCAAAAACCAAATATTTTTTAGCTTTGGACTTAACAAACACAAGATCAAACTCTTGAAGGATGATGATCCATTTAGAATATTTTCCCCCAAGAACTTGACATGTCAGAATGTGATACATGGGGTTTGAGTCTGCGATAATTGTGGTGGTGCATAGAAAAATGTAGTGACGAAATATGTGGACAATGATGATGGCTCCCAGAGCCAGCTTTTTAACATGTGAATATCGGAGCTCAGGACCAGATATAATTTTTCTCAAATAATATATCACTTGTTCCTCACCGATAGGGTCCTCTTAAACTAACACCATAGCAATAGTGGAAGTAGAGGCTGCTAAGTAAAGGATATAATCCTACATATAGTTTAGAGGATGCAACAAAGGCACATTTGTCAATGCATGCTTAAGAGTAGCAAAAGATCATTGAGCAGTGTCATCCCAGATGAAAGGGGTGTCTTTTTGTAACAATCACATAAATCCTTTAGTAATCTCAACGTAGTTACAAATGAAATGAAGAAGAAAGTTTTCTTTCCCCTGCAAACTTTGGAGTTATGTCAGATTATTAGGTGGAGTAAAGCTAGGATAGCTCTAATCTTTAAAGGATCCACCCGAATCCTGTCCTTGGAGAATACAAAGCCGAGGAGTCAACCTGATTCAATAAAAAAAATACATTTATGTGGGTTCAATCAAATATGGTAGAACCGACATCGAAGAAAAATCACCCATAGATGACCAAAATGGTCTGATCCAGTAGATGAGTGGGCAGGTAAGTCATCGAGGTAAGGTTTTCCAATATGTTTGATATCGTGGAAAGCATATGACATGGATCGTTGGATTGTATCACCAACATTTTTAAGGCCAAATGGTAGTTTCCAATAGGCGAATGTTCCCCAAGGAAAGATGAAGGTTATTTTATGATGATCAACAGGTAAAATGTCAATCTGGTTGTACCTTAAGAAACCATTCATAAAAGAGAAAATTATGCTACCAGCACAATTAACAATAATCTGGTTGATGAAGGGCATAGGGTAGTTGTATTTCAGACAAGAATTATTGAGATCCATGTAATCAACAAAGAAACGAATGATCCCTTGCTTCTTAGTGACCAGAACAATGTTTGAAACCCATTCTGTCAAGGGGAGAGGATAAGTGAAGCCAGATTTCAATAACTTTTCAACTTTTTCCTTAATGGTCGTGGTCTTTTTAGGATGGACTGGGTGGAGTTTTTGTTGAACAGGTTTGAAACCTGGGTATATTTTAATCTCATGCACAACGATCGATGGATCGATCCCTAGCATATCTTCGTAGCTCCAAGACAGGACATCGTGAAATTATTTAAATAAAGTGGTATAAGAAACCACTTTCTTGGGTGAACAATTAGCACTGAGGTTAATGTTTTCCATGACACCTTCCTTGATTGAAATGTCAATAACGATCATAGATGAAATGTTGCCCAAATTCCCCTTAGAAAGAGTATCTTGTGTGAGGATGGGAGATTCTGGAAAATCGACAGCATCAAGAGGGAAGACAGAGTGTATGTCTTCTTGAATTTCTTCGAGAGGTGGAAGAAAAGAGGAACAATGATGGTTATCATCCTAAGGTATGTCGTCGATGCTAATAATTTCCATAATAGATTCATCGGAAGGAAAAGTATGGGAAATGTAGTCGATCATAGATGACAAGGAATTTAACCATGATGGCATCAAGTAACTGTTGGGTGTTAAGAGATGTTAGTCATTTGAGGAGGGAGAGGCAGATTGGATAGCAACGTATGAGGTTTTGGCTGGACTAAGTGGCATGGTGTTACCTAGTGCATCGAATTCCAATGGACTAGGTGAAATCCAAGGGTCAGATGATTCCAAGGATTGGTAAACCGTAGTGGAAATCATATTTATTCTGGCAACACGATGTGTTGTGGGTGGAAGTGGTGTAGGGAAGGTACCCATAAGTCTAGATTATTTCAACAAGCCAACACCAATGCTTTCATACGTGATCTTGTGATCTCCCAAGAATGGAATATTGTTGGTTGCGGGAGCGTGAGCATCGAGTGTGTAGAAATCTAACTGATCAACAGTGACAATTTTTCCCTAATGAGGAAATTGTACGCATCAAAATACCGATGAAGCAACGATAGTCATAGCATAAAACCAACTTCTTCCAAGTAACATGTTGTAATCGAGAGGATCATCAACCACCTCGACATCAACGGGGATATTTTTTCCACCTAACTAAATGGCTAAGGACTATAATAGTCTATTGAGATGAAAACCTCACCTATCAAATGCGCACAACATCATTGGGGATTTGTTAAGTCTAGGTGATTTCAAGATTTTCCAGCAGGCTAAATACATGACACAGGTAGAACCTCCCTCATCCAAAATAGTTCGGTGAATTTGTTTATTGTGAACAACAACATCAACTTGGAAAGAAAGTTGGTGAGATAGTCAAGATGTAAAATTATCTAGGTTAAACATGATATTTGTTGACTGGGGTAGTGTTGTAGAACTTCTAACGTAGACACAGCACATGGTGCTTGAGACAAATATTCAACAATGTTGTAGTTCTGGGCAGCACACGAACTAGGATTAAAGGTAGATTTACAGATAGCTCTCTTAGGAGGGCATAATATAGAGTCAAATGTAGGTTTCTCGATCTGAAGAAATCTAGACGGAGGACTAAAAGATGGAGGGATAACGGAGGATGGTGATGGATCTGGTAAAGAACAATTAGTGACCTTTCCTTTGTCAGGTTTAACTAGTGTGTTGTAGGTCGTACAGTGGGTGCTTAAATCAGTCCCACTAAATAGATATATATGGGCACTTGTCGAGGCTTCATCATGATAAGGGTGGCTAGAACTGCCCCCTGGTGACGCAGCCCCACCCCTTGCCTCGACAAAAGGTCTCTGCGCTGACATCCCGGTCTTTAAGGATCGTTCAAAGTTCACCCTCGAGCTGGAGTGTCTCCCTCGATTCTCCTCTGGAATATTTATTTAAATTTTGCCCACAGGTCTTTTTTGGCACCTTACAGCCTTTAGGTCTGACTCCTTCTCTGTTTATAACAGAAAGTAACAATCGGCTTTCGGGGTTTTGAATGTCGAAATGTATTGAACCCTTTGTCCACAGAATCCCCGATTTCCCGATTCTCGATTTTTCGATTAATGACTCTTCCTTTTGGGAAATTTCCCAAAATATTTGATCTTGGCCATGCATCCTCAAGGATGGATAGTCCTTGCCGCTTCGGGTTTTCACCGTGGAAATTCCCGATGCCTCGTTATGATGAGATGATGTCAACTGGGTCCCACACATAGATCTCTTTTTTTCGGAAAATCGGACTTCACCATTCTGAATTGCAAGTCCCCCTTGTCTCCAGGATTCACAAAATGTTGATCTCTAAATTTATTCAAATTTTCGACACGCGTCCCAACTAATGGATGGATTAGATTGTTACGGGGTTTCCAACATGGATTTTCCTGATCTCTTGCTCACATAACTTTCAATTTGCCGAGTCTCGAAACTTCGATGGAGTCTTCCTTTCGGGACTTTTCCCGAGATCCTAGATCTTTTCCACGCTTCCCCTCAAGATGGGTGGGCTTGATTCAACCTCAGGATTTCGAGACTTTTGATGCCCCAATGAAACAATTTATTTGACAACTTAAAGCCCCAGTCGCTGAAATGCCGACGGGCGCTCAATTATCGCCACCTGTCTCCGCAAGATGGACGGCTCAGATTGATTCTGGGATTTTCACTATGAAAATTCCCGATCACTCGTCCTCGTGACTCCTGATTTCATGAATGACGAAATTTCGATGGCCTTGCCTCTCGTCAAAAATTTCCTCCTCCCGTTCACGAAGCTTAAAGTTCGTGCAACTCCCGGTCAATCCAATGGCTGATGGATATCTATGTGAAGATCCGACGACCCACAACCTCCTGATCTTGAACTCTGGACGCAGCCGTAACCTCCTTGCTTCTCTGGCAGATCTGAAGGCTGGCGGGATTTCGCTAATCCTTCCCACAGATTCTTGACCATTTATCTCTTCCCTTTGATAATTTCTCTGAATGATTTGAGTATTCCTCCCCAACTTCTTCACCACGTGCAAACTTATGATGCCTTTCTTAATACTTCGAGTCGCAACTTCTCTGCACTATCCTTAAATGGATTAGAAGGCCTTATCCCTCCTGAGATGTCTCACAACTCTAAGGTTTAAAGAAGATTCTTATGCGCACTCCTTGTGGCAACCTTCAGATACTTTCAAATGTTGAATACTTCAACTTCTGTGCATGCTTGCAGCAACAATCCTACGATATTTTGCTCAGGTTTGCAACCCTCAGAATCTCCTTGGCCTGTGCACTCCTTACATGGCTCCTGTGCCCAACTACACTCTGAACGAATGAGAACAAAATCTACCCTATCTGAACCTTCTGTCAACGCATTCCTTGTGGACAATTCCACTACACTCCTTCCAGGAATCCTTGTTCAGATAGAGAAACAATTGAAACTCATTCCATCTTCCTTTCAGACTTCAAACTTAACCATGAAATCATATACACAACATATAAAGCAAATGTATAACAAGAAGCAAACATTCATGAGCATATCATTCAGCATCAATACACAGAGAACAAACACAAACCCATGAATTTGAATCAACCTCTTTCTATTAATCCAAATATTTGTACATGGGTGTTCTTACACAACTCTCTGCTTGCTCCTATGCTCTTCTCAACAATTCTCATAATCATGTTACAATACACAATGAGGGTGTCTATATCCCATTTCCCTCTTGCGCTCTCAAACAGTCTAATCTAGAATTAAATTCTATCTACCTGCATTAACTACTTTAAATGCCTTCTACCTACTAAGGACGAGAGCGAGTCACTCAAGGTCCGTTTACATTATACAAGTGCACTTCCGCTTAAATGACCCATTTAAGATGGCGCAACAATCTAAGGGAATTTTAAAATTTGTACTGGCGCTTGCCCAGCTGTCCTTCTCTTCTGCGCTCGCTCGCTTGACGCTGACGATGCTCCTGCATCAGACTCCCTCGCTTGAAAATTTTCATGGTCTCCTGTCCATGAGCTCACGCATGGTTTGTCCATGCTTCTGTATTTCTGCTTCATTCTCCCAACTGGCATATTCAACTGGATGGTTCTTCCATTTGACCAGATACTCAAAGTATTGCTTTCGTCTGGTCTTCTTGCCAATTTTTTTGTCTAGTATGCTTTCCATTTGTGGCTTCTCTGCAACTGGTATATGCTTTTGCCACTAAATCACTAGCTGCTCATCTCCTGTCTCTGCTTCCTCAGCCCTATGTGGGTACAAATCTGAGACATTGAATATCGGAGAAATTCCGATCCCATCAGGTAATTCAATCTCATAAGAGTTCACCCCAAATTTCTTCAAGACCCTACATGGTCCGATTTTCTTCATCTTAAACTTATTATATGTTCCTCTCGGGAACCTTTCTTTCCTCAAATGTTCTAGAACCAACTCACCAACCTCAAACTGAAGTTGTCTCTTATGCTGATCGGCTCTGCGCTTATACTCCTGACTTGAATTTTGTAATTTCTCCTTCACCTGGCTGTGAAGTTCTTTCATTGCCTCTGAGAAATCTTCTGCACTAGCACTTCTAGTCGCATTCTATTCAGAATCTCTCAATTCATAAATTCCTCTCAGTTGCAT
This sequence comes from Picea engelmannii, assembly GCA_009831015.1. NCBI lineage: Eukaryota > Viridiplantae > Streptophyta > Pinopsida > Pinales > Pinaceae > Picea > Picea engelmannii. The sequence goes on along the minus strand of ML790468.1, from coordinate 215,745 downwards.
GCCATAGACAACTTGAAATGGACTTTTCCCTGTGGTCCTATTGACTGAGTCATTATACGCAAACTCTGCCTATGGTAATATATTGTCCCACTGGCTGTGGTGTTCCATCACCAGGCTTCTCAGTAAGTCTCCTAGAATTTTGTTCACCACTTCTGTCTGTCCATCCGTCTGAGGATGATAAGCTGAACTAAATGACAAGTTAGTTCCCAGCTTATTCCATAAGGTCCTCCAAAAATTCCCTATGAACTTAGTATCTCTGTCCAAAACTATACTTCTTGGTAAGCCATGAAGTCGAATGACTTCTCTAAAAAATAGGTTCGCAATGTGAGTTGCGTCACTAGTTTTTTGACATGGAATGAAGTGTCCCATCTTAGAAAATCTATCCACCACCACAAAGATTGAATCAACACTTCTTTGTGTCCTTGTCAACCCCAATACAAAATCCATCCTAATTGCATCCCACGACCTTTCTGGTATGGGAAACGGTTGATAAAACCCTGCATTTTCTTTTCTTCCCTTCGAATGCTGGCAAATTCTGCATCTGTCCATGAATCTCTTGACATTTGCTCGCATTCCCGGCCAAAAATATGATTCATTCAACTTTGCGAATGTCTTGTCATGACCGAAATGCCCCGCCAATCCTCCACTATGTTTCTCCCTTAGCAGATTCTCCCTCATGGAGCACTTTGGAATACAAAGTTGATTTCCCTTAAACAACAATCCTTCCTGGATCATGTATTCTGCCCACTGGCTCCGGTCTCTGAGAACTGGATTCTCAGCTATTTCATACGCTTCTTGAAAATATGGATCATCTGTGTACATGTCCCTGAGATCATCAAAACCCAACGTCTTGATCTTGAACTCCTGCAACAACAAACACTTCCTGCTCAAAGCATCAACAACTTTGTTAGTAGTACCTAAAATATGTTTAATTACAAAAGTGAAATTTTGCATGTATTCCACCCATTTTACATGTCTCTCATTCAACTTTTCCTGTTGAGTCACAAACTGCAGTGCGTGATTGTCACTGTATAAGACAAACTCTTTAGGAATTAAGTAATGCCTCCATTTCTTTAATGTTTGTACAATAGCATAAAACTCCTTATCATAAGTGGAGTATTTCACTTTTGCTTCATTCAGCTTCTCACTAAAGTATGTTATCGGCCTGTCTTCTTGACTCAAGACTGCCCCTATTGCAAATCCACTTGCATCGCATCTCACTTGGAATGTCTTCTGGAAATTCGGCAACACCAGGATTGGTTGTTCCGTGATCTTCCTCTTCAAAAGGTTAAAACTCTTCTCAGCTTCTTCCGTCCAGTGAAAACATTTATGTCTTTTCTTCACTATATCCATCATTGCTGCACTAATTCCACTGAAATTCCTAATGAAATTTCAGTAGAAACTAGCCAATCCGTGAAAACTTCTCACCTCAAATATGCTCTTCGGTGATGGCCAATTCTTGATCACTTCCACCTTATCTGGATCCATCCTCAAATTGTCTGCAGAAATAACAAATCCCAAGTAAATGAGTTGTGTCTTCATGAATGAGGATTTCTTCATGTTTATGAGTAGCTTCTCTTGTTGTAATATCTTCATCACTGTAGCCAAATGCTTCAAATGATCCACTATTGTTTCATTGAAAACCAGTATGTCATCTAAATACACAATGACAAATTTTCCGATGAACTCCTTCAGGACTTTGTTCATCAACCTCATGAAGGTACTCGGTGCATTTGTTAATCCAAACAACATAACAAGCCATTCATACAACCCTTCGTTTGTTTTGAATGTTGTCTTCCATTCATCACCTTCTCTCATGCGAATCTGGTGATAACCACTTTTCAAATCAATCTTTGAAAAATATTTTGCTCCACTTAAGCAATCCATCAAATCATCCATCCTCGGCAATGGAAATCTGTACCTGATGGTTATCTTGTTAATGGCTCTTGAATCAGTACACATCCTCCAGACTCTATCTTCCTTCGGACTTAGTACTGTTGGAACAACACATGGACTCAAGCTTTCTCTAACCAAACCTTTGTCCAACAAATCCTGGACTTTCCTTTTTATCTCTTCATTCTCTTGCGACGTCAATCTGTACGCGGCTTTGTTTGGAAAACTGGATCCTGGTATGAGATCAATATGATGACTCACACTTCTGATCATTGGCAACGAATGAGGTAATTCATCCACTACTATATTAGCGATCTCTTCCAGTAGTTCCTGAATTTCTTTTGGTAAATCATCCACTATGGTGCTAGTCAGAACAATTTTTGATTTTCTGACCACAATGAACTGTGGATCCTCCTTCTTCTTCACCTCTGTAAGAGGTTCCTTCCCACTCATGAGAAGTACTGTGTTTCTCACTTTTGGCTTCACCTCCTTATCTTTGATTGGAAGCAACATGTGTGTCCTCCCATTCTTCTCTAGGGTGTATGTGTTCATTCTCCCATCATGAATCACATTTATGTCATATTGCCATGGTTTACCCAGCAATAGATGACAAACATCCATAGGAATGACATTGCACAATATCTTTTCATTATATCCTCCTATCTTAAACTCAACTAAACATTGTTTAGTGACAGATACCTGGTGTCCCTTTTGTAGCCACGGAAATCTGTATGGGCTTGGATGATCAGTCGTCTCCAACTCCAACTTCTCTACCATCTCTGTAGAAATGAGATTATCCATGATACCACTGTCTACAATGACCTTGCATACCCTGTACTTGGTTTTGCAAGTAGTCCGAAAAACTCTATTTCTCTAGACTGAACTCTCCACCTCCTTTTCTGGTGTCAAAAGAACCTTTCGCATCATCAACGATCTTCCGCCTTTAGCATCTTCTGCCTCAATGTTTCGCCCCTGTGATTCGGCGATGTGAGATTCTCCACCCTCTTTCTTTTTATTAGGACACTCATAATACTTGTGCCCATTCTTTCCCCATGTGAAGCATTTTATCACTCCACCTCTTCCTCTTCCTCTACCTCTAGTACGAGGAAAAGTATTATTATCAACATAATCTCCTCTCTGCTCAATATGTTGTCCTCGCTGTGAACTTCCACCTCTCTCTGTTCGATTCTGAGGTTTCTTCCAGTCTTCCTTGGGCTTCTAATTTTTATCTTGGACAACTGATTTTCCCCTGGATTGACTTCTTCCTTTGCCTCTCTGACCCTGCTTTCGTCTCAACTTCTCTTCCGCTTTCAGAGCCATATGATAAGCATCTTCCACCATTCGGGTGGTTACCATGGTCATCTCATCCTGGATGTCATATCTCAGGCCATTCATGTATCTAGAAAAAATTTCATCATCGCTCTCCTGATGACCTACCCTGATGTTCAGTTTATAGAATTCCTTAGTGTATTATTTCACTGTCATCATCTTCTGTCTCAGGTTCTGCATTCTCCTTAACAAAGTAATTTGATAATCCCTGGGGATGAATTTTTCTTTCATCTTTGCAATCATCCTATCCCATCTTTTGATCTTCTTATTTCCCTTGCAGCGTCTGTCAGCTTGTAGTTCATCCCACCACAATGTTGCATGTTCCTTCAACCTTGTGACAACATGCTTGACTTTCTTGTCTTCTTCTACATCTTCATAGTCAAAGTGTGTGTGCAGAGCTCTAATCTAATCTAGAAGCTCCTCTGCATCCAGGTTTCCCTCATAAACTGGAATGTCCATTTTCGTTCTTGCACCCATTCTGGCAATAGCTCTGATCAAACGTTCGTTTGATGCATCTTCAGCTGCAACCTCTTCTTCACGTTCAGCCTCAACTTCACTTTCGAAATCACTGAGATCCCCTGCACTGACTGTGCGTCTTTGCGTTGTCTCCATGTCTTCGAGTCTGGCTCATAGATCACACATCTCTCTCTCTATGACTAGGTCTGCCATCTACCTGCCTCTTCTTCTCGGCATTTCCCTATCCTCTGGATCGGGTCATTGTATATCCCTTCTCCTTGGTGGCATGGTGAATTCTTCTTCTTCTCTGCTACAGAAAGCAAAGAACCTTTCTGTGTTCTAATACCATAAACTAGTGCAGCCCCACCCCTTGCCTCGGTAAAAGGTCTCTGCATTGACCTCCTGGTCTTTAAGGATCGCTCAAAGTTCACCCTTGAGCTGGAGTGGCTCCTTCGATTCTCCTCCGAAATCTTTATTTAAATTTGGCCCATAGGGCTTTTTCGGCATGTTACAGCCTTTAGGTCTGACTCCTTATCCGTTTACAACATAAAGTAACAATCGAGTTTTGGGATTTCAAATGTCGAAAAGTATTGAACCCTTTGTCCATGGAATCCCCGATTTCCTGATTCTCGATTTTCCGATTAATGACTCTTCCTTTCGGGAAATTTCCCGAAAGCTTCGATATTGGCCATGCATTCTCAAGGATGGATGGCCCTCGTTGCTTCGAGTTTTCATCGTGGAAATTCCTGATGCCTCATTATGACGACATGACGTCAGCTGGGTCCCACACGGAGCTCTCTTTTTTTCGGAAAATCGGACTTCGCAATTTTGAATTGCAAGTCCCCCTTGTCTCCAAGATTCACGAAATGTCGATCTCCAACTTTCTTCGAATTTCTGACACACGTCCCAACTAATGGACGTCTCAGATCGTTATGGTGTTTCCAAGATGGATTTTCCCGATCTCTTGCTCATAAAACTTCCGATTTGCCGAGTCCCGAAACTTCGATGGAGTCTTCCTTTCGGAACTTTTACTGAGATCCTAGATCTTCACCACGTGTCCCCTCAAGATGGGCGGCCCTGATTCAACCTCGGGATCTCGAGACTTTCAATGCCCCGATGACACAATTTCTTTGACAACTTAAAGCCCCGGTCGCCGAAATGCCAACGGACACTCGATTATCATCACTTGTCTCCGCAAGATGGACGACTCAGATTGATTCTGAGATTTTCACTATTAAAATTCTTGAACACTCATCCTCATGACTCCCGATTTCAGGAATGCCGAAATTATGATGGCCTCGCCTCTTGTTGGAACTTTCCTCCTCCCATTCATGAATATTAAACTTCGTGCAACTCTTGGTCAATCCAATGGCTAACAGATATCTATGTGAAGATTTGATGACCCACAACCTCCTAACCTTGAACTCTAGACGCAGCTGTAACCTCCTCGCTTCTCTGGCAGATCTGACGGCTGGCAGGATTTCGCTAATCCTTCCCACAGATTCTTGACCGTTGATCTCTTCCCTTTGATAATTTCTCCGAATGATCTAAGTATTCCTCCCCAACTTATCCACCACGCACAAACTTACGATGCCTTTCTTAATACTTCCAATCACAACTTCTCTGCACTATCCTTAAATGGATTAGAAGGCCTTATCCCTCCTGATCTTTCTCACAACTCTGAGGTTTAAAGAAGATTCTTGCGTGCACTCCTTGTGATAACCTTCAGATACTTTCAAATGTTGAATACTTCAACTTCTGTGCATGCTTGCAGCAACAATCCTACGAAATTTTGCTCAGGTTCACAACCTTGGGACTCTCCTTGGCCTGCGCACTCCTTGCACGGCTCCTGTGCCCAACTACACTCTGAACGAATGAGAACAAAAGCTACCCTATCTGAACCTTCTGTCAACGCATTCCTTGCATAAAATTCGACTGTACTCCTTGCAGGAATCCTTGTTCAGATAGAGAAACAATTGAAACTCATTCCATCTTCCTTTCAGACTTCAAACTTAACCATGAAATCATATACACAACATATAAATCAAATGTATAACAAGAATCAAACATTCATGAGCATATCATTCAGCATCAATACATAGAAAACAAACACAAACCCATGAATTTGAATCAACCTCTTTCTATTAATCCAAATATATGTACATGGGTGTTCTTACATAGCTCTTTGCTTGCTCCTATGCTCTTCTCAGCAATGCTCATAATCATGTTACAATACACAATGAGGGTGTCTATATCCCATTTCCCTCTTGCACTCTCAAACAGTCTAAGCTAGAATTAAATTCTATCTACCCGCATTAACTACTTTATATTCCTTCTACCTAATAAGGACGAGAGCAAGTCGCTGAAGGTCTTCTTACATTATACAAGTGCGCTTCCACTTAAATGACCCATTTATGATGGCGCAACAATCTAAGGGAATTTCAAAATTTGCCCTGGCACTTGCCCAGCTGTCCGTTGCTTCTGCGCTGGCTAGCTTAACGCTGACGATGCTCCTGCATCACCTAGAGAGGGAGTTTGAGAAACCATAGATTGTTGCTGAGGAAAAGGCTGAGTAAGAACGACAGGTTGGGAATTCCTCTTGAAAATTTTGGCCACTTCATCGCGATGTGGATGGTCTCGAGTGTAGTGATCGTCACCACAAATAAGACATGGGAACTTCAATTTTCGTTGTGGTTGGTTTTCTCTAGTAGGTGGTGGGTTTTGTGATCTAGGTTGTTCACTGTTATTGTTCTTTTTTTTTTTTTTTTTTGTCTTTTTATTACCTCCGGATTGTTGTGAAGGGCTAGATTGAACTGCATTCACCTCAGAAGTTTGGGTATGAGAGGAGGTAGAGGAGGGTGTGTTCTAACTAGGAGTGGAAGTGGAAGTAGATCGAGGTGCAACTCCAGTTGACCGGGATGCATATTGAATTTTGACAGAACCAATAACGCCATCTGCATGCGATGAGGATGAAGGTTTGGATGGATTGTTGGTGGAACAGGTAGCATTTGGAATCAACTCATATAAAGTACCATACTATGAATAAACCAAATCTAATTACTGAGCCCGAGCAATGGCCTCTTCCTCGGTGACTACACCATTGATGGCGACATCACGAGCAATCGGGGGTAATAGTGATTTAGTAAACCATTTCGCCAATAATTCGTCAGGAATGACTACTTTGATCAACCTTCATCATCATCTCCACTCATGAATATGATCAAATATATGCATGAAGTTTGTCTGACGAAGGGAGGTCAAGAGTTTAGTACATGTCTCATATCGAATGGATAGTTGGAAGTGTGTGAGTAAGGACATGGAAAGGGAGTTGGAGTCTTGGAAAGAACCACGTGGTAGTTCAATATACCACTTGGTTGCGGAGCTCGTAAGTGTTTGCTGGAAAAGATGCAAACGTATAGAATAGTCCATTAAGAAGTTTGATGAACACCACAAATGGAAAATCATCACATGGTTATTTTCGTCTTCTCCAATTTTACCGTCAAATTTTGGAATATCATAATGTAATTTAGCAGGGATGACTAGCCATAAAGGATAATGCAATATAGGATCATTGGTTAACGAGGACAATTCTAGAAGATCCAGAGTTGCGAGAAATGGTAGTTGTCAGTTAACATGAGGATGATACTGGTGTGGCATGGGAACACTAGTAGGACCATAAACTAGGTTAGGTGGATAATTATATCTAGTAGGTCCTCCTACATTTGGTTGTGGTTGACCAGAATAAATAGGATTTAAGGATGGTTGAGAAACATGTGGATATGGAGGATAACCTGATGGGTTCTGAGAATTACAAGTTGGTTTCTGGGTTTTCCCATAAGGTGGATATAAATTTTGTCCATAAGGAGGATAAGGTTGTTGTTGTCCTTGAGGATGTTGTTGCCCAAGGAATAGTCGATTTCCTGAAAAAGGAATGTGCCAAGGATTTGGTGTCACATTTTGCCCATATACCAGGTTATGGATTCCAGTTTGAGATTGACCCCCAAGTTGATATTGTGTCCCCATTTGAGTTTGACTCCCAAATGGAGGTTTCGCCCCAATGTGAGGTTGAGTGCCCAGAGGGATATGGAAACCAGAAAATGAATGACCGAAGGCTCCAACTAGCTTAGAGCCACCAAGACCGGTTCCTCCAAATAAAGGTGTGGGGATAGAACCTCCGGGTGTAACCTGGGTAGTGTTGGTAATGGAAGGATTCAAAGCTTTGTACCCTAGTGGGACTATTAGATTTGGTCTAAGTGGTTTTCCAATTGAATCTTGGGATGGTGTCACATTTTCGGTGGGGATTGTGGCAACATGCAGGACCATGGTAGAATGGGCCATCTGGATAATAGAGTTCGAGTGAGAACCAATCAACAATTCATCTGTAGCGGGGATGAAATTACTTGTTGTACTAGTAAAGTGATTTAAAGGTACCATATAGCTAACAAATGCCTGTTAGGACCCTATAATGTACCTTTTTGTTCATACTTTTTGCTATCATTACATCCTTTTCCCACTCACATTTAAGCCTACATTATCACCTTAACCTATTTTTCCAAAGGTATATAATGTTTCATCTCTTTGCTATATGTTTAATTTGTTTTACATGTAATTTTACATTACTCTCATACTTAGCCATCGATCAGAAATATATAGTTGTTGAAACAGTTTGAACTACCGATTATACATTGTTGTTGCTTGAAGACTCGTTGCTGAAACAGTGAAACAACATGCAAATCCCATTGCTGAAACAATCCATGATTTGTGATGCTGAAACAACATTTCACACAACAGTAACAAAAAGGAGCTGTTACACTGGCCGCAATAGTTGTACCTTAAGCCAACACCAACCATCGTTGTTGCTTGAGACCACGTTGTTGAAACAGTCAAACAGAACGCAAATCCCATTGCTGAAACAGTATGTGATTTGCGATGCTTAAACAATATACAAACAATAGTAACAAGAAGATAAATAAAGAAGCTGTGACACCGACAGCAATAGCTGCACCTCAAGCCAACACCATTCCAACTACTATAACAACATTTTTCTATGGGAGATAAGAATATCCTATTCCATCATAGAAGATTAGATCAGACTAAGAATAGGATTTGTAAGTACACATGTAATTTTATGATCAATTGTATTAAGAGGATTCTCCTCTTTAAATAGTGAGAGATCGACATTAGAGGGGGAGGACGAGAGGCTTATCTTGAAGCAAATCAGAGAGAAGGAGCCTATTCATGCTGGACATTATAACTTAACACATTTGACAGATGAATAAAAAAACATTCTGAGCATTTCTTCTTAGTTTCTTTCATTTCTGGGGAATCTTATGAGAAGGAAAGGGCCCACCTTCCTCACAAGATTCAACCATTAGTTTCTGTAGTATGTTAGTATTGTTTTTATTCATACCTTGTTAAAACTCTATTTTGCTGAAACTCTGTTTTGCTGAAACTCTATTTTGTTGAAACTTTGTTTCCACTAATTGTTGCATTGTTATCATACAATTCATTCCTAGGTAATTGTTAATCATTTTGATTGGTAATTCCGAGTTTATGAAAGTGTGATAATCAAAGACAGGTGTTGAAGATTCCTGCTTTGGGGAATAGGGTCCTATTCTCTATTATAGAATAGTTAGTCTTTGGTAATTGTTAATCATTCTGATTGGTGATTATGTTTGATGAGTTTATGAAAGTGTGATAGTCAGAGACAGGTGCTGAAGATTCTTTCTTTAGGGAATAGGGTCTTGTTCTCTGTTATAGAATAGTTAATCTTTGTTGTAGTGTGCTGAAAAGTTCCTTTTTCCTAGGTTGCTATTTCTTAATGTAATCCAGGATTCTTCTGATAGTTATTTCCTTTTGAATCTTAAAAATCTCTGCAATAGATAGATTGCTTTTACTATAATTCAAAGTAGAACTTCAGTCTGTTCAAGCAAGGTGTGATTAGGTACTTTTACTACAAATCTAGATTTCTTTTGAGATTGAGCATATACAATGTCTGATTGCCTTTGAAATAAACAGACTTCCCTGGGTTGACAATTTATGTAACACTTGATTGTTTAATTAATAACCAATTATAGTGACCAACATTTTGGCGCCGTTACCGGGGAAGGCAATTATAGATTTCAAAAGCATTTACGTTTTTCTTTCAGATGCACAGATTGCATGAGAGGATGTAGACTCCCCAAGGAAACTGACCCTATAGGTGGCAGGGGAAGAGGAAGAGGAGGAAGAAAGACCTTCATCAACCAGATTATATCAAAATCTGAATCTGTTTCTCCTCAGCAACCAAGCTCTCAAAAACCAAAGCCTCAACCTTCCTTTCAAGTGAACTTTGAAACGGGGAAAGAGATTTGGAGCCTTGAGACAGTTGAGAAACCAACAAAAAACATTGAGGATTGAGCAAGTGCAATAAGGGAACAAATAGAAGAAACCATGGATGAGTATAATGAAGAACTGCACCATGAAGAACAGGTAGGTCTTGAAACAGAGGTAAATGATGAAAACTCATTTTCCACCTTAGGATTTCCTATTGGTGATCTCCCTAGAGGAGTAGCTCCCATGAAGAATATCCCACTTTCGGCTATACCTAACTTTCATGGTTTATCTTATGAAGATCCTGATGAATTCCTTTTCGAGTTTGACATATTATGCAGAAGTTATGATTACATTTCCAATGCTAAAAAATTAAAGCTATTCCCAGCAACATTAAAGGGAAATGAATTAAGATGGTTCATGAGTCTTGGAGGTCATGTAATCACAATATGGGATCAGATGAAATAGAAATTTCTGCACAAATATCAAGACTATTGCCGAACAAGAGAAAAAAGAGAGGAATTATTCAAAATGATACAGAAAAAGGATGAAAATCTAGAGGACTTTGTGGAAAGACTACAGTATAATCTACAAAGATCCAGTCACCCCAATGTAAGTAAGGATATTCTTAAAACAATATTATTAAAAGGATTAAGGGATGACTGTCTAGATATGTTGAATATGCTTGGTAAAGGGGACATATCTAAAGAATCATATGATGAAATTGTTAACCTATGTAAAAGATGTTCAAGAGGAGCTGCAAGGAATAGATCAAACAGCAGGGATACCACATTTTCAAGAGTTCAAAAATCAGCCAGTGGAGGAGCAACAAGAGCCAAAATAGGTATTTTACTTGAGGGTTTTCAAACTGAAATGTTAAGTTCTTTTGCTTCACAAATTGATATCTTGCAGATTCAAAAGAAACAAGCCGAAGCAGAAGCAGATCTACCCATATTTTGCTCCAAATGCAGAGATAAGAACCCATGAAGGGAATGCCCATTGGAAAAAAAGCCAATTTGCACCATTTGTGATAAGGATCGTGAAACTCAACAATGCCCTTCTTTACTAGGAATCAAAGCAACATTACAACCAACTGATGAAGAAGATGAAGCTGTCTATCTGTTGATACAGAGAAGGCAATGGCAGCCGAGGGGACAAGGTATGAATCCTAATATGCCATTTACATCTTCTAATTGTTGGAATAACTATGCTTCTTTTAATCAAGCAAATTACCCTCCCTTTAATCAAATGCAATACCCACCCCTCAATCAAATGAATTACCCACCCATGCAACAAACAAACCCTCCCTTTGAAGACCCAACAATGTGGACTCCTTGGCCTTCACAACAACAACCTTACCTTAACCAATGGAATCCAAATTGGAGAGGTCAACAACCCCCTTTCCCAAATCAATTACCTCAATTTCAATCACAATTTCAGAAACCACTCTCTTTACCATCAGGTACTCCACCGAACAATCAAATGATGAGGCCCCAACTACCTGTACTACCTAACCCTAACCCCAACAATAAGGTTGTGTAGTGCATTGATATTCAAAACCAACCTATACTTTCTCTTTTCCCTGAATAATGCAATGATATTCATTTACGATCTGGGAAAATAGTAGAACCTATCATTGATGATGTTACCTCTTCTGATTTCGATAAAGAAGAAATAAAAAAGCACGATGTACCTGAAGAGGTACAATCATCCCCTAACACTGTTGCTGAAACAACAAAACCACCATTCCCTGAGCGTTTAGCTTTGACTAAAATGCCTGAGCCACATGCTTTCAATCTTCTAGGGGAATTACAAAATCTCTATGTCAAAATTCCACTATTACAATCACTAAGAGATGTACCAATTTATGCCAAAATTATGTGAGACATTTGTGTTATGAAACCTGGTAGGAAAACTAAAGACCCCCTCACAGTTCATTTCATGGGTGATTTGTCCGCACTAATGTTGGGTAAAGCTCCTCTAGTTAAATATGGTGATCCCGACCATCCTATTGTCGCAGTGAAAATTGGAAAAACAATAATTCCTCGAGTTCTGGTAGACTTAGGCGCTGCTATCAATATTATGACTCTTGAAACTTCACAACTGTTACAACTGAAGAATGAAATCAGAGATACCCCAACCATTATAGAATTAGCTGACATTTCTACAATCAAACTGGAAGAATTCATTGAAGACCTAATCATCTCAGTTGAATCCTAGAATTATCCAGATGAATTTGTGGTATTACAACCTAAAACAAAGTTGGGGGGTCACCCTCTAATTTTGGGCAGGCCTTGGCTAGCCACACCAGATGCCTTTATCAGTTGTCGATCTGGTTCAATGACAATTTCCAACAGATATGAGACTAAACAACTTATCCTCTACCCTCACACTACACCCTTGATTAATAATGACAATTCCTTATGGGTGGACTTTGATGATCAAACTACTCAACCTATCTTGACTATCAGACAAGCCTTAAGCCTTAAAGATGCCACTGAGGATGAAGTAATTAATAATTTTATTTGTGAACCTTCCTCTATGACTCCAGAAACACATAACCAACTAGCTGCACTTTTGGAGTCAGATACCTAGGAAAACCTTAACTCTGAAGACTTACCTCAAACATCAACCACCATCTCTTCTAAAAGTATACCAGTAGAAATTGAACCTGGAAAAACACTGAACATAAACCCCAACCTGACAGTTGCTGAAACACAACAATTAATGAAGTTACTTCTTGAACATAAAGAAGCATTTGCATGGGACTATACAGATATGAAGGGAATCTGTCCCAAATTATGTACTCATCGTATCTATATCATGGAATATTATCGACCGATCTACCAATCTCAACGACGAATGAACCCTAATTTAAGAGAAATTCTTAAGGAGGAACTTCAAAAATTGCTTAATGCAGGGTTTATATATCCCATATTAGACAGTGAATGGGTTTCCCCGTTGGTAATAGTTCCTAAGAAAAATGGGAAATGGAGAGTATGTGTAGATTATAGAGCCTTAAATAAAGCCACTCAAAAAGATCAGTTTCTGTTACCATTCATTGATCAGGTGTTAGATAGTTTTTCAGGGAAGAAATTCTTCTCCTTCTTAGATGGTTTTAGTGGGTATAATCAGATTAAAATTGCACCCCAAGACCAAGATAAGACCACTTTTACTAGCCCATGGGGAACTTTTTCTTATAGAGTCCTCCCATTTTGACTATGTAATGCACCAGCAGCCTTTCAAAGAGAAGTTATAGGAATCTTTTCTGATATAATTAATGACTCTATGGAAATTTTTATGGATGATTTTACCCCTTATGGTGTCTCTTTTGAGGAAGCACTACAAAACCTTGAGAAAGTACTTAAACGATGTATACAAACCCACCTCTCCTTAAGCATAGAAAAATGTCATGTGATGATGAGTGAAGGAGTAGTACTTGGACATTTTATTTCATCTCAAGGAATTCAGGTGGATCCATGCAAGATACAGGTCATTAAAGACCTTCCTATTCCCAAAACCCAAACAGATGTGAGAAGTTTCCTAGGACATGCTAGATACTACAGAAGATTTATCAATTTTTTTTCCAAAATAGCTTCTCCTCTGTTTGTGTTACTTTTGAAAAATGTTGAATTCAAGTGGACTAGTCTTTTCCAGGAAGCATTTGATACACTCAAACATCATTTATCTACAGCTCCTATTCTAAGAGGACCTGACTGGACACTTCCCTTTCATATATCCTCTGATGCTTCAGATACTGCAATAGGAGTTGTCTTGGGACAAGAAGAAAATCATCTCCCTTATGCTATTTACTTCATTAGCAAGAAAATGACTCCTGCTGAACTTAACTATACAGTTACCGAAAAAGAATTATTAGCAGTTATCTATGCTATTAATAAATTTTGACATTACATCACTGGCTACTCTACTTTTGTCCATACTGATCACTCAGCTATCAAATATTTAATGAACAAACCTGTCACAAATTCTCAAGTCACCAGATGGTTACTATTATTACAAGAATTTGATATTACAATTGTAGATAGACCAGGAAAAGAAAATGTAGTTGTTGATTTCCTTTCTCGGTTAACACCTGATGATAATACTCTAGTAGATGACTCCTTTCTTGATGAATATCTTTTTGCAGTATCTTCTCACTCACCATGGTATGCAGACATCGCTAACTACTTGGTTGCAGGGAATTTACCACCACACCTATCCCACCGAGAGAAAAGAAGAATCATTCAACAAAGTGCTCAGTATAGTTGGATAAGTGGGTGTCTTTTCCACATAGAACTTGATCAAGAAATCTGAAGATTCATTAGAGAAGACGAGGTTTATGATTTACTAAAAGCTTGTCATGATGGCCCTTGTGGAGGGCATTTTGTTGATAAGAGAACAACACATAAAATTCTTAGGATGGGTTATTATTGGCCCTCACTTTTTAAAGATGCAAAGAAATATGTTCAAGCCTGTGATAGCTGTCAAATAATGGGTCAACCTAATAATAGAGATGAAATGCCATTAAATCCCCAGGTAGTACTCGAACTATTTGAAAGATGGGCCTTAGACTTTGTAGGACCCATTAACCCTCCATCCAATCAAAAGGTTTATATAGTGGCCTGCACAGATTATATGAAAAAATGGGTGGAGGCTAAAGCACTCCATAAAGCTACATAAGAAGTGGTTCTAGATTTTTTATTTGAAGATATCTTTATCAGATTTGGAGTGCCTAGAGAATTAGTCACAGATGGAGGACCTCCTTTCACTTCTCATGGTTTTAAAACCACCCTTAAAAAATATCATATTCATCATAGAATGACTACACCATACCACCCCCAATCCAATGGATAGGTGGAAAGCAAAAACAAAGTAATAGAAGCCATTCTCACAAAAACAATGAAGGAAAATAGAAAGGATTGGTCTCACAGGCTCCCTGAAGCATTATGGGCTTATAGAACTAGCTGGAGAAATACTACAGGATTCTCCCCCTATGAATTAGTTTATGGAAAAAATGTTGTCTTTCCCGTGGAATTTGAAATCAAAACCTTAAGGAATGCTTTAGCTGTTAACCTTGATTTGATTGATGCACAAACAACAGGTTGCAACAGCTTAATGAATTGGACGAAAAAAGACTAGATGCCATTCATCAGACAACCATGATTCAACAACAAAGAAAAAAATGGCATGATAAAACCATCAAGCATAAGCAATTCCAAAAAGGTAATTGGGTTTTACTGTATGATTCTCGGTTTAAGGAATTTCAAGGGAAACTACGTACAATATGGCTAGGACCTTACGAAGTGGACATTGTTTTCCCCAATGGAATAGTAAGGCTCCTCACAATTGATGACTCTAAAACACCATTATTAGTGAATGGTCATCGGCTCCGTCTATACCAGTGCCCCATTTACAAAGAAGATTTTAAGGCCACATGTGTGGCAGATTGACATTATCTCTTTTTAGAGGAGCCTCCTGCCCCTCATTGCAATTAATTTTTCTGAATTTAATTTCTTTAGTATTAGATTAAATTTCTCTTACTAATAATCCCTGTCAAGAAATGGCATGTTACAATTGATTCTTTTGCAGATTCTTAGGCCTACCAAGGAAGGACAATCTTACTACAAGCAGATCCAAACCTCATTTTGTGAAGCATCACTCCCTCTTTCTTCAATCCATTCATCCTCATCCCCATTCAACATCCCCATCATTCATCCTTTTTTATTTTTGTTCCTTTCCATTCCCTTTTCCTCATTTTCCCCATTGTTGAAACACCACCGATCAACAACACTTTTCTCATTTTCCCCATTGCTGAAACACCACCGATCAGTAACACTTTCCTCATTTTTCCCATTACTAAAACACCATTGTTCAGCAATATTTCACCTTTTTCCATTGTTGAAACACCATTGTTCAACAAATTTTTCCTCATTTTTCCCCATTGCTGAAACACCATTGTTCAACAACATTTCACCTTTTTTTTTCCATTGTTGAAACACCACTGTTCAACAACTTTTTCCTCATTTTTCCATTGCTGAAACACCACTGACCTGCAACATTTTTCCCCATTTCCCCCGCTGCTGAAACATCATTTCTTCAACAGTATTTTCCATTGTTAAAACATTACTCTTCAACAAACATTTTTCCATTCTTTTCCTGTTGTTGAAACACCACTTTCTCAGCATTCCCTGTCAATAAAAACATCTGCTTCAGTTCTTTCTCTCTCACTTCTCCTATGTTCATACTACATTATGTCCTTCCATGACCTTCTCTCATAATTAAACAAACCCTTGATACAATTTCTCTAATAAATCCAAAGTCTCTCCCATGATTACTACAGATCTATTATGGACAGGCACTATATTTTTTGAAGTATGAATTAAAGGTAAAGATGAGGTATGTAAACTTTATATGTAAATACAATTGAACTATGGCTAATGAGAAGATCCAAATTCATTATTATCATTCACTTAAAGTCACTATTTTAGCCATAGTTGGGGGGGGGGGGGATATCAAAATCCTATGCCATCATTTCACACGAACCGACTACCGTCATTCCTTTTTACCCATCATTTTATTTGTTTTCACCACCATTTGCATGCCTTCACCTACAAAACTTACTCTGTTCAGAAGAGGTTACTTGACTTTCTGACTGTGCATTTTACTGAGCTGTTAGCTATGGGAGGCCCTGTTATATGATACGAACCCGCCATGACAACCCTGCTAGAATTGTATCCAGAAGTTTACCAAATCTTTCAGCAGGTAGGTTGGCTGGGTTATTTTTAGAGGTTCCAGGGATTTGATCAACAACAAGTTCTTCAATTTGCTCAGAATCTTCAACAAGACCATTCTATTGTTCAAGGGGTTAGGATTCCAGTCACAGAGGATGATAGAGCACATGTCTCGGGTCTTCCCATCATGGGAATTCACTGGTTCATTTGTAAATACATTATCCTTAATGCCCAACAGGATTTTCTTTTTCCAGGAGAACAAGTTGAACCTAAAGGTCGGGGTGTTCAACTTAGCTCGTTGCTTCCTCCTTGGCCAAAAGTTACAGAGTTTGTCAAGAATTATCTCACCTGTGAAGGACGATACCAGGTAGTCTACCAGTATGATTTTGTCTTGTTATCTCATTTACAACATGCTAGACTGGTCAATATTCCTTACTATCTGCTCGGATGTCTTAGAAACATGTTGCATTATTGCAAACAGGCTAAAATTCCCACCCCTTCCCTCACCCATCACCGTCTCGTTCAACTACTCATCCAAAAGGGTTTTTCTCAACAAAACCTTCCCCTAAACAATCCACCCATAAACCCTCAGGAAGCTGTTGAACATCCTGAAAATCCTCATGAAGAACAACCACAAAACCTTCCTAACCCTCTGGAAATACCTATCAATCCACCCACAGATCCAATTGATTCAATTAACCGTCCTACCATACCAAGTCCACCCCACAACTTACCAGAATCATCTACTCCTACTGTCTATATCCTTAGCAATGATTCTAAAGAAAATAAACCTGATAACCCTCCTTGCCCCATCACTGAGGAAAAACCCACACGCAAAAGAAAGAAGAAAATTCCTACTTTTCCTTCATTTTTACCAGAAAAACAAACTAAGACTTCAACAAGAGCATCCACTACTACCACTTCTCTAACCCCCCAACCCATCTTGCTAAAATCCCATACACCTCCACCCTCCCAAATCTTGGAATTTTTACATGTTCAACCCATGGGCACTGAAACACAAGAACCAAAGACCCAAGGTGCTATGACATCAATTTCTTTAAATCAAGTAGCTAAAACAAAAGAACCATCTACTCATTCAGTAGCTGAAACACAAGAACCATATATAGCTGAAACACAAGAACCAACTACTCATTCAGTAGCTGAAACAAAAGAACTAGCTATAGTTGAAACACAAGAACCAGCTATAGCTGAAACACAAGAACCAACTGCTGATTTTGTTCCTGAAATACAGGAATCAGATGCCCAGGGTGCCGCAACATTACTTTCTTTACATCAAGAAGATGAAACACAAGAATCAACTGTCAATTTTGCAGCTGCTCCACAAGAAATGGATATTACGGTTGTGACTATTACACAAGAACCAGTCACCCCTCTTGATACACCCATGAAATATCAACAACCAGAACCAACAATTTCCTCTCTCTTACAAGAGAACGAGTTCCTAAGATCTGAACTGGAAGCCTACAACAAAGAACCGGTAACAGTAAAGGAAGCCTATGACAGGGAACTTAAACTGTATACCTTGGCTCGCATAGCAGCCATGACAGAGGAAAACACAAAAGATGAACAGTGTAGAGAGTATATGTGCAGTCAATGTGGGGACATTTATTATCAAGCAGGTTACAAAGTAGTTCAAATTCTAATGCCTAGAGATTCCCCTGCACCTACGACTTTTGCAGTTGAAGAAGAATAACACCCTACTATTACACAAGAACCAGTAGGACCTTCCAAAATTCAAAATGAACCCTAGCCTGCAACAACTGCTACATCTGAAGCCCCTGATTTTATTAGTAAAGTTGTACAAACACTGTCTATTGATGAATCTGCCCCTCATAGCAAGATCAATACCCATACTCTTGTGGAACAAGCTACTCAGACCCTACCTCAACCTATCACTTGCGATGCTGAAACACAAACTCAACCATGGGATGAGCAAGCAATAATGGACAAATGGAAAAAAGAGTCTGTTGTTACATAGGACAAAAACCTGCAGGAGCACAAAATACTTTGGCTAAACCACATCTATTAAAACTGGGAAGCTTTGGAGCAAATACGCTAAGAATCTCGTGCCCGTAAAAAGTAGAATGAAGAGCTAAAAGGAAAATTGCTCCTGATGTTTGATTTGGCACAAAAATTGTTGGCTACTAGGAAACCATCCTCAAATTACTCTCTTTTCCTCATAGAACGACTTACATTTTTTTAGATTAAATTAGTCAAAGAAGGCAGACCCCATCCAGTGTTCAATCCAGTAGATTTTGTTAAAACTTTTGCAGAAGCCTATACTATTGATCAACACCTACTATGTGAGGTATATCTTCATAATGAGGCCATCCCTGAGAACCAACAACTTAACGTTAACCCTCTTGTCGGTGACATCCATATTCGGGCATTCACCTCCTTCCTTAACAATAAGATTATGTGGCAGCATGATTTTCTAGCTACCAAGCACAATGAAGATAACCGTCTCCTATGGATATGACTAGAACCACAGAACACTGCCACCTTTGTTGCAGAATATTACAAATTTTTGAAGAAACTAGGGATGACTCAATACATAAAGCAACTACAGACAACAGTACTTCAGGATTGCCAACAGTTTATTAAATCCATAGAGACTACTGCCCTAGAAGAAAATAACATGTCTTGGCAACAATCTTCTAAGAAAAGGCAGGAGCACAATCCCTTTAGTCCTACCAATCTTGAGACAACAATCTCTCGGGTACCAAGTTACATCAAATGTGTCCAGCAATGTGCTGAAAATTGGATAGGTTATCAATTCCATTTTCCTATTCTATGGATTCCAGTAGAGAAATATCAAGTTAATCATAAGTTGCCCAAGAAGGTTGAAACAACAGCTTGGCAAAGGCTACAACGTGTTCAAGGATTAAGAGCTCCAACAGACAACACTTTCCACAACTACTGCTTAAGTAATTTGCACACCCAGAGTCGGTATCTGGATTCTGATTTAGATTGAAGTTGCCTGAGGACATGCAACATTTTTAGTTGTTTGGGATGTTTGGGCCCTGTAATGTACCTTTTTGTTCATACTTTTTGATATCATTACATCCTTTTCCCACTCACATTTAAGCCTACATTATCACCTTAACCTATTTTTCCAAAGGTATATAACGTTTCTTCTCTTTGCTATATGTTTAATTTGTTTTACATGTAATTTTATATTACTCTCATACTTAGCCATCGATCATAAATATATAGTTGCTGAAACAGTTTGAACTACAAATTATACACTGTTGCTACTTGAAGACCCGTTGTTGAAACAGTCAGACATCACGCAAATCTTGTTTCTGAAATAGTCCGTGATTTGTGATGCTGAAACAACATTTCACATAGCAGTAACAAGAACGAGTTGTTACATTGGCCACAACAGTCGTACCTTAAGCCAACACCAACCATCACTACTGCTTGAGACCACATTGCTGAAATAGTCAAACAGAACGCAAATCCCATTGTCGAAATAGTCAGTGATTTGCGATGCTGAAACAGTATACAAACAATAGTAACAAGAAGATAAATAAAGAAGCTGTTACACCGACTGCAACAGTTGCACCTCAAGCCAGGACCATTCCAACTACTGTTACAACATTTTGCTATGGGAGATTAGAATATCCTATTCCAACATAGAAGATTAGATCATACTAAGAATAGGATTTGTATGTACACATGTAATTTTATGATCAATTGTATTAAGAGGATTCTCCTCTTTAAATAGTGAGAGATCAGCATTAGAGGGGGAGGACGAGAGGTTTAGCTAGAAGCGAATAAGAGAGAAGGAGCATGTTCACGCTGGACATTTTAACTTGATACATTTGACAAATGAATAAAAAATCATTCTGAGCATTTCTTCTTAGTTTCATTCATTTCTGGGGAATCTTGTGAGAAGGAAAGGGCCCACCTTCTTCACAATATTCACCCATTAGTTTTTGTAGTATGTTAGTATTGTTTTTATTCATACCTTGTTAAAACTCTATTTTGCTGAAACTCTGTTTCCATTGATTGTTACATTGTTTTCATATAATTCATTCCTAGGTAATTGTTAATCATTTTGATTGGTAATTCTGAGTTTATGAAAGTGTGATAATTAGAGACAGGTGTTGAAGATTCCTGCTTTGGGGAATAGGGTCCTATTCTCTGTCACATAATAGTTAGTCTTCGGTAATTATTATTCATTCTGATTGGTGATTCTGTTTGATGAGTTTATGAAAGTGTGATAGTCATAGACAGGTGTTGAAGATTCTTGCTTTGGGGAATAGGGTCATGTTCTCTGTTATAGAATAGTTAATCTTCATTGCAGTGTGATGAAAATTTCTTTTTTCCTAGGTTTCTATTTCTTAATGTAATCCAAGATTCTTATGATAGTTATTTCCTTTTGAATCTTAAAAAAATCTGCAATAGATAGATTGCTTTTACTATAATTCAAAGTAGAACTTCAGTCTATTCAATCAAGGTGTGATTAGTGTACTTTTACTACAACTCTAGATTGTTTTTGAGAAGTAGCATATACAGTGTGTGATTGCCTTTGAAATAAACAGACTTCCCTAGGTTGATAATTTATGTAACACTTGATTGTTTAATTAATAACCAATTATAGTGACCAACAACGCCTTAACCAGTAAGGATTCCATCAGTTGATTAGGATTCACTCCTAGGTTGCTGTATAGATCATGGACTCTCAAAGGGACATAACCAAATCCAGAGGTTCCAACAGTATGAGTCGGGGTCCTAAATGATTCAGTTTGGAAAAAGGGATCCTCTAGTCCAGATCCTGCATGAGGTATGGTGGATACCTCAATTTCCTCAATAACAATAACCTCTCCATATGAGTTCACCCACAGCAAATGCAGTTCTCACTTATTACTCAAAGTTAGGTTGATTCGAAAAGCTTCCAAAGAATCGAAAACAATTCAGAACTATTCTAGAGAGTGTGTGCTTCCAACCTCAGATCTTAGTTCGTTATGAGCCTCAAGAGGGCCTTCTAAAGAGTTGGGAAGCAAAGGTAGATAACCCTCAGGATCTTCCGGGGGTAACCCTTTCATTCTACATGAACGATAAAGGCTTATGTTGCTTGAGCTAAGTAACGAACAAAAAAATATATCTATGGTCGACTAAGGAAAAGAAACAACATGCACTAAAAATCTAGGAATCAAACCAAGCAAACTAAACCTTCTCTCGATGATCGTACTAGTTGGTGATGAAATCCAACGTCGCATGATCAAGTCAAGAAGGGGATATGATATGGTGGAACAGTTACAATGGTGACTTGCTTAATGGACTTACACCATGGTGCAAGCATCCACGCAGTAAATGTGTATTTACCCTCCAAGGAGCCCGAGTGATTTTGACCAACGTCTGTTCTAGGTACAGTGAGACTTCCCTTCACCATCACCTTGTGTAAGTACCTAAATATTATGGTTACTAAGGAAACCATCTCGTAGTCAGCCCCTGGGTGGGTACAGCCAATAGTCCTATCCAAACATATGAGCAAGATAACAAGTCTGAAATCCTTCGAGAGAACTAAGGACAAGTGGACCGGTATAACTCTAGAGGACCCCGAACGGATTCAGAGTTTATGAAGCACCGAGACCAAATGAAACCAGCTGAACCTCAAGAAGAACCCTCAATATATGATATTACCTCTACAAATGGTTGAACCACAGAGGGATAATCTCTGTAACTCTCCCGAATGCGACCTCGTGCGTAACCCCTATGTGAGAGAGGGATCCCATAAATCCTATATGGAAATTGTATTTTCTCTCCCTATCGCAAGATGCTAATGTTTGTTTTGAATACTTTGGAGAGTTGTACTCACAGCCTAATCCAAAGTGCTAATCCTCGTCTAATGTTAGTGGAATATTCTAAAACAAAGTGTTCTAGATAAATTTTAATTAGCATTAATTTTGTAGTTGTTCATTACTCAAGGGTGTATGAAAATGAAACTGATGGTATCATGACTCAATTCCCAAAAAATGAATAAGAAATGATAAGCAATATTTTCTTTCAATGAATTCTTATTTAAGGGAAAGAGAAGAGTGTTCTTGTCACTGTCAAACACTAAGATGCAAAATCCTCAATCAATTGTTTCTCAATCAAATGCAGTATAATTCTAAAAATTGCATAGAATGTTCTAATATCCAAAGGCAATCATAACAAATGTATCATTTTGCTTTATGTGTGAATGATAATCAATCCGATGTAAATCTTCCTATGTCATTAAGACTTTAAGATCAATGAGATTCGGACAATTAGAAGCAAGTTTCACACAAACAAAAACACACACTCATCGTGATTTAAACAAGAAAAACAAACATAACAAAACTTGAAAAAAGAAAACCAAAAACTCAAAAAGAAGGAAAAAGTCTTGGACAATATGACCTCAAAGATCAAATGGAATGGTGCATAGACCTTTGAATTTCCTCACAAAAGCTTCCACTCGGTCATATAAGTGGGAGGAAAACAATAACTTGACTCTAAATCGTCAAAGACAAAGAGTGACTTGAAGGTAAGGAAAAAACATCAAAATTCCAAATAAAAGTGGCCAATTCCCAGAAAATAGAGTGTTGAAGGCCAAGACCAAGATGTACTGAGGTTGTAAAACTCCTCAGCAAGTGCTAAAAGCAAGAAATGAACTCAGAGAATGAATACCCTTGAATATTTTTCACATAAGAGGGGAAACACTTATGTGTAAAGGGAACCAGGGTGTTTCAACACTCTGTGTAAGATTAGAAGGGAGCACCAGCACTCTGGTAGAAGAGGTAGGCGACGTTGGCCACTAAAAATTCAGAAAAATGCCCAGAAAATAAAAAAATTCAAGCAAACTCAGGAAATCAAAGTGTATGAGATGAAGTAAAGAGCCAATCAACAGAGTTCTAGGAATCAAAGACACGGTATGGAGAAGGTCAAAAAATGACCAAAGGCCAAAATAAGACCTAGGAAAGGAAACAAAAATCAAGGTCCCATCCCCAGAAGAGTCACCAATTTCTTTTAGAGAGAAATCCCCTTGTGGACAAGTGGGATCACTCTTGGATACTAGACCCCCATGACCAAGACATAAAAGTGATATTGTGGACACTGAATTTCCTTTTCATGAAGCTAAACTATCCAACGAAGAAGAAGGAAGAAGAGTAAATACCTTTTTACCGATGTTTTTCCTTGCTCGATCAGTGCTAATATTGATCTCCAAGTTCTTCAGAAGGTCCTGGAATACAATGAGAAAAAACAATGAGACATACTTCCTACTATACCATGATTAGCTTCATAGTGGATCTATGAAAGAAACAAGTTTATGAAATGTACACAAACTTTAAAGGAAACAGGCCAAGCATAGATTTATATTAACGAAAACAAAGTGAGATGCTTACAACCATGGATGTAGGTGTAGCAGCTTCACCAAGCTCTCTTTGTCTAGACCCTTGCTCAAATAATCCACACACAGAATGTTGATGCTTCAATGATATCTCCCTTATGAGATCATAAGTTTGACACTTCACAATATATCTCCTTTTACCATGAAGAGGCCTTCTTATATCAACTTGGATAGGCCTAACCACTTAAGAGATTATTGGGATAAGTTGATGATTCTTCTTCTTTAGTTGTGTATCTTCCCAAAGATCGATCCTTGACCTGAGATCATAATCCAACCAACTCCAGATATGAAGGGATTCTTCCCTGATTTCTCTCAACAATCCAAAGATTCACTCAAAAAAGGCCAGTGCTCCCTCAGAATGGGGCACAAAGCGTTGGAACTCTCCCCCAAAAGAGGTCACAGAGTGTTGGCACTCCCTGACAGTGTATAGGGGAGCGTTGCCTTCCAAAATTGATCTTTTAGTGGCTTTTTTAGTGGCAAAAGACTTGTACTCTTTGTCAAATGACTTCTCCTCTTCAAAACCAATCTTTTGAGGTATCTTGTAAGTGTTCTTGGTAATGTCATCCGAGACACGACATAGACAAGACGACAATATGATATTTGCGACATTTGTAGGCGAAATGTGACACTTGAGACATTGGTAATGGCGACACTAGGCCATCATCCTAATGAGTAATTTTGATGTGTAACAGTTTCTACGAAGGAGAAGCAAAAGATCTTTAGAAATAGTTCCACTTATTCATGGATTTATGGAGAATTCTTTTGTACTGAAACTTATCTTATTATCTAGAGGTGTGTATGAGAGGATGAAGTATTTGACATATTGAAGGCATGGAATAATGAACCATGTGGACGCCATTTGCATATAAATTCCTTCGTCTAGGGAATTATTGCCCCACTCTTTTTTAGAGGTGCCGAGAAATATGTTAGAAGCTGTGATAATTTCCAATAGATGGGTAGACCGGTACATGAAGACGAGATGCCTCTACAAATTCATTTACTTCTATAACCATTTGAAAAGATGGATTTAGATTTTGTAGGGACTCTTTTTCGAATGTCTAGAAAGAAAATGTATATTTTGGTATGTATTGATTATGTCATTAAATGGGTAGAATCCAAACATATTTTAAATGCTAATAAACAATATGTTCTAGAATTTTTATTTGAGGACATATTTACTCATTTTATTGTCCCGAGAGAAATTGTGATGGACTAGGGTACCCATTTCACTTCAAATATTGTCTAGAAAATCATGGAGTAGTATAATCTCAAGCATCGAAAGTCATATCCTTACCATCCACAAGACAATGAGAAGGTGGAGTCCATAAACAAAGTATTTGAAGCTATGTTGACCAAAACCATTCAATTACAACACTGGGATTGGGAAGATAATATTTATTAGGCACTTTGGGAATACCGAACCACATGGAGGAATACTACGGGACATACACCATATGAGCTTGTGTATGGAAAATATGTTTTTTTGCCTATTGAGTTCCAAATCAAAACTTTCAGAATAGAAACCAAACTTGAGATAGATCTTTCAGAAGCACAATAGTAGAGACTAGCCCAAATCAATGAGTTGGATGAGATTCGACAAGATGTAGTTCAACATACTACCATTATTCAACAACAAATATAGAGACGACATGTTAAATTAAAAAAAAAAAGGCATTTAAACTATGTGATTGGGCTCTCTTATTTGATTCTAAATTTAAAACTTAAAATTTTTAAAATTGGGCCCCTGTTGGTTAGGGCCATATGAGGTAGAGATGTTATTTGAAAATGGATTAGTTAGAATCAAAACCATTGATTGGAAAAGAATTAGAAGCCTATCAATAGAGAAGAATTTGTTCAACACATACTTGAACAATTAGAGATGGATATAGTAGATACGGGAAGTTCTTCCCCTACTATTGTCTATGAATGATTTTTTTTTTGCCAAGTAAAAAAAAATATAAATGTATATATACAAAATAAAAAAATAAAGTAAACAAGAAAGTAAAATGTAAAATAAAAGTAAAGCATAGTTTGTTAAAAACAATTATTGGTGCAGTTGTGCAAGAGCTCTATTTAAAAACCAAAAATGCTAAGTAGAATTCTAAAAACTTCTCAAAATATATCCATGACATTTCAAATCATGTTCAATATTTTAGCATTTGATTTCTCAACAAATAATTCAGTTTATGATTTAGTTGTTACAACATCAACATTAGGACACTGTTTTTCTCTCATCATGTAGAAAATCAAATCTTCACGAAATATATATCGCAAAATTTTTTCTTTCATATCTGCAGAAATAAGTTCGGTAGAAGTGATCAAATTTCTTAATATCATAGTTTATCATCATGACATGCAATATCCTATATCAATCACTACATTTCATGGTTTTAAATTTTGAATTAGTCTCTATGATTGAAGACTCTTTCTACAACTACAAAAAGTTATCATTTCTTAAAATACAAACATTTTATTTAGCTTTTCTTCAAAGCAATCAAGAAATGCTAATTTGTTTGAAACATTTTACAAGCCCAAGAATATCTTGGAGTTGTGAATTTTATGCAATTTGTCATAAAATTCAAATATCCAGTTGCAACAACTTTTTTCATCACTTCTACATCAAAATATTTAGTTTCTACCACATCTTCATTAGAATCATCAACACTCTTTAGCAAATTTTAAGAATGTACAATTGAATTAACTCTAGCAACTCATCAGCGCAAGAAGAAGATCAAAAGGATAAGATGAATTTCATGCAAATTCTCATGAAATTCATCTCAAGCAACAACCTTATAAACATCATCAACTCATTAGTCTCATCATCATGAGAAATCTTAGTATTCAGTTGCATAATTCATTGCAAATCTACAAGCTGTAGAATCGAATCCTGCATTTATTTGCAAAATAAATAATATGTCGATTTGCAAAATATCACACGTTTAACCACTTAAGTCACAATAGTTCAAGCTGTTGCGAAACATCAACATGAATAACTTCATTATTTCCTATCAAAATGATCATTATTACTTCACTGATTATTCTGTCACTTGCACCAAATTCTTGATTTCATTCACACGATCATATTCATTTTCTCTCTCATAATCGTGTCTCTTTACTCTATCTTTCATTATCGTATTCCTTTCTCCATTTTTTCCATATCTACATGCACTCTATGAAAAAAGAGTATTTCGAGGGTTAACTTTCTAATATCGAGTTTTTGTAATGGGACTTATAGTTATACAGGAACTGTAACGTCCCCATACACAACACAAAGGTAAACGAACACAATAAAGTAGCATAATTTTTAAAATAAAAGAAAACTAAAAACATTGATTTCTTTTCTTTTTATCTAAATTATATGTTAATAAAAATCATTTTCAACCAAAACTTTAATTGTAAGTCATTAATTAAATAACATATAAGTGTTCTATAATACCCTAAAGTAAATCATTCAATTCATTTGTTATCCTTTCTATAGGGCTTATAGATTGTATTAAATTATAATTTATATATATATATATATATATATATATAT
>ML790468.1:173542-187943 GCA_009831015.1 Picea engelmannii | reverse complement strand
AAGAATTATAAACTCACTAAGTTGTAAAGAAGCGTTTTACAATACTAAAATCTTATCAATTAATTTACTATAATTTTAACACTAAAAATGATAAAAGTATTACTATATTGACCATGTTTATTATTTATATATATATATATATCAAAGTAGCATAATGTTTATCCAATCCTGTGAATTCCTTCGGTGAGAAGTGTAGAGGGATCCTAAAATCTGAAGAATTAATTCTAACAAAAATCCCGCATTCACGTCTAGTTTTACTTAAGAGAGGTAAGACTCCACCTCTTAAAAATAAACTCTTCTCATTAAAACGTGTTCTAACGGGACTATCTCAAGACATAATTGTTAACATTGAGTGAAAATAAAATGCCAACTATTAAGCACATGCACTAAGTCACACGGAACGCGCCCATATAAAAAATTTGTTATTGGCTAACACTACAGTTACAAAATAGCCAGTACTTGTTAACACATCAATCAATTGCACTTCCAATCAATCAATTGTTCTCAGTGACTTAGACGGATCGGTATCAATGTTAATCTAATCAACCAATTTCACAAGTGCATAAAAGTGGTTAAATGGAATTTGAGTAACATGTCACTTACGGTTCAAATTGATCTTTAAATTATTGATATTCATAACATTTTATAACGTCATTTGGAGATATAAATTGTACTACGAAATATGTCTAACCAAATATTATGATTATATAACAACATTTTTTTTATCCTTCTACCATTCGAATCATATACCGAAACAATACATAATGCAAGAATATTAACTAGTTTTACCCATACAATCTATATCCCATTTTTTTTTTTTAAATATACAATAGTTCTCATGAATAATTTATTGATTCCACAATAAAAATAACAATAACAAGGAGTATCGTAACCAGAATTTGATGGGTGCGAGATTCATCTACAACATGGAGGTTGTGTTGTGTCCTTTGCTTCTGTATGTTAATCGAACAACTTCACCCGTAGCTCCCAATCAATGATAGGGGTACTCTTCTTCCCCCTTTTCCCTCGGAGCTGCAAAGGGGCCACACATAGAAAATCATATCTCAATAGCACGAGCTTCCCTCACAAGGTGAGGCTTACACCTCTTTCATAAGATTGAACCCAACTCAGACAAGTAAACTTAGTCAATATAAATTTCACCAACATTTCATTGATCCAACCATAGGGTAATTTCTCTCTTCCTCATCATTCATTATATAAGAAAATTCAACTTGACACATGTCATCTCATGCACAATTAGCTAATTTTTTAAAATTAAATTAAATATTATTCACTCACAACACATGTCACACTCTCCTCAAGTTGCACATGTTAAATTCTTTTTTAATTTAAATAATTAGGAATTTTCCCTCACACCCACAATTTGTTCATAAATTTCCTCCTAGTTGTTTCTTAGTTCCTCAATCCCTCTTTTATTGTGTCCCCTAACTAATTTTATGTTTTAGTTTGATTAGGACACTTCTCTTAGTTAGGATCTAGAGGTTGATTGACTTATGATACTAAAGGTTGACAACATATTCTCTCATGAATTTATTTTCTTTTAATTAAAAATTCTTTTAATTATTTTCATACACACATGTGCATATATCTTAATTTTATTCATGATCTTTTGTTGATTAATTGGGTTGGTTTTCATTGATGTCAACCCTTGAATAAAGTCTGGTAGCGAATTCTGGTAGCACAATGGTTTGGGTAATGGAACCAAGTTTTTTTTATGGATAATGGTATGAGTTTTGATATATTTGCAGGTAAGACTATTCCAGATGGGTAGTACATGTCATGCCATTTTCGGTGGTATGTGGAACGTCACATAACTCCTCACATTTAGAGGGTTATGGCCATGTGAAGTTGGAGAACCCTCATGAGTCATCTAGAAGCCCAAAAAGGTCAAAGTAGTCAAAGTGGTTTAAGAGTTTTAGAAGTTAAATAATAAATTGAAGTGATGAGTGTACTATAACTCAAAGTGAATACAAAATAAATTATTTAGATAATAACATTAATGGATAAATTACTAAGTTGACAAGTGGTTAGAAGTGGGTTAACCCTAAAATAATGAAAGTGGGTTAAAAGGGTTAAAAGGTAACCCCTTGATGAAACAACATGAAAGTATAAATAAGAGGCAAGACTCTCACATTTTAATCACACTTGAGCATATTGAATATCTATAAGTGACTTAGGTAACCAAAGGATATCTAAGTCGAATTTCATAGGGAAGGTGTGTTGATTAAGGTTGGTTGTCATTGATGTCGACCCTTGAAGAAAGTTTGGTAGAAAATTTTGGTAGCACAAAGGTTTGGGTAATAGACCCAAGTTTTTTTCATGTTAATATGACTCATTATTGTCTTTTCATGGTTGATAAGAAGTACAAATGGATTAATTCCAAAGTGGTCCCCTTATGGTGAAATCCCTCATGGGAAAACGCTTTGCGGATTGAGTTATCCTAGAAGTATGGTTAGAAAACCCATGCTTGATTGTGGAATAATAAGATGAAGGTTAGTGAATTTGTTAGTGAAACTATCCTAGATGTATAGTGCTTGTCATGCCATTTCCAGTGGTATGTGGAACGTCACATAACTTCTCATGGTTAGAGAGTTATGGCCATGTGAAGTTGGAGGACCCTCATGAGTCATCTAGAAGTCTCAAAAAGTCAAAGTGTTTGCAAAAGAAATTGTTTAGATAATAAAGTTAATGGAGAAATCACTAGAATAAAAAAAGTGGGATGCTACATGAAAGTATAAATAAGAGGAAAGACTTTCTCATTTTAATCACACTTGAATATCATTGAATATCTATTTTTGTGAAAGGTTATTTGGGCAGGTATTATTGATAGAGAAAAATTGCAGCAGAAAAAGTGTGGCAGGAAAAGTGTGGAAGAAAAAGTGTAGCAGGAAAACTGTGGCAGAAAAAGTGTGCTAGAAAAAGTGCAACAGAAACATCGTGGCAGAAAAATCGTAGCAAAAAAGGTGCGGTAGAAAAATCACGGCAGAAAAAGTGCGGTAGAAAAATCGTGACAGAAAAAGTGCGATAGAAAAATCGCAGTATAAAAAGTGCGGCAGAAAAATCGCGGCAGCAACATGGTTGGGGTCTATTTATGATAGGTTGATAGTGGTAGTGGTTGACAGTGGTAGTGGTTGATTCAGTGGCAGTGACAGGTTGTCTACATTTGTCATTTATATTTCAGGGCAGTTGGATGGGGCAAGGACAGGTGGTTGTAGCCACCTTCCGGTTGTAGACAGAGAACAAAGGGGGTTGTAGCCTCCTTCTAGTTGTAGACAGATAATTGGGGAGAAGGAGCTACCCTTAGGTTGTAGCCTGAGAAACTAGGGGATTGGAGCCTCCTTCCAATTGTAGCTGGAAAATAAAGGAATATGGTTGTTTGCACCCAATTCGTCACTTGGTGAGAAAATAAAGGGTGCTTACATGCCCAGTTGGGCTCTGCTAGGCATGACAGTTGTAGAGTAAAAGGTTAGAAAGAGAAACAAAAAAACTATAAACAAAAAAACAAACTAAAACTATGAGCGTATGGAAAAATAAAAAAAAAAACAAATACAAATGGACCAATATCACCAATGTATAAGCTGATATATTGATGAAATCCAAAGGCACAATGGAGCAAGGGAACTATGGTTCCTTCTTCCTCCAAAGGAAGGCTCTTGAGGCCCTCACAACTTGCTCTCCTTACAATGAAAAAGATGAGGATGTTGGTGAAAGAACTCCAAGCATATCCACTCAAGAGAGAGGTGGATAGCCCTATGAAATGGTGCTAATTGTGTTTTTGCCAAAGAATGAGTCCTTAGCAATCTTAGCAGCATAACAATACATAGAATTCCTTGAGAAAGTGATGGTTATTCATGGCTTTTTATAGCCCAGCATTGGGTGATTATGTAACCTCTTTAGAGTGTGAAAAGAGGCTCTTTAGGGCTCAATTAGGTCTTTGACCAGCCCACCATGCGGATTGAGCTCGGATTTGGTGTCAATCCGACTTGGGAGCTGATCCATTAGTGGTCGGGAGGCCGACCAATTTCAATAAATGCGTCGTTTAGCAGGTGCACGGGTTTTTCTCCCAACAGCTGCGCATCGTGCGCGCATGCGCGCATTATACGTTGTTGTTCCGTGCATATACGCGCGCACCCAGATTTTGTAAAGCGCCCTTCAATTTTTGGTCACTTGATATAGTTTTCGACCCTTTTGCAATGCTGTGGAATTAATCCTGTGCCATAAATGACTTCAGTCCTATTTTTGACGATGCAGAGTTCTTGTCGCCATGTGCGGACGAAATTTGAGTGATAACAGATGGCCCCTGATGGATGAGATTAGGAGCATACGTATAGCCGAAATCCATCAATGTTTCTTTTACTGAGAATGGTGTTGTAAGGGAGAGCAAGAGTGGGATCGTGTAGAGCAATCCTTTGGAGAAGAAAGGAACCTGTAGAACCCGATCTTCCAGAAGGTGCCGAACAATATACAACTGTGTACAAATGAGGCGGGCATGCCCCATGCTCCTGTTATGTAACTCTGAAAAAAGATGACGTAAATGTTGGTGTAGACAACTGCAGCGCCCTCGAGGGCGATAATGATAAAGGTAGAAGACAATTCTGCAACAGAACTTACTCTGAACGCTAGGCAATGGTCGCAGTCACAAGTAGCGACGATGATGCGGGCAGTGATGGCCCTGCCAAGTTCAGAGGTCTTCGACAACTGATAATAATAATAACTGCAATAGTCTCAAAGTAAGACCCACCGCAACATGAGAAAGTGTTGGCGTCGAATGTTATGGGGGTCAACGACAGCAGGGGGCAATGGTGTTTCCCCCTGTGTCGTCCGAGATCGCTCATTGAATAGAAAATGAGAATCAAGATATTGTCGCCCTTCTGGAAAATTGTGCTGATGTCGACAAAAGGGGGACGTGACTCCCAGAAGAAAAGGGCTCCGTGGAATCTACCGAGGTGAAAAAGTGACAGAGGTACATGGACGAAGTCAAGAAGTGGGAAGACTCAAGACTGCCCTTGGCTGGAAGATGTATGAGTTAAACAGTGGCCGCAATCGTGTGACAAGGTCGAGTGTTAGGGGGACATCAAGACCGAGGATAAGTTGTGCTAGAGGTGGGACAAAGTGAACAAATTCAGAGGGTAGAGGTAAGTGACCTGTGGAATACTCTAAAGATATGGACGATGCCGGCAAGGGTCGAGGATAAGAAATTCTCCAACCAAGGGTGACATGGGTTGCGTGTAGCCAAAAGAAAGCAAGTCGCCAACGGTGACGACAAAAGAAAATGTAATGACTGGAAACAAAGGCGTTTGTACAATAAATAATGAAAAATTTGGGAAAAATGTACAAATACAGAAACGGGTGCCCCAGTATAAAATGAGTGCCCCAGGGAGGGCAAAAATTTCTTGGAAAACTGATGAAGGGTGGGGGCCCCTTTGGTGAGTTTCTGTATGAGGTAGGTGAAATGAAGATAGGTTCGTAGATGGGCAAACTGATGGTGGATGAAATGGTGGGTTCGTGATCCTGCGGAGGTGCAGGTAAAAAGAACATAACCATAAAATGATGATCTGGGAGTCCGTATGGAAAGCTAGCAAAATGAGGAGAAGAAATATGTGGTTGATTTGCAACATGATGAAAGAATATCGGGACTCCCATCCCTAAAGGGTGATGAAGAACAACATGAGTGTCGAAAGTGCCAAAAGGTGCTATGAATGGGACAACTCATGTGGGTGAGAATGCTACCGGGTTACAGTACGGAAGATGCAAAGGGAGGTGTGAGTACTGCAGAGCCGGGAATGGGTATCCTAGAGGCCAATATCAGAGGGTGTGACTGGGAATGTAAATGCAATACAGCGGGAGAGACTACATGCCAGTGCTAAATATATATACCTGAAGGGATGATGTCGGTGACTGATGACCAAGTACCTGCGCACAGAACAACCAAATACCCAAAGTGAACTATATCTGAAGAGGATTAAAGATATGAGCATGTATCTGACAAATGTGACTATGCATGTGCATACCTGACCATGATATGGAAAAAAGGCGCCCCGGGGGCCTAGGACAAAAAGTGGCCCAAGGACAGTCGTGACGTAGGCGGCGAGATGCTGATCTCGTGGCTGAAGACGGTTTGACAAATGGACACCGTGGGCTCCCAGAATGTTGAGTGGAAGTTTGGCAAAAGGCCTATATAAAGCTGTAGGGCCCACATTGCCACCTCATTTGTACCTGCTGCTACAGTGAGTTTTCGAGAAGATTCAAAGGAGATTGGGTGATTCATGGAGCACGAGGTATCCGATTGACGGTGTGCGAGCTTCAGGTTAGTGGTCTAATCATCCTGTATAGAAATAGGTTTCTAATTTTTGGGTAGGGTAGGTACGGGGGGCCATACAGGGGTTTAGAGGGGTTTTTGGGTAGGGTGTGGGCCCACATGTGTGGGCCCACATGTGTGGGCGATTCAGTGGAAGGCGCGCATACGTGCGTGCCTATCCACTGAATAAGCGCGCAGTGGTGCGCGTGAGGGGGAAATTAAGGTGCGCCCTAGGGGCGCACCTGTGGGGGTAACAGGCGCGCGTGGGTGCGCGCCTATGGGGTGAACAGGTGCACACTAAAGCGCACCTGTGAGTTTGACAGGCGCGCACTAGCGCGCACCTGTAGTGTAACCAGGCATGCTCTCAAGCACGCCTGTGAGAAAAACAGGCACGCATACGTGCGCGCCTGTATACTGAACAGGTGCGCATGTGTGCGCGCCTGTGGGTGGTGAAACCGTGCCTAAGGGGCAAGGTTCAAGGGTCAAAAAGGGAGTCTTTTTTATGCATTTGGTGTTTGCATACGTTGATATAGGACTCTGTGTTGTTTGCAGGTGGCTAGCAGTGACCATGGATGTGCGATGGCGCGAGCGAGACTGGTCACAGCTGCGAGATGCTGTGGCCAATGCACGGCCTGCAGTTCGAGCGTCTTTAGCAGCCAGTGGGTTGCTAAAGTTTTTTGAGTGCCCTTTGATACGGGCACATGAGTACTTACTCCAGTTCCTGCTCGAGATGTGGAGCCCAGATATGCACTGCTTCCTCGTGCGAGGAGAGCAGATCCCCTTCACTGCGGTGGAGGACGTATATTTCTTGACGGGGCTCCCCTTTTGGGGAACACCGCTGTCGGCCGAGCCTGTGCTGCCGAGGGATACTCGCTTAGCTGATGTCGCCGGACGATATTGCTCAGGTGAGAACTACATGTCTGGGACTGTAGCGAGTATCAGTGGTTTGGATTCCCTGTTGCATCGTTGCATAACAACAATGATTGTTCGGGTGTATGGGTCATGAGCGACCCACCAGATCAGTGGGGGCGAGTTGTTGGTGATGGAGAGGGTGGTGGTGGGTCGTGAGTGGTTCGCCTGGGGTTTGACCCTTCATGCGCGGATGATCGTGCAGCTGGACCGATGTCAGTCGACAGGTACCTGGGAGTTTGCGTTTGGCTCCATCCTGGTAGCCTATTTCTTCGAGAGGGTGTCGATGCTGCGCCCACGGGTTCTGCTAGAGGCACCTGGGGTGCGAGAGCCTTGATTGAGGCGGTGGTCCCAGATTTTGGTTCACCACGGTGGTGGCGAAGGTGGACATTATTTTACTGCGCAGGCGACGCAGATATGGCGGCAGATGCCACAGGTCATGCTTCAGTACCCCTATGCTGGGGTTGACTTTCGGGGGGACCCGGACATGGTGTTGCCTCCTGGGGAGGTGTTCGACCATCGAGGTAGGTTGTGTATTTGTATATGTTTTGATTTATGTTGTGATTTTGATATACCAGTTCATATGTATGATGTATAGATACTGATATGATCAGTTGCTGGAGGGGGGATTACAAGTCATAAAATCGATGCCCCATTTACAAAAGGGGCCCGCAGTGATGACAGGGTGAAGAAGGGCGGGGGGAGCGCGGGCTTTGTTGGCATAGAGCTGACATTGCTCACATCGTTTCACGGCATGAATGCAATCGTGGAACAAGGTTGGCCAAAAGTAACCGGCCCGGATGATCTTTTGCGCGGTGGATATACCGGAAAGATGGCCCCCACATGCGCCACTATGGCAGTTGTTTAATACTCTATCGGCCTCATCAATAGTCAGGCAGCGACGAAGAATGGTGTCAACGCCCTGCCGATATAGGATGTCTCCGATGAGGAGATAGCGGGGGGCCTGATGGCGGATGCGCCGACGATCATCTCGTGATAGATGGTTACCGAATTTTTGAGTTCGTAGGTAGACGAGAAGGTCGCCATACCAAGGATCATCGGAAGCGATGTAAAAGAGATGTTCGTCAGGAAAGTCAGTGTTGACGGGGGCACTGGGTGTGTCAGAGGGAAGGGCCATGACAAGTTCAGCGAGGACGAGGGACTTCTTACTCTTAGGTGTTGAGAACTCGAGGTCGTATTCCTGAAGGATAACGATCCATCGAGCGAATTTTCCGTTAACTTGGCGACGGCTGAGCAAGTATTGCATAGGGTTGGAATCTGCGACGACCTTGGTGGTGCGAAGCAGAATGTAATGGCGTAGTTTCTAAACTGCAAGGACAACTGCAAGAGCAAGTTTCTCTTCATGTTTGTACTTCAGGGGTGGTCCTGAGAGGTTCTTACTAACATAGTAAATGACATGTTCACGATTGTCATCTCCGAGCTGGACGAGGACGCCGGCTACTGATACAGCTGATGCTGATACATAGAGAATGTAGTCGCAATTATAGTCAGGTGCACTGATCAAAGGTGCATTGGAAAGTGTCGCTTTAAGATCGTCAAATGACTGTTGGGCATAGTCGTCCCAATGAAAAGGGATGTTGTGGCATAATAAGCGAAGGAAACCATGTGCGCGTATAGCGTAATCAGGAACAAAGCGTCGCAGAAAGTTAGCTTTTCCCTGTAGACTTTGCAGTTGTCGTAAATTCCGAGGAGGCGGAATTTCGGTGATGGCTTTGAATTTAAGGGGGTCCACGGTAATACCACTTTGGGAAATGATAAAACCGAGGAGGCGCCCGACGGTGACACAGAAAACACACTTGAGAGGGTTCAAGCGAATGTTGTACTGACGACACCGTTGAAAGATGATTTGTACATCATCAATGTGCTGAGTGAGTTTCTTGGATCGAGCGGTGAGGTCGTCCAAGTAGGCGAGGATGATTGCAGCCAAATCGTGAAAGATGTATGTCATCGCCCACTGGAAAGTTGCGCCAGCATTTTTTAAGCCGAAAGGCATGACACGATATGCAAAAGTACCCCACGGGGTAATGAATGCGGTTTTGTATTGATCGGCTGGGTGGATTTGAATTTGGTTATAGCCAGAGAATCCATCCATAAAGGAGAGAGCCTCATGGCCGGCGCAATCATCGATAATCTGATCGATGAAAGGCGTTGGAAAGTTGTCCTTTGGACATGCGTTGTTAAGATTGCGAAAGTCAGTGCAGACGCGAATAGTGCCCTGTTTTTTATCGACGGGTACAGGGCTGGAAACCCATGAAGTATAAGCGATGGGGTAAATGAATCCGGCCGTACGCAATTTGTCAATTTCGGCTTTGATAGCCGCGGCCTTGGCTGGGTGTAGCATTCACTGTTTCTGGCGAACTGGTGTGATGTCAGGCCAGGTGTCGATGCGATGCTCGAAAATGGATGGGTCTAAGCCAGGCATTTCTGTGTATGACCAGGCAAAGATATCCCGATATTCTTGGAAGAGGGCTTTATATGCCGTGATTTCCTGAGGAGTGAAAGCTACTCCAATGATGATTTCTTCGACAATGCCATCTTTAATGGAAATGTCGATTTTGATGGTGGGGGAAATGTTGGCTAGATTACCTTCTTCAAAAGCATCGGGTGCAGGAATGGGATTGTTGAACCAATCGATAGGCCCGGGTGGGATAAAATATTTGGTTTCAACCGCGTAAATGGGATTGTGGCTAGGAGGCATGAGGGCTTCCTGCGGAAGGAAGAGTGCACAATGATGTAGTGTGTCCCAGGGAGAGTCTGGGCGTTGTAGCTCTTCCAATATGTCTTCGTCGCATTGGAAACGACGGGAATATAATGGATCATGAGGAGTGATCTTAGTGATAGTGTGGTTGCCCCTTGCTAAGGAAACAGAGGGGGAAATGCTAGGGGAGGGTGAGGGTTCACTCGACATAAGCCATATATTGAGGTACTAAGGAGTACCCGTGGTGATAGGGTGAAGAGTCTCTGTAGGGGAATGAGCCGGAGAGTTGGGGGGGTTGTGGGTTAATTCCTCAGAGACGTCATCTAAGAACCATGGAGGCATAGGGAGTGCCTCAGGCTCAGGGGAAATGACGTGACGATCTTCCAGTGGCGAAGTAAGGTCAATTACTGTTGCTGCAAGTCGGTGCAACAGGGTTAAATGTCGTTGCCTATATTCTATGATCATAGGACATTGGTATGTAAAATGGGCCAACGAATCGCAAAGAGAGCAAGGGCATCTCATGCGTTCATTGACTGAAGTAGTGACATAACGAATGTCAGTGATATTGGTTGTGGAGGACGTGGCAGGGCGTGGGTTGTTCTGAAAGTCCTGGCAGATGATAGCTAATGCCTGCCGGAAACGTGGCAGTGCTGGACAATGATGGGTGTAGTGGCCATATTCGGAACATATAGCACATGCGAATTTGGTCCTCAACCCTTTACTACTAGAAGGTTGGGTGTCGGTAGTAATGGGTGGTGTGGGGGTTGGATTGGGGGGAATCAAATTCCGTAATTCCGGTAGTGATGGGCAGTTGTTGGTTTGGTGACCTTCTTTGTCACACAATGCGCAAGGTGGTGGGATGCATGGAGGAAGTGGAGCTGTGGGCTCCTTCTTCTTTCTCCTGCCCCCAGCGGTAGCAGGGGGGGTAGGGAGTATGGGGGTAGTAGGGGTAGTGGGAGTGAGGACAGGAATCGTCATGGGGAGTCCTTCCTATGGGACCATCTCAGGTGAGTGTAAATACCACACTGGGATAGCTAACACCATATTGGGTAGTGTGAGTGTTGCCGCTACCTGGAAAGCTTCTATACCAGGTGGAGGGTAAAAGAAGGGAATTTGAGTGAGGGGTCGGGGAACTGTCTCCCAAATGGGAGTAGGCCCCTGAGGAGGTGTGGATCCGTGGACTGTGGGGGTCGACAAGTTCACAGGAGGCTCCTATGGGAGTGATGTTGCGACTGTTGAGACGTCAGGAATGAATGAAGCCTCCTGAGGAGGATGAACATCCTCCATGTGAGTTTCGTTAGATGAGATGATGCATACTTGACTAGGGGGAAGGAGTGGTGGTGCTCCATGGTACGTCCCTAACAAGGATGGATCTTTGAAAATACCAGGACCCATCTCGACGAGTGGATATACGTCTTGGCTGGTGTGGATGAGAGGAAGAATGTTATCGAGATTGGAAGATGGGTTTGGCTCATAATGTGAGACTTGGTCGATGGTCACAATCTTCCCGTTGTGGGGGAACATGATTATCCTAAATACTGATGATGCCACTGCCTTCATAACATACATGTAGCTACGTCCAAACAAGATATTGTAATTGAGTGTGATGTCGATAACTTCGATATCAATGAGAATGGTTTTGCCTCCAAGTTCAACGGGGACATTTTGCAAGAGCCCTTCGGGAGATGATGGTCATCCGTCATAGGCTCGTAATGTGATGGCGGATGGTATGATCTCTGGGGAACCAAGTTTCTGCCATACTGTTTTGGACATGATGCATGTAGATGCCCCTTCATCGATGATACATTGATGGACGGTGATGTTCCGTATTTTTACTGGTACTTGAATAGCGACAGCGGCGGGAAGACGAGGTTCGCAGCTATCAAGGTCAAAAGTGATGAGTCGAGTATCGGTAGGGTCGACTGCCCCTAAGGCGGAAAGTAGTGATTTCCGTTGTGTAGGACAAGTCTGGAGGACTTCCAGAACTGACATGGCAGCCGGGGA
The DNA here is from genome assembly GCA_009831015.1 of Picea engelmannii. Classification (NCBI taxonomy): domain Eukaryota; kingdom Viridiplantae; phylum Streptophyta; class Pinopsida; order Pinales; family Pinaceae; genus Picea; species Picea engelmannii. The sequence goes on along the minus strand of ML790468.1, from coordinate 175,992 downwards.
TTGTGCTAAGTCATCTACCAAGCTGTAGTTGTGTGCTGCCCTAGCCTGTGGATTGTGAACATTCCTGCGCAAGGGGATGTGATCGATGCGTAATGGTGGTTCGGAAGAAGGGCGAGGGATCATCAACGGGGGTACCGTTGGTGTAGGGTTTGTCTCTAAAGAGATGGGAGTAGACTCAGCTGTTGTAGGATACTGACGATTGCGTGTTTGCAAAAGAATTTCTTCCTCACTGGTGAGGAGAATTGTTCGTTCTACTGGATTGTTGGGGTTGTGGTATTGGCCCACCTGAGGTGGGGGATGCTGCGTGTCCTGTTGGGTGTTTATGACACATTGATGTGGGATAGTATTTTGCAGTACTGCTGGAGGTGGTTGTTGCGCGTATTGTTGTTGTGCCTGCTGAGGGGCAGATTGCGCTGGGGAGGGGGGAAGGCTCCCAGAGTCTTTCAACCTTTTGAAATCAGCAATCTGGGGGCAATGGTGAGTGTAATGACCATACACGCCACAAAGAGCACAAGGGTGGATGGTTTTAATAGTATTTCATCCTTGGCGTTTGTTGTTGTTATTGCCCCCTTGGGGGTTTTGGTTCCCTTGATTATGGTTGCCCCCAGTGGGTTGATGCTGTGGGGGTTGATTCCTGCCTTGACCAGGGTTGTTGTTATTTCTATTTCTTCCTTTCTTCTTAGCATTGTTTGAAGGGTTGGCTGTGTTTAGTTCTTTAAAATTTTGGTATTGTTGAGCAGCCGACGGTTGAACAAAATTTACCCCCGCATGTGGGTGTGGGGGAGCTATGGGTTGTGGAGGACCGGGAAATGGAAAATAAGGATTTTGTGGTGGCGCTGATCCATAAGGTACATAGGAAGGCTATGTTCTTTCACCAGTACTATAAGCAGATGTTGAGGGAGTACCACTATTTGGAGGAATAGGTGGATGTATGGGGGGTGCCGGTGGTGGTCCACTGATGGGTGGAGGTATAGCAATAGGATATGGCTGTTGATAAGTGGGTGGGGGGTAGTAATAAGTGCCCCCATATGATGGTGGGTATTGAGGCGTTCCATACATCGGTGGTGGTTGGGGTTGTGGACTATGGTGTGTGGTGGCACCTATTAGTCCGTCTGCTGAGTGAGACATCCCAGGTTTGTCTTGACCAAATGGCACAGGTTTCGAAAGATCAGGGAGTACCGTGTATAAGTATCCTGACTGTGCATAGATGAGGTCATACTGTTGGGCCTTACTGATGGCTTCCTCTTCAGATTGAGGGAAGGTGGAAGCGACATCCTTACCAAGGAGAGAGACAAGTGATCTAAGAAACCAGTCGAGGCATTGCTGCTTGGTGGTTTCTGCTTTACACAAACTACGTCACCTACGCCACTCATGAATGTGGTCAATGATGTGGGTGGCTGAGGTCTGTTTGAAGTTGGACAGTAGTTCTATACCATTGTCATGGTGGATGGGTAATTGGAAGAAAGTTAAAAATTCTTTGGCTAATGACTCAAAGGTCGTGTGGGACCCTGATTTTTCTTCGACATACCATTTGGCTGATGGGCCGGTAAGTGTGCGTTGAAAAAGTCGCAAGCGGACGGAATCATCCATAATGCTATTGGAAGAACACCATAGATGAAAGGTCATGACATGGTTGGCGGGGTCATCCCCTTCCTTCCCTTCAAACTTTGGTATGTCTGAAGGAAGTTTGGTTGGCATTGCAGGCCATGCGACATCATGCAATATAGGATCATTGGTAAGCTTGGTGAGATCCGGTATGTTGAGAGAGGCCAAGTATGGCATCTGGAGTGGGCTGGGAATATTAGTTCCAGCCATATTGTGTTGTGACCCTGATCCTTGATGGGGACTAGGTGGGTTGGTGCTCCCTCCTTGAGAGGAAGTGGGTCCCCCGCTTCCGTGTAAAGGAGAGCGAGTGACTGTGTGACCTTGGGAATTGGACCCAAGTAAGGTAGAACCAAGCAAAGTTGATCCTAAGATGGTAGCACTCACAGGAGTGTGTGAAGGAGGTACCGATGAGTGGGTACGACCAAATACTCCCCCTAAAATAGGAGGAAGGTTGAGAAAGCGTCGTGAACGACGGGGGTTCTGTGGTTCCCCTATGATGTCAGACTAATTGTGAAAAATGTGTGTAACAAGTGTTTGAGAGAAATATAGAACCAAGAGTCTTTGCTATAACTGTTTTACACAAATATATATCTCGAAGTCAAACTGTAATTAGATGTGCATCATACATAAATGAGAAAGAAGCATATATGTGGGTAAGAGGGTTTTGTCCACGTGGGGGAATCAAAAGAAAGAAAATATTCATGTCCTAGAAGACGTAACGTCCTTCCTCTCAAATAGCACTGGACCTTCCAATAGCTCTCAATAGTGGGGTCTGAAGTCACCGGAAGAGACACTAGTGAAGGATGAAATAACTGGTTATAATGAGGGGTAGAGGGGGCAATATC